>VZSV01000123.1:2396670-2478302 GCA_013398735.1 Nothocercus julius | reverse complement strand
TCATGCATGTGTAGATGCATATGTGTAAATATGGTTATTCCTTAGAAGAAATTCTTGAGATCTTCCCTCCCTTTCTTTACAATATCAAATCACACATGACCTGAAAACTGTTCATCAAGAAAGAGGTGTTAGTATTAATTCTCTTTCAGTTTGAAGGATTTTCTCATGGATAACCTCCTTCTCCTTCCAGCATCCCTAGAGTACTCCACTGTCTGAAGCTAGGGAGGGACTTGTGTGCTGAAATGTGACAAGATTAGCTCTCTGTTGTAGCTGTGTGCTGGTGACTGGCATCTCCCCCATTCCCAAAGACAGTTTATGTACACCATGTTCAGAAGCTCTGCCCGAGAGCACGAAGGGGAGAACCCATGTCCTCAATCCAACATGAGCAACATATCCTAGAATATAGATTAAAAGGAAATTGCAGCAGAAGGAGACAGTTATCTCTGAGCAGCATTTGATGACCATCTTATGGATCTGACTGGGCTCTCTGACCGTCCTTCCATCCCTGCTGGCTGTCTTCTTGGCTGTCCTTTGACTAAGAAGAAAACCATGATGGATTATCAAACAAGCTCAGCTCCTATTCATTTTTTTCCCAGAAGTTTGTGAAGCATGTTTCTGTTCCTAGAAATGCTACCTTCAACAAGCAGCACAAGAGTGTGTGCTTTCAGTCCTGTATCCCATCTAATCTTCTGTGCTGCCGTAGCATTATTTTTGCAAGCAATGCCCACACTCTCCATATCTCCAAAAGCAGGCACACAGAAGAAACACCGTGTGGGCGGGTAGCCAGCATCAACTTTTTCAGTCCTGCCTCTGTCTTTCCTAAAATTGTCTCTGAAGTGATTTTGCAAAGTACATGGTTGTAATTAAGAGAGAAAAAAGAGCTGTTAATCAGAAACACACTCTGTTTGTTCTAACAGCACAGATACACCTGGGGCAGAGATTGCCATGTGTGATAGATACATCCATATTAAACAGCATATGTGCAGGATTTTGTTTCCTTGGTTGCCTTTGCTTGGTTTGAAATGAGTATTTATCTTGCCCAGACGGCTTAAGCCCAGGCAGATTCTGGATGTCTCAGTTGTCCGTTGCATTCTCAGCTATATGCAGTGCTAGCACGAAAGGTACTTCGACTGATTCTGCACAAAGCGTATGCTGCACACTTTGTGTGCCCTTTCACTGAGCCCACTAACATAAGGCAGAAAAGCCACTGATTGATATACTGAAGAGACTGCTCTATATTGGATGCTAGACACTGAAGTTTAGAGGTTAACTGGAAGAGTGGTGTCAGATTGGCTTGGGATTTACAGGTACAAGGTTGTTTATGATGTTGCTGTCAAGTTCCTTCCTTCCTTTTCAGGACACCTGAGTGACCCAGCTTCATAGATCAAACCCAAGAAAATGTGTTTACCTGAAGTTGTCTCAAGGCATGATTAGGGTATACGATTACAGGCAATCTAGACAGTTAGGTGGCCCAATGTAAATTTGATGTGGTGGTCTGGGCCTTTCAGTCTCAGAAGTCAATGCAACTCCATTGATTCCTGGGCCTGATAAGGTCATATGGTAGCTTCTTCAGCCACAACCTGCACTTTGCCTCACATTTTTTGTTCAGGCCTGGATTAACAACCCTTATGAGGACTCAGAAGAACAAACATTAAAGCCAAAAGCAAACAGCAGTATAGAAGTCTCTCATGGTGAGTTAAGAATATGCCCAGAGACAAATAGTAAGCACAGTTTCCTTCTGCATTTTGTGTGCTGTTGCACTTCACCTTCAAATGCTACAGCCAATATTCAAAGTCAGTCATAATACAACATTTCCATGTATAAGAATTCCTTTGTCAGGCTTGAGGACAATGTAATATTATAGCTAGAAAGTATTGTAATTAAAAGTCTGATTTCCTGCAGCACAGAACAGACATAAATGGGCCAGAAGTGATTAATAGAGTTCATTCAGTGCCAAGGAAGTTAGCTATTGAGGAAAAATGAAAATACTGGTGAAGCAGGTAATATAGTAGGTAAATTTACTTCACTTTTATGTAGCTGGGCTGAAAACTGCAGTGATTCAGAAGCTGTTACATGTGAGGTTGCTATTATTATGTTGGCAAGTCCTGATACGAGCAGGGCAGAAAGCTGAGAATAGAAACATTTCAAATACCAAATTTTAATTTACTACCACAGGTCTATCAGAAATCATGGAAATGCCTTGTGTTTTGCAAGAAACCCAGCCTTATCATCTCTTAATTTGCCATAATATCATTAGAAGATTTTCCTGAGAAAGGGATTCTAGATGCCCTTAGGAGAAAGGGATTGAAGTTCAATAACTGAAAGATCTGTTCTCAGAAGACTCATGACTTCATTGCCAATATGCTAAAGACACTAATATACAGGGTAGAGATGATTGTAGCAGGGGAGAAAAAATCCTTCAATAAAATTTTATTTATCACTGAAGTCATGTAAGTCTGGCAAGTTTATCAAATTCACTTTCTCTGACCCACCATTGTAATGCACAACCCTCTCCTACCATTAACACAAGTCATGCTGAAAAAAAATTCCTACATTCCCAATTTGGAAGATTGTAAGCTCTTAAGCTTACTTGAAACCCTGATTTTATTTCACAATAATGACTGTCTGTAGATAGTTTGCATTTCTCTCTGAGACTGGCTTCAACACAGAGCTTGTTTCTTTCTTTGCCCTCTTGCATCTATCCCCTTTGATTTCCATAGTAATGCTGAGAGTTTGAAGGGACTAGGTTTATCATGTCTCAAGACATTCAGGTAGAGCTGAATCACTCTGGAGTATTCCCAGAAAACTCCTCTCTACCCAAGAAATTTATTGTAATTTTTATTTGATCCTGGAGCCCATGGCTGCTAGAAATGAATCTTATTGATGCAGAAGTGTGCAAGACACTTTAGCATAAGCACAACATTTGGAGAAATACAGTGATTTCCATGGGAAAGCTTTATATTCCAGCACAGAGAGCTCATGTTCAACGGGATTCAAAGTCTCTCTCGAATGTACTTGGAATTAAGGAGAGCTATCGCTATGATAGATGGCTATTCTCTTGAGAGTGAGACTGAAACAAACTGCCAGTTTAGGTCTGTGCTTCATACACTGAAAGCTTAGAAAACATCTACTTACTCCATCGGTCAGAAGCTGATAAGAATATGATAAGACCAGTTTAATGACTGTATTGATCAGAACAACTACCCTTCTAACCCAATACCCTGTCATCAAAAGTATCCATGAACAGGTGCCTAAGGAAGAATAAGAAAATACAGGCATATGTGGCACTTCCCTCTAAATGTTTCCACGTCAGGGACTTCCTGACCTGGAAGACCTTTGTCAAAGCATTTTGGAATTACACTTAAACAAGTTACAGTCTGATCACTCTGCTCTGAAAGCTTGTTGACACCTTCACAAGACTCCACTAAAAAGCAGGAACAGGCTTGTCACCCTTTATGTAAAGCTGCTCTGACTCTGGATTATTTCTGATATAATGTTTATGCAATTTCCTCCTAACTCTGCATACTTTCTATTAGTTTGCCCAATATGGACATCAGTCTGATGTTCCTGTAAATCTCCACTGGGACCTCAGCATCACATATGTTCCTCTCCAGGCTTAAGAGCCTGGACTCTTTTAAATGAAAGGTTACACAATTCTCTTAGCAATTCAGCTATTTCATCCTTGACTTGCTTCAAAACTCTTGAGTGAATACCATCTGCTCTTGGCAATGTGTTACTGTTCTTTATATCATTTATTGCTAAACCTTTACTGTAGTCATTTCAGGATCTTCTCTGACCTGAACCAATCCAAGATTCTCTCTTTACTATTGAGTAGGCTGAGGGGTAAAGTAGTTGAGTGACGGATGTTCTTCTGAAAGCAAAGTGTTGACACTTGATTTGAGCTGGGCTGTAATTTGATTATATCGCATCTTTTAGCCAGTAATTGAATGTACAAAGGTACCATACAAATAACAATTATGGTGTTGTACAAAACTGTTCATTTGTCAGCTTTAGCAGTCAAGAGTGACTCTGCTTGGAACACTGAGTGTGCTGTTTGGATAATAAAGTGTAGTAATGTCAGGATTATCATCACCAAGAGTTCTTGTCTTTCTGCAAAACAGTAGTTATTCTCTGGAATTAGAGGTGTTGCTATGGGAGCTGCATGATGAGAAGACAGCATTGTAACAGTGGGCTTACGAGGCAGTAGCTCTGTGCCATATAGTGGCAATGCCAAAAAAACGTAGCTCAGAAGAAACTTTTCCCTGGTACAGCCGAACTGCAGACTCAGTGAGCTCAGGGCTAAAACCAGAGTGTGCAGCCACTGGGCTGTCTGTAACTGAAGGATATTCTATTCAGCTTCACATAAGTAATTATAATTATTTTGTTGCAAATGTTGAGAGTTGTTTTCTAAGCCAGAGGTGGCATTAACTTGCCTTATGCTAGTCTCAATTTCTGTTGAACTTTACTTTGCATTTGCTGAATTTGTGTACCAGACATTATTTTGTCCCTGCATCTCTGCTTAGTTTCTGTGTCTGGTCCTTTTGCTTCAAACCAGAGGCGAGTAGGAAAGGCTGAGAGCAGGAGGTGCTGGGCAGCAGTGAGGGACAGCTGCTTCCTAAGGTGAGGGGACATGGGAGCTAGACCAGGGTGACAGCAATGTGGGCAAAGCAGTGGCCTCATAACAAGGGTCCAGTCCCTGAGCAGTAGGAACAGAGCAAGTCCAGTCATGTTAACCAGGATCAGCAACGGCCTAGAGATCTCCAAATTGCTAAGTATGATGCAGGTCTGAGACCAAGTCAGGATGCTGTCTCCACAAGGCAAGGTCAACATCAGCAAGATACAAGGGCCTGAGCTCAAACAAGTTCCTGAGCCAAGGGTCAGAGGTTTATATGGATTGTGGCTCCCCATGAGCCACAATCATTCATTCTCAGTCATTCATTTCTCATTACTTAGCATCTTCACAGAAGTGTGATCCAGTGTTACGCAGCTGCAATGTGTCAGAGCTGGCTGCACAGGCACCCAAATCTCAGAAGGGGGAGCAGAGGTTGCCGAGCCCATTGGTGCACTCAGAGTCCTTGGAGGGTATTTGCTCCACTACATCTCACATTTACACATTTTTTACACATTTAAGGTTTTCAAACCTTTCCCCTCAAGTCTTGGCACTTTTCTGGAGTTTGGCATGTCCTGAAAGAAATTCTGTAAAGTGGTTCTGTATGCCAGCAGATTTCAGCTTGGATCAGCAGAGACAATTTTCCTGATTTCTAGGCCTTATAAAGATTTTTCTTCCGCTTTGCTTTCTAGTGAATGAGAAGACTTGGATCCATTCATACCATTCCTTCAAACTTCTTTATTTTACTGTCTCTACAGTGAAACGATTATAGATCCTTTCCTCTCAGCTTTCATGTCCTTGCTGCTTCTTCCTCCATAAGCTGCTTCTACAGAAGACACTAAGAGCATCAAAATAAATCCCTGGAATATACATGCAGATGTTCCTTAAGCGTTTGTATTATTTATGGGGTTGAGCCTTGAGAGAGCATCTTATCTCTCTGACCAAGTGCAGAGTAGCATCAGTTAAGACTTTCTGGTCATGTAATAAGAGCAGCTACTGACAGATGATTTCCTTGGTTTTTCTTTCCTGAGAAAAAAATGCAATAGTTAAGTCATAATAACAGGTTCCATGTTACCTATTAGTACTGAACAGATCTCATCTTCTTGGTCATCCATCACTAACTTCATGTCCTAATCAGACCTGCATAGCTGTGGTCTCTGCTCTGGAAGATATCTAGGTGTGTTTACACTGTGGCAATTGCATATAGTTTGACAGAGGAGTCTATTATGAGCTTAACATTATCAAGAGACTGTTGGAAATTGCATTATATTAGACTTGAGGACTGAAAGGCATTCTCTTACAGTGAACAGGGATCATCATGATGACAAATGGCATTATTGATTCATATTCAAATGACAGAATAGCTAAACAAAAGGCAGGTTAAAAGGCAGTCTGTAAATATTTTATCCAAATCTGGTATTATCCTAAGTGCTTTTATCATACTTCAACATTGGTTGTTAAATACCATGCTATGCAGTTTCAGTATGAGATCAAGTTTTAGATTACTAGCAAATACTCTTCTAACTATTAAGAACTGTCTTATTTCAGTCTACAGTCCCATCTTTACTACAGATCACCAGTCTGAATTCCTAAAATTCACCCAGGTGAAAAATGCTTTTTTTTTTTTTTTTTTTTTCAGCCTGTTTAGTAAAGGAAGAGGCTCACTCAGCAGAGTGCAGAATAGTTTTAACTATTTGAGCTTAGGAGATATATGTATACAGTCACATACAATCGCACAGCTAGTAAAATACATTGCTGTTGTGTGGAAATGCCTAGTTGTCTTCTAAAATGTCTCTTTTCGTCTACCAAGTCAGTCAATGAGGACAATTGTTTCCATTTTAGCAAAAGGAGCCTGCAATTCTGCTTGAAAAAATAAAAGGTAACTTTATGGTTCTAGTATTATACTCTATACAATTCTCTGAAGTTTATCCTGATCATCTTTCTTGGAAAGGAGATTTAAGGGCACAAATATTAATTGCTCATAAGCAAACTATACTTTAAACATGGCTATATCTTGAAGTTAAGCATACAGTTCCAAAACAGCATATTTCTGCCAGTATTTTACAGTGTTATCTAGATCTCAGTCTCTCTACCGCAATGCAAGTCTTTCTCAAAGGTGTTTTCTTCCAGGCTTATGGTCTGAGGTATGGAGGGGAGTAGAAATTAGCTCTTGCAGGCAGTCATTCGTAAGGTTTTCTTGTGGTTTCTGAATGCTTTCCATTCCCAGGACCCCAGGAGGGCTCCCGAGATCAATGTAATGGCAATGGCAACGGGGTTTTCGCATCATCCTGGACATCACTCTGGCACTGTGTGCTGCGTGAGGGCAATACTAATGCAGAGGTAATGGATACCTCCGTTCCCACATCACTTAATCATCTTCTGAGAGATAACCTTTCCCCTCACTGGATCAAGCCTAAAAAGTAACATTTGGTTGTGTCTTCAGTGTGTATGAAGTGGTCCACAAAAAATGGAATAAATTGCACTGACTAACCTACAGGAAATAAAAAGCAGAGGAACATATGCTTCTCCCTGGTAATGAAAGAAATTAAATTTTTTTTTGGAAAGTAATATCCTTCTAGTTGATAAATAAAATACATTGTTTTTCTTCACTTGCTGCCTTCCATTATGTGATTATGAATTATAAAGAGACCTTTGTGGCTCTCTGCACATTCCTAAGAACACAACAGTCATTTTCCTCGTTTTGTCTCTTAGGAAGAAGGCTCTAAGTACACCATCATCAAGTACTTTCATATAAGGGTTAGTGATTAATGCTTCTTACGGTAACAGAAATGGTTGGATGTCTGCTAATGCACTTCCAGATATTCCCAAAGAGTGGCTGTGGAGACACTCTCCAGATTTGCATTCAATAGGTAATGACCTGATGGCAGAAGAAAACTAAATTGGACTGATGGAAATGTATTGTCACTGTGTCTTAAATCCAAATCAACTAGTGAATTTCTGTTTTGCTCCTATTGTTTGCTAGGTAATGAAAGATTGACTTCTAACATTAATTACAAAGTTGCATTATAGTTATAGCTGTGAAAACTCTCTCATGACAAAACCTTCCATTCAGCTTCACAAAACTTTCCACCAAAATTACCCTTTGGGCTGAAATTACTTATACTTGTTCTGCTCCCAGAAGTAATTTGCTTTTTGAAAGCAGTACAATTCCGTTTGTGGTAGTGAGATAAACACATTAAAAAAAAACAAAAATCTTTTTTGCAAAATGTGATTCTTTAATCATTACGAAATGACTAACAATCACAAATTCAAACTTGCTGGACTTCATACCCAAGGAAGGCAAAGTGTTTTTTTGAGCTTGAAGTTTTGTTAATCAGAACTATCAGAGCAACCTTGCCATTTCCATTTATCTTCTCAAAGCAATCTTCAGTCATTCCCCAAAAATATGCTCAGGATAGTTAAGCATGTTTTTGTTTGTGCATGTACATGTATTTTGCATGACATTCCAGGTGAGTGGAGGCATATATGGTTAACTACCTTGTTTGTGAATGTAAGTTTATGTCTGCTGTCATATACATTCACCTGCTCACACATACTAGTGGTAACTTAGAGTGAAAAAATGGGCCCTCAGTATTTACTCTCACACTTCTCTTCCTTCCAATGGGTTACCATGAAAAGGTCCCCAAATTCAGCACTGAACAGCAACATTTTAAAGCTCATTGCAATGGATGCTGCTTTACCTGTCTAATGCAAATTGTCTTGTATAAATCTTAGGAAAAGAAAGCAATACGCCAGTGAATTTTCATGTACACAGTTGAACTGAAAGAGCATTCAAATGTAGCATACTAGGAAAAGCAGCTTATGTTCAGCTTATGTTGTAAGCATGAAGAAACTCATGGTTGTTCCATCCCTTGATTTTGCAAAGTCAAAGATGTCACTGAAAGAGTTGTGCCAAGGAATAAGAATAGCGTCATTGAAATGATCCGTAGTATCACGAAAGAGGCCATTAACCTAATAGGATGAATAGGTGAGAGAAGGAAAAAAATCAGAATGTCATAGGACTGACTCTGACTGAGACATTTTCTTTCAAATTATGAGGTGTCATTTATAAGAAGAGATGAGAACTTCCTGAAATAAAATCTGCCAGTAAAGCCTGCAAGTTTTTGGAGCTTATGTGTGTCCATCCATTCTACTACCGCACTTGTTAGCAGTGGCCCTTAATAACAGTCCCTCAGAAACATGGTATTATGCTCTGCTAACTGTACACTAGGCTTCTGTGGTGAAATACAAATGTGACCTCCCCTCTATTTGATACACACTGAGAAACCTGAACTACACCTTGGCCTATACCTGGCTTAAAGGGAAACTGTTATCTCTTGGAACTCCGTTTTATCACTCCAAAGTTAGTCTCAGCCCAAGAAATACACAGGGATCTGGTCTCCATGGTTTTTGACACATCACTTCTAAATCTGATGAAATATTAGGGACCTTTACAGTAGCTATTAGAGCTCTGTTTGGATCTGTAAATATAAAGGAAGGGAATGAGTTGTGATATCTTGATAAAATTAGTCTAGCATGCCCCAACATTTCTCTTCAAATTAAGGCTGACGTTTTCAGCTCTGATGGGGTTGCAGTATAGGACTGGAAGAAATTACCCTAGGAATGAAAATGGATATCAGATGGATTACTAGATTAATAGTAAGCAGGAAAACTGATTTTAAAGAAGTCCCCTTAATTCTGTGGGGACAGAGAAATACTCAGACAGAAGGACAAGCAATCTGCATTAGTGAGCACTGTCTCCCAGGAAGAAGTAATAAAGTTATGGGAAGGATGGAAGGATGTAGTCAGAAGAGACAGAAGGGAGTCAGCATTAGCCACAGGATACAAGAAAAGAAATCCACTTGAGACGTAGCAAAAGCCCAGAAGCCAATATAGTGAGTTCCCCTTTGTGCAGTCTCCTCCAGCGGACACCAAGACTGGTATAAGATGTTTTCGGCAAGGCCTGTATCTCAGCTGCACAGAGCCCTGGGGGGATTGTAATGGCAAATAAGAAGAAGATCATGTGAGTATATTAAGGTATTTCATTGTATCACTGATCCTCAGTGCTCTTTCAAGAGGTCTGTTTTTATACCTCCCAAATGCTTTGAGGTTTACATTTTTTTCAGGAGCCCCAGTACTTTGAGGACGTGATTGTAATGCATCAAAATTTATCTCAGTATCGGCAGTGTCCTGGGCTCTCCCATTCACCAGAAACAACCTCTAGCATCTCAAAAAAAAAAAAAAAAAAAAAAAAAAAAAAAAAAAAAAAAAAAAAAAAAAAAAAAAAAAAAAAAAAAAGATAGCAGAAGCATTGAAGTGAGAAAGATCTATACTTCCTATGAGATAGAAATTCTTCAGGAATATGCGTCTTTCTCATTTTAATGGCCAATAGAGAAGCAAACAGAAAAGCACAGCTTACCTCCCTGCCGAGCACAGGAGACCCTCGTTACAGCATTGCAGACACCTTAAGAATGCTGAGAAATTTAACAAAAGCTTCAGAATCCACTTTTAATGCTATCACACTGGCTAGAGGTTGCACTTTTGTACCTTGCTTTAATAAAAGATTTGCACAACAATGGGTGACCTTGAAGGAGAGCTAGGGAAAAAAAAATTAAATGGTGACTTGCTATGTTCTGACCTCCTTATGAAATTGGTGGTTTGCTCCTTCTCTCTCCAACATCTTAAAACAGACTGTCAGCCTTTTCTTTCTCTCATCCTGAAAATCTAGGCACACTGATAATCACTTGTATCCACTAAACCCTGAAACCTGGATATATGTGCCCCTGTTTCAGCCAATGCACCACTGAAACCAGTGGGAGCAGCCCTGCTTGGAAATGGCTAGCAGATCAGAGCAGTGGCCAGCGATGCTCCATGTGACTTATTTAAAGCACATTGATGTGCACAGAAAGATGCTTGTCGAATTTAAGGAACCTTGGCTTTGCAAGGATAAGTTTATCCTGTTTTCTCCCTGCCTCATCTAGCTTTGCATATTCCTCTGTGTTAAGGTATAAAGTAAAACACACTCAAGTGTATTCAGGATCCTCTTAAATGCTCTTTGAACTCAGGGGATCATAAATAACCACACCAAGATGTTTAGATGATTTTTCTTTCCAAGAAGACCACTTCCACTTGTCCATGATAAGATGACAGTTTGAGAGCTGGCACGAGCTTAACCTTTATGTTAATAAAAGCAGAAAAGGGTGCTGCTTACAGCAGGGAGCCTGGAAGAAGGGCTGAATATTTCTGCCAACTCTGGAAAGACCTGTCTGGTGCTTGGGCAGGGTGGATGGGGCTGCACTGTGCACTGATACAAGAGTGACCTGCTTCCAGAAACTGGTAGGCAGAATGACAGAAAGTTCACTTGCAGGTAGGAAGCCTGTTTATTTCAAGCTTCCCCATTTGAAGTTTACATATTTTCTATTGCAATAATTATCCAGCTGATGCAAGGACTGTGTTTCCTATGAAAATTGTACTTATGTGCACTTACACTTTTGTTTGACTCTTCCCACAGCAATTTGTGAACCAGCCACAGGATTTCACCCAGATCTGACAGAGAGAGACAGGGGTCTAGAAGGCAATCAGGGAGGCACTTACCTGAGGGGTAAGTGCAGTGAGAACCCTCCAGGACAGAGTCCCTTGGCATTACACCTGCCCAGCTGCAGGCAGAACATTGGTCAAAATTTACACTTTGTTATGAAGAAAAATTAGCTTGAAAAAAAACCATGTGAACCTATAGAAAATCAAGCTCCTTCAGTTCCAGGACTCAGAGAACTACTTAATCTCTGTATATCTTCATGCACAGAGTAACTGCAGGGAGGAAAAGCATCTCCGTTTCTTTTCCTCCCGCTCTGCAGTAGCACTCTCCAGCAAGGTGCACTCTGCGTGTCCAGTCGTGGCGGTGTGAGGGAGGCTGTACACGCTGCAGGTCCCCATCACCAGCATGGGTGTCTGCTTGTAATTTACCTTGTGCAGCTGTTATCTGGCGTGGGAGATGTATGTGGGTATGTGGATACAGCACTCCCTAAGGGCAGAGCCTCGCAGTAGCTCTGTGTAGAGACGATGCCCATAACTGGTGTTCAATAACAAGCTCAATTCCAAGTGAGCTAGAAACCAAAAGAGTACAAAGGGTTATTTATTTCCTCCTTTTCTGTCCCAGGTAAAATTCTGCTTGATACAGTGCAGGCTACACTGAAGGCAGTGCTCTGAAATGTGCAATAGGTTATTTTTGCCTTGGCGGCACACGCCAGACATAACAAGAGTATTTGAAGATAAAGGACATCAAGCAGTAAAATATGCCAGATTTGAGTATTTGACCAAGATACTAATAAAGATGGCAGTGTTGGCAGGGACGCAAGCCAGGGAGCTCACATTGCAAATGTATGCAGATGACTTTTTTCTTATTGAAATTACCATTCTCTTTTCCTGTCCATGAAGCAGAGGGAGAAGGTGTCGGCCTTTTCGAGCCTCTAACATTTGAATTTATGAGCATTCCACCCATATTTTTGGATGGGGAGAACAGCCATTGCTAGTCTTGCCGTTGCTAATATTAACTCACATCTCAGGCCACGTAAGCTGCTTATTCCCAAAATGTCAAGTCACCAGGGACACTTGCTGAGGACAGAATGTTAATGGAGTATTTATGAGAATAGGCACTAAGTAGGGGAAACACTAGGACAAAGATAAAAGTGTTTGAAAGTCATCTAAGTACCTACAGTGCCAGCCAGAGTGTTCTGTAACAGGGAAAGCTGGTAAGACCCCTTTCGAAAAAGTAGGCTGAAAAGGATTGTGGAAATTTGAGACCTGCCCCTGCACATGCACAGAAACAGCTGATTGAGGCATATTTGCAACACACTTCCTGTTGTGTAGTCAAGGAATACGGTATTTCAGATCTGGCACTTCCTTCTTTCTCTGGCCTCCAAACTCCACTTGGGAGTACTCTACCTCTCTCCCTTCTGACCATCCTCAGTCTTCCTAAAAAAGAGAAATAAAAAAGAGAGATTTCACACAAAAAGCCCCCAAACCTCACCCACTTTTACATTTCCAGAAGGGATCACCAGATGATCAACTTATTTATTCTCCCTCTGCACTCCCCAGTTATCCTAATAGAAATTAATACATTCTAAGTAATATCAATGTTGAAGCAGGAATAGCTTGGTGATTCTGGTAAGTACATATGCTAGGTAACCTTGAATGTGACAAGTCAGAAAGGGTCTGCAGAAGCCAACATGGACATCTTAATGAGACTGTTGCCTTGGGGAAACCAGACAGGACTCTGTAATTGGGGGAGCCAAACTTAAACGGCAGCTGGCCAAGTGCAACTCTAATTACTGGAACCACTTATCTGAAAACCTCAGGAGACATGACCAGGTTTCAACAACAGATGACTTGGGATAAGTAAGCACTGGATACTCAGCATTGCTTGCTCTGAGCCATTTTTGACTTTGGCACATGTAGATGGCTCATGACTTAAGCTTAAATATACTATTATTGCGACCAATACATTTTTTTTTTTGCTCACAGCAATAGAAAAAAATGTTAATCCTTGTCAAATTCATTGCTTCCGCATTTGCCTTCCTCAGTCTGTAAACGCCTTTTTGGGGCTCCTGGATAGGCAGGGGTGCTGGGTTTGTGAACTGCCTGCCAAAACCTTAGCAAAGCTAGCCCTTTGGAAGCACATCTTAGAGCTGAGATGGACTTACATCGCACCCAGCAATGCAGTATACTATACCTGCAATTTCAGGATACTTCTGCCTATACAGTGCATAGAGATATGCTGCCCAAAGAAGCATAGAGCTATGCTGCCCAAAGATAGTGATGGAAGTAACAAAAGGAAACACTGAAATAGCTACAACTCAACCTCTCATAAAATCTCTCTCTTGACGCATTCTTCAGGATCCTCGGCAGAGCGGGCACCTCCTCTGGCAAGTAAGTAGAGAGGTTTCATCTCCTGCCTCAGTTGAGTTGCAGGGACTTAGAAGTAAAAGTAAGAAAAATATATTATCACTCGTGAAACAGCAAGTTCATGAGGTTGTCTGACCACGACGTTCAAAGAACCTGTGTGTAGGGACAGTGTTAATAGAAGCAGCCCAGCATACGCTGCTCTCAGAGGCCAAGGATTACAGTGAGAAAGGCAGCGTCTCCCTGGGGAGTCCCCACTTCTTCTTCAGAATAATAGTGGAATGGCACCAATTAAGTGCTACAAATGTCATTTATTGCCAGTTGCTCCCAAAGTTATTTGCTATGTTATCTGTGTCACCCAAGGGGCACAGTGTTTTTCTCTCTAATTCTAACATTACAAAAGTACATAGCTTTCCTTTGTAGCATTCTTTTAGCTTTCCAAAGACATGATTTTTCTGTTACATTTTTCTATTTTCCTATTCTTCCTCTTTTTCCTACTATAGATTTGCTGCCTGGATATCTTAACAAAGTCCAACCTCCTCATTACTGATCTCAGAATTGTGTATGATAGTCCGACAATTTTATGCATACACATTTTCACATGGTTTGCTTCCACTTTTTGTCAGCAATTATGAGCTGTTGTTAAAAGCATGAGAAATGGTTACCGCGCTGTTGAAGTTTTACATTGATAGGCAATCTAAAGGGAATAAAGGGGATGGAAAGAGAATAAAAAGACTCAGAAAACAAATGTGGTAGAAGAGAACTGGGAAAAGGTGGAATAAGTGGAAGAATATCAAGAACAGGGAAAAGCAATTCTTATGCTCTTCAGTTCAGTGTATTCTTTGGTACAGTGGAACCTTTGACAGTTTTCAAACCACTGTCTATGCAGACATATCTGCAACAACAGGGAGGATGTATCCCATAGAAGCCTTCAGATTTGTGTTATAATCCTCTAGATCATCACATAAGCAAAGTCAGCAGCGACAGTGTGATAAGCATGTACAGGGGTGCATCCTTGTGGTTCCCTAGCCACTCATATTGGTTTTCCATATAATAGCTATAGCTGGCTGTCACCACTGAACTGTAGCATATTCTAGCACATCATTGTGTATCTGTATGCCATATGTATATGGCATTTATAATAGAATTGTTGTGTGCTAGAAGGGAAAAAATTAAAACCATGGTGATATAATATCGTCTATCACAAGCTACATCAGTGTTTTAAGATTCCTGCCTAGTCAGTTCACGACAGTTTTCTTTCCAACAGAGGAGAGAGTGAAACCCCTGAGGAAAACAATCTTTCTCTCCCAAGGCAGGTGGAGTGAATCTCTGGCCTATTTCTCTCCATGGTTGCTATAAGAACTGGTTGGCCATAGACAGCAAATTCTAACTAGAACAGAGTCAGATAAAGGGTCTCCACTCAAGAAAGTTAAGGATAGTATAGTTAAGAGCAATACAGTATGTCATCTCTGTCACACAGTTATGTTTCCTGAAGTCCTTCCTCTGCATGCGAGTTTGTCATACTTTGCCATGGAAGCTTGTTTACTGAAAACGTTCTCTGCCGTGTTGGATTCTGGCCCGATTTGATGGTGAACAGAAAGAAACTCGTAGTTATCTGCTTATGACACAGAGTGAATGTAATGAAATGTCTGCTGTGATATAAATCTAGGTTTTAACAGAGTGGGGGAGAGTTCTATTCTTCCTGTATAGCAAACACACCTCATTCTACATCATCAGGGGGGAAACATCATGACCATCTTTAAAAGCAGACATGAGGTTCCCATCATTCAGGTAAATTCCAGTATTGGTCTTAAAATGTTACATTCTAAGGCTAAGCCCAGAAATGATTTTATTTTTGCTGATGAATATGGCTTTGCTTATTTAGACTGAACATCCCGGCATCCCCTCAAAGGCGTAGACGTTCAGTGCCAGCTGTTCAAAGTGTTAAACAAGGGTAGAGGTTAACTCCATGAAAGATAGAAAAGAAGTTAGAAAGGTTTGCAGATAGCTCATTGATAGGTCTTGAGAAGAGTTGAGATGGTTATAAACCATCCGAACAAAATTTCTGTTCTTTTTTTTTTTTTTTTTTCCAGAGAATGCATGGTAAAAGCAGGCATTTGCCTCAGTATATAGGGCTGCTCTCTCCATAAACAAGGCTGGAAAAAGCTACAGAGGTAGGGTAGTGGAAAAATCCATGCTTCATTTAGCCAAAACTGTACAAGCATATCCTCAGAAAGAAAGAAAAGGAGATTTTTCCCTGAGCAGGATGTATCACACACTTTAAAGGAGACAGATTGCTACCACAGGTAAGTCATAAATACCATTGCTAAGTAAGTGTGAAATAGAATCACCGAATATTACTAGCCTATGACATTCCTGGGTAGGGAATATAAAGAAATAAAAATAGATAAATGAGAAAGGAACCAAAAAATGTCCTTCTTTTGTTTTCACATACAGGTTGAATCAGCCTTCCATATAATTCTGTATCAGAAAGAAACTAAGCAAACAACCTTCTCCATCTATCATAACTGATCAAATAAGTCATTATCTAATAGCAAAAAGGTTGGAAGAAATTTTAATAATATCAGGTTATTGAACCAGTGAGATACAGTAGCACACCAGAGCTCTCCTTGTGGGATTGGATACTCTTGTGTTATTGCTAATTGGTGGAGGAGGGTTGAATACCAGCCAGCAATGTGCCCTCATGGCAAAAAAACCCCAACAGTATGCTGGAATGCTTTAGGAAGAAAGCCTCAAGAAAGTCAAGGTCTATTCAGCACTGATCAGGACATATCTGGAGTACTGAGTCCAGTTTTTGGCTCAGTGATACAAGAAAGACAGATTTACTGGAACCAGTCCAGTGAAGGATCACTGAGATGTTTGAAAGAATGGATTACCCCTCATGTGATGAGAGAGCTGGGACATTTCATCCTGGAAAACAAAGGTTTGGGGGGACCTTATGAATGTGTACAAATAGCTGAAGGAAAAGCATAAAAAGAATGGGGTCAGACTCTTCTCAGTGGTACCCAATAATTGGGCAGGATGCAAAGGGCACAAACCGAAAAATGGGAAATTCCAGTTGAATATAAGAAAAGCCTTCTTTACTGTGAAACTATATAAAGATTGGAAGAGGTTGCCCAAAGAAGTTGTGGAGTTTCCATCCTTGGAGGTATTCACAATCCAGCTGGGCATGATCCTGGGCAATCTGCTTTAGCTGCTTGATCAGAGGATTGGACCAGGTGATTTCCAGAGGTCCTTCCAACCCCAACTGCTCTGTGATTCCACGAAGGTCATGTGCTCATCTATCCCATTCTATCATAAGCAAAAAGCACAAAGCTAGATCCTGACAGATGCAGAGCATACCCCATATGTGACCAAGTCAGCCTCTTATTTTAATTTTTAATTTGTGTCACATTTTCTAAATGTCTTCCTCAGGTTTTTACTTTTTTTCCAAAAGCCTCTGTGTTATGTATTTTATTTTCTCCTACTCTTACACAGTGTACTGTCACAAATTCTTCTATTCATATGTACCTTACATTTGGACATTTCCTAACTGTAGCTGTCATGGCTTATCTGAAATAGGAAAATTGCTGAGACATTGTTTTTTCTCATCTTCCTAATTTCAACTCCTTAAAAACAAAAAAAATAAGACAGAAAAGAACCTATCAAAGCAAACTGACATCTCCAGATGCTGGTAAAAAAAATTGATATTTGAAGATAAACTTCTCACTTTCTAATCACAGGTGCTTATCATATCAAGTGCCATGTCTTCAATATTCAGAACTAATGAGATCCAATTATTTTCCTCACCTAAGTATGCTTCAAAATCTCAGCTGATCGCTGGAGGCAAGATTCAAACATTAACAGTGCTGAAATGGGGAATACAGAGATATCTGAATAATATATTGGAAGATGGAAGGCTCAAATGTTTATTTTATGTTACAGAGGTCATCAAAAGTCCGTGGGTTTATATAGAAACAGAATGTGCATTGCACAGATGATAATAAACACATATCTATTCCCAAGAGGCTGTTAGACCCACCTGTGGATACTGTCTATTTTTTGCAAAATGAGAGATCATTCTCATGCATTTTATTGCATTCAGTTCAGTTTATTGCATGGCTTCAGATACACTGTAGAGCTATCTCTGAGTAAGTGCTTATTTCTCCAGCTTTCAAATTCCCAGAGTGGCCTGACCATACATTGACATATGTTTCTGTTTCCTTTGCTTTAAATACAGACTTTCTTTTGCAGCTTTCACCTGGATATGTGTTTGCTTCTATTTTTAGAATGACAATGTTAAATGCTTTTTGTTGATCGTTAGTAAACCTGTCTGATTAGCTTTCTAATCTAGATGCTAAATTTTCAGGGTTACTGCTAGCAGAGCATATGTTCAGTGATTGCAGTGTTATTGAGTTTCCTTAGATAATTTTACACGAGAAGACTCTTAGATTTGCTATGTTAATTTAATTTGATAGAGACTTGGCTAGCTCTTTTCATTTTGCTTTTACATTATTTCTTATGTTAATTAACAATATTCTGTTTGCTGCGTCCAAAGAAACTGAAAAGTGTGCCTACACCTGATAGCAAATAAGAATATAAGGAAGGAGCCTTTTTGTGTCTAATTTTAGCAAACAAGAGAGAGGGCTGAAGCCAGAACTGATTTATGGACTAGCTAGATCCATGAGTGCATCATGTACTCCACCTACTGTAAGTCAGTGAATTTCTAAATGGAAACCTACTGGAATTAAAAATCTACATTACCTTTCATTTTTCTTTTTCATTACAACAAAACACTGGACCAGGAAGTAGGAAGTTATTTTGCATTACTATGCCTTTTCTCATTTTAGGGAAAAAAAGAGAATCTTCTGAAAGCCGTATAAGGATAATCTTCATTAAGGCATTATTAACAAGGCACGTTATTAGAACTGTTAAAGTCATTGCCCTTGATTATAAATGAGTAAATTGGTTAATGAGAATAGTAGTTAATTGGGGGTGTTATTGCCAAACTGGGAAATTATATGAAAGTTAAATACATCACAGTGGTTCTTCTACACAATTAAATATCTCGTAGAATAGAGATAAAGGAGGAGAGTGTAGGAAAGTAACAGTCATAAAATAGAAGCACATTTTAGAAAGTGTATTGCAAGAGTCTATTAAATAAAACTGAATAAAAGTCAATGGTGCATACTTATTTCAGTGAAATTCTTCTGAAACTGCTTGCAAGTTAATAGATGGAAAATCTGAAACACCAGCCCAGTGGCAAAATGCTGTGGTGTGATCATAGCTTCATCTGGTTGGCGTTGAAACTTGCACTTTTCCACTTGCCTTAAAATCCAGACCTTGTGCCTGCCCCTCTCAAGCCTTTGATCGCCATGTTAATGAGTTTTACACACTGTGATAACAATGATCGTTTTGGGGAGCTCTTTGCCGGAAGGGTTGTGTTTTGTATTGTTTTCAGCAGGCTGAATGGTACTTTCTTCCCGAGTTAGCTCTGCTGGAAATTATTTGCTTTCCTGCCAAGAACTTTTTGTGAGGGAAGATCGTGCTCAGCCATGAACGCTAGTGTCTAAATCTGGTCCCAATTATTTGACATCCCCAGGAAGACATTGCTGAATTGGGGACAAGTGTGAAATGGCATTTCTCCTGGAAGACCTTATTTGAAAAACACCTCATTTTATTTGGAGAGCTTTTACGCAGGCTGAAGCACAGTGTTTTTGAATATATACTTATTTATGCTTCAACAGCCATGGAGAATCTGCAAAGGCTGTCCCTATACTGTTCGGTACTAAAGAGGGCTGTGTGGGGTGTAGGCTGCATCTTGTTTTCAACTTTAGCCTCCCAAGCATTTCTTTTAGGCAACTGTAATTCAGTCTGGGCTAGTTGTACTCTAGTAATCTAACCTAGTAATCCTGCATGCCTTTGCAGCAGAAAAGGTCCTTTAGGAGAGGACATTGGCTTGTCACTTTGGCCAGAAACATAGGATCCACACAACTGAAGAATTAAGCACCATGACCAACCTAACAGCAAAGAGAGGCAGCTTGAAAGATCCATGAGAGCAGAAGGAAAGCTTAAATACTCTCTTGGGAAATATCATCAACACCCCTTTAGGGCTGCAGGGCTTCATCATAACGTGGACAAACTGCTCGTTTGTCTTGCAGTGTCCCTAGGGGCCACTGTTGGTGGTTTTGTAGTGATGCCCTACTGGATAACACAGAGCATAGGTAAAGGACTGGTGCTTATATCTGAGGTCATGCTGTGCATCACTCCAAAAGGAAATCAATGCTGCATATGTTATTAAGAGCAGCACAGGAGACTTCTGACTCCAGCACATGCCTTGCAGCACCTCTGTGCTAACCGTCTGCATGCCCTTTGGCCTTTAATGGGATGACAGCTAGACCTCTCCCCAGGTGGCAGTGCTAGCCTGGAGATGAAAGGATTGGAGGGTACAGCACTGGCAGCACAGTTTTCAACTCCAGCTAATCACCATTTCAAGTCAGGAAGAGACACAATACAAGGCCTTCCTGAACCGCTTTTGCAAATATGTCATTAATAGCTCGAGAAATGTTTAAGAATAAGGTGCATGGCCAGTAACATTGAACATAATAACTAAGTAACAGGGATGACAAAAATTGGGTCACTTGAGAGCACTGGCGCTATTAACTGTAATTATTCATCTACTGTAAGGTGATCAGCTTGGGACAGACTGTCATTTATAAGGCCAAGTATGATCAACTACTAAGTTTCTAGTTGAAACTATGATGAAAATATAGATGGAATGACCACATCCCACCCACCCTAGCTCTTCTCAATGTTTTCTAATGAAGTACTTTCTCTTCCAGTTTTCCAGCTTTACAAGAAAAAAATACTCTGTGGAGTGTTTTTTGGGGAGGGCAACCATAAGGCTCCTGTGGGAAGCACCAGCAGCAGGTAGTTGTTGTTGTATGTTGGCAAGCTGAGATTGAAGCTGTAAAGGACTTAGGCTTTCTTCAGTTTGAGAGATGCTTTGAAAACCTGAAGATGCTGTAGGAGGGGGTGGAGAGGGAAGGGCAGGAGGTCCATAGTGAATAGTGTTTTCCATTCAGCTTCAAAAAGCAAAACCACAGCACGCTGCCAATTTCCTGTCATTTGTCTGATGGTGGTGGCATGCTGTGGAGCGCCAAGCTGAGCATCCCATAGATCTCTTGCATAAGAAAAATGTGTGGGAAGATGATGATACATGTCTTGTAGCAAAACAACACATAAGGGCTTCACCACTAAAGTCTCTTTCTCTTCATTTTTTAGTGTTACCCCGAAGCAGAGTTCGAGTTTGTCATCCTAAAGCTACAGAACAATTTGGTTCTTGTGAGAGATAATAAAAAAGCCTGCCAAAAACACAATGTGGTGGAAAAATTAAATATCAGATCATAGCTCTGTGAAAAAGTGTAATGTGGATTATCCACAGATAGTTAACTCCCATGAATACCATGCAGTTGGGGCATCTCTTGTCTCTGATCTCATCTATCAGGGATTGTTCTGGTGATGTGTGCTTGATTTCACATCTCTCCTTAAAAAAAGCAATCAATCAATATTTGCTCTTCCATTTCCCCATGCTATCATGAATTATCGTTATGTTCTTTATCTTGGTGAGTGTAAAAACAAAAATACTAGAGCTGTTGCTCTCCTCTTAGCCTCTCCATTCTGGGTCACCACAGGAGTGGGTCATGGTTTTCTCTGCTAAGCTGAAGGCACAAGAGGGCTACTAAGTAATCCTTCACAACAGTTCTCTTTTTAGCTTTAGCATCTTTCAGTTTTCCAAGAGTCTTTAGCCTTTTATTCCTCAGTTGTTTCAGATGATGTCTAGAATATTATCAGGGAGAGAAAAAAAAAATGTCTGAGAAGAAAGGACGCCGTTTAGGCCTCTCGCCTGCCGAGGGAAGGTTAATATATTAACATAAAGCAAAGAGCTGACAGCTCTGGCCAGGCATTTCCATGGCCTCTTTCATTGCAGTGTCTAAATGCCTCACAAATATATTTGTGAATTTATTCTTACTGTCCCACAGGCAGCTTCATAAGGCATTGTTGTTAACCCCACGTTAAAATGCAGAAAGATATTTATTGAATTTGCCCAGATCATGCCAACAAACTTTGCAATGAAGCACAGAAGACAGCTGGAGTCTGAGGCACAGCCCAGCGTTTTAGCATGAGACCTTTCTCTCAGCACCTCCTGTGCTTCGCTGGCGAGGGTCCCCTTTTTCCTAAAGAGGGAAGGCACATAGAAAGGCTGAGGTTGGTGGAGACTCTGCTGTGCTGGGTCTAAAACTGCTCTAAATGCAACTGATACAAATATACAGCTTTTTTTTTCTTAAGGAAATTTGAACACATTTAAACAACTAGAACCCCAGCTATTGACATAAAGGAACTCATCATGGATTTTCTGGCATGTGAAAGAGCATCTTGATTCCAGTCCTACTAGAAATAAGCAATGTGTCAACTGAAGAAAAAAAATTCTGGATAATACTGACTCTGAATAAAACTACCCTGTATACATCAGCTTGCATCCCCAGATAAATTACAGAGAAACTTGCTGAAGGCTAGCTGCAAACTCACATAATTGAAGCTAATATGCTAACTGCAACACAGCCTGGACTTCAGCCAGGATATAGAGCTGTGTTGCAGCATTGGTAGATGATTTCCCAGCAGTATGGGTACAAAGTGGTCTCTTTCCCTTCAGTGTATGTTTATATTTCATCTTTGCAGCCATAAGATACTTTTGTCTCACCCAGTGGTGCTAGAATAAGTTAAATTCATGGCAGCTGTTATGAACGGGAGGCACCAAAGCAGTGATAACAGGAAACCACTCCTCCATCTTTCAAATGCTTTCAGAAGACCCAGCTATTCTTCTTCAAACTTCAATGGGCCAAACTTTGAACTGGTGAGACAATATAGACCAGGGACCAGCAGTAGACCAAAAATTCATCACTCTGCTTGTCTGGCAGAGTGTCATGATGATTCTTCAGTGCTTGGTAAGATGAGCCTGATTTGAGCCTTATGAGATTTGAGATTTGAGCCTTATGACTCAAAAAAGCTAACAAGACCCTAGAGAGAACAGGGACAGTATTGGTGAGCAGAAAAAATCGAAACCTTTCAAAGAGCACAGCCAGAGGGCAGACTCACTGGCGGAAGTGATTCATGGTAAGCTGGCCAGCATGGCAATCTGGTTCCTTGCTGGTAGTAAGACCTTATGTGCCATTGCTCATGGGTAATATTTTCTAACCTCTCCATTTTCCTCAGAGTCTCTATCCCATCCTGATGGATGATGACCTATCTCCAGAAAACCACTTCTCTGATGGCAATGTGACATTCTGAGGGCACCTATTCTTTGACACGTAAGTCCTAACACTGCAAGTCATTCTCAGGACTCCCATCCAACCAGTGTTCCGCTCTCAGCAAGGCTTCTTAGGAAACTCCAAAGAAAACTTCGGATGTGGGTTTGTGCCTATTAAAGGTCTATATTATACACACATTTCAAAACCCCTTCACGCTTTTATTTCAAAGTACAGTCATCCAGTAATTTTTCTCCCTTGACATCTTAACATTTTCTATAACAGATTAAAAAAATTCCCATTTGAGGGGAAAGATTTTCTTTAGGGACTGGTTGAAAATTGCACAACACAGTCTAAAGAACCAAATACAATCACAAACTTTCCAATTCAAGTTTAAGGCTCATTCTTTACCTTGCCTCCTCCAATGTTAAAAACTAAAGGGTTAAAAACTAAAGTTTTGCAAATGCAATCCCAGAAAATCCATGTGCTTCCCTGAACTTGCTTACCTTTCCTTGAGGAGCTGTCAGACAAAGAATCCTTAACAACACAGTGATGCTGTTGCTTACTGGATCTGCATTTCAAGATGCTGGTCTTGACCAGTGTCAGCTCTATGGAGGATTGTACTTGGAAGCCTCCCTCTCTCTGGTCACTTTTGCAAATACTTACCCTGCTGTTGCTTGACCTGGGCCTCCTAGTAGCTTTAAGTAACCAGATGCATTTCCTTAACTAGCCCTGTAGGTGCTGTTTTTGCTCCTCTTATCCTCTTAACTGAAATGAAAGTAATAAAAGTGCTGAAGACATGAAGATATGTGTCCAGGCCTCACAATAGCAGGTAATTTTGTTCATATATCAAATATGCTTCTGGGCACCTTCACAAACATACTAACTTTGACTGTGTTATAAATGACACAGTCACATTTGGACAATAAATATCTATTGCTGTGGGCACAGAGAGGGAGGCTGGATGACAGCATCTCTAGGGAGCAGATCTGAGGTAGATGGAATATCAATCTATGGAATATACATTATTATTATACTTCTATATATTCAGCTCCGCCAGGAAATGTCATTCTAGTCTAGACTATTAACAGTGCTTTTCCACCAGCATTCCTTTGTCAAGAATTTTTTTTGAATCATCACCAGGGCTCAAAATGCCACAGAAAGCAGCAGAGGAAAAAAAAAAAAAAAAAGGTGAAATCTTTCCAATAGTCCTCCTGCATAAGCAATTATGAAGAATGCCTGATCATAATTTCCCATCACTGTGTCTTTTCCAGTAACAAAAGGTTAGTGGAAAAATGATGGAACATTTGGAGTATCAGCAATTACTAGAGTAGTAGGAGGCAAAGTTTACATGTGCATGACAGTATGGGACATACATCCACGGTAGATAAGATTAGTTGATTTAGAAATCTGACACGTCTTTCTCTTTGCTGGTGAAGCAGGTGCCAGTATTGTCAGTATCTCTTGGGGCAGTCTGAAAGATGATTATGGTCAGAACTGTTGTGTTAGTTCAGATCCACACAGATTAAAACTGTGAGGTCATCAGGTGTCTGAGGAAGACATCAATTCCTAACAATTTCTTTAAGATGGGGTGACTGGAGTGCGTGTAGCCTAATAATTCCCTGGTGACACCATCAGGTGCTAAAAATTGCTACACCATTTCTGTAGGAGCAAGTTTTTAGAGATGCAGAAGTGTTTGCATCTCAAAAAGTGCACATCCAGTAAGTAGTAAGATTGGTTAGCAGAGGATTTGGCCATTTCCATTCACAGGGGATCTAGGAATATTTCCCATTAGCAACAATTTTCTCACAACAGCAGAGCTGCTATTTAATGCTGAGACTGCTATGACAGGTGCTTAAACATATAAATAGAATCATGCTTCATAAATGTGGATATCACATGGTTGAATGCATGGAAGTGCTGAAGTGGGAAAAAATCCTCTTACTCTATAATTATCAGTGTGCTAATATTACACTAAGCACGGTGATGTCCTCTGGAAGTGGTAGGCCTGGCTAAATCCAAGAATGAAGCACTGTGGCAAGCATTATGGAATGTAAATGATAATTGTGATTTAATGATGAAATTTGTTTGCCCTATACGTACAATAGTGGTGTAGATCAGTATCAAGGCTGTATCTGTGTGCATACCTAATGCACTTAGTCAACACGGCAATGCAGGAACTCCCCAGCTAGTCTCTGTGTAGATGAGGCAATGGACTGACTTGAGACAAGGTGATTGACTGATCTCCTACCTGCCTCACAGCAAAGCAACTGACTGATTGCTACAGCTTTGCAGGTGGGAATTTCAAACAGTCTCCTGCTGTGCCTAGAATAATTGATAGTCATATCTAGCATACTATTTGTATGCTTCAATGTGTTGATTAATTCCCTTGGTGGAGGAATCCGGGACAGTCCCATGAATACCACTGGCATTTCCTGCTGTAGATGAAGGATTTGACCAGACTGCATAAAGATAATTTTAAATACACAGAAGGTGCTTCTACAGCTGCAGAAATATTCTTAAAGTTTTCAAGTCTCAACTGGACAGTTCCTTGTGTAATCTAAACTAACTGGACCTGCTTTGAGCAAGGAATTGGACTAGGTAACCTCTAGAGGATCTTTCCAATCTAAATTATTCTCTGTTTCTGTAATTATATGTAGGACATTCTTTAGTACATAGCATAATAGTAATGAGATATTTTGTGCATCATTTAAAATAATCAATATAAATGGATCACACGTGTGCTGGAATGGTCTTATAGCAGCAGGCCAGCTGAATTATGAGAAATCACCAGAATAAGAGGTTGTGGTATCTCACCTGATCCAGCTGAAGGCACTGTTGCTGCAAGGACTCTTGCAATGCAAGACTCCCATCTGGACTCTTATTCAGATGGCAACTAATCATCCTGTTTGAGAGATTTATCCCCCACAACTGTTACCTTATGCAAAAGATCCTAATACATTACTTTTTTGGTCAAATTCTCCATCTGTGCAGCAGCCTCCCATGCCCTTGCAACACCCAAATGGATTATTGGAAATGTTGGGAGACATCAGAGTTTACATAGGACTTTTCTCTGCCTACCATGTTATGTTTCTTGTCTTGCTTTGCATAGGAGCATAAGAATGGAAGGAGTCTCGAAGATCGCTGGATCCTGTGTGATCCTCTCCTGTTAACAAATAGAATCAGTTCAAATTCCTCTTTGCGAGACAGAGAATGAAGGAGCTGGGCAGCAACTGATCACTTCCAAGTAGTTTTCTTGTTGGTTTACTTTCTTCTCTACCAATATGGCTCTTTCACTGTATTCTTTGCAGTGGAATACCAATGAGTTTTCTTTATTAAAAGGAGATACAGATAGAGAGATGTCAGATATTGCTGACAGTTAAAAATTGAAAAATGAAATTCGGTTTGCTTTCTAACATTTGAAGTAAATCTTTGACATAAGAAAAAGCCTATTTTCTTTTTCTTTTTTTGAATTTTTTTTATCACACTTATCATGAGAACAACCTGAGTTGTGACATGATGATGATGATGGGCTCTCATGTGTGCGAGTGATGGCAGTTAGCAGTGGGTGCATGTGGCTACCCTGAAGCTTGGTGCAGGGTCTATTTTGCTGTGCTGCTAATTTCCTTCTTACAGCGTGACTGACAGTACTGATGCGTCGTTCCTGCTCCCTCTTCACTCCCCTCCATCCAGCCACATCATCTTGCAGACTCCACGTCTCAATAACCTTTCTTCCTTTTGCAAAATGTCCCATAAACCCCAACTCACTCTCTGCACCTTCATCTGCCTGTTCTCCCACTGTGACTTGTCTCCACTGCTCCTCTGTTCCTTATTTTTGCAAAAGTTGTTCAGATTTTAGAATTGTTTAAAAGAAAAAAAAATTCCTTCTGTTTTACTTTTCCTGGTCTTCCTTTTAGTGTGGATACCACATTAGAGTATATCTCTGTGTTAAGATAAAGACTGCAATTAGCATTTCTGTGTGCCAAAAGAAATAGCTCAAGAGACCAACAACACAATTTATTTCTTATCATACACAGACACGTATACAACAATGATGTATTACAAGATGTTCCAAATATTTCCTGCTAAAAAGACTGATGCCACATTCTTGCAACTCAGAATCACCTTTCTTAGGAGTTACAAACAGATTATGTCAATGAAACTCTGGAGGCAAGAGTATCTTTATGTCACTCTTGTGCCGTCTATCCCATTCCAGAGATGAAGGCGACAACCGTTTCTCTTGAAATCCTAGTAATGCACCATTTTTAGCTATGGTGTCATTTCATGCTGTCTTGAGAGAGTGATAGACTTTTATTTTTGAAATACTGTGCATTGTATAAGGAGCACAAAGGTGTTCTTTCCCATTTATAAAATAATATTATTAGCTTTGGGAAACTTTTATTTCTATTTAATCTTCTGCTTCATACCTCTGCTGATACTGAAAATCATTATCGAATGTCATTTGATGTGTTACCTCGAGCAGTGAACTACCCAAGCCAACTGAACAGCAACAAGCAGAATGAAGGCCAGTCTCTGCCTGCAGATCTGCGTAGTTTCACTTATATCAGTACTATTAAATTTATCTACTCTAAACTTGAATTCAACTCAAAGCTTTATTTGGTTGATTAGCAAGCTGTAGCTTTACATTCTCTGAGTCTGTTCCAATGCTGGCTGAAGTCAGTGATAGGCTTCTAACCTCAGGGGTTTTAGATTAGACCCTAATTCTTGGAGGTAAAATAAAGATTAAAGGTTTATTTTTTCTCCTGTGAAATGATGGATGCAAGGCTGTGCAGCAGGTTACGCTCTAGCCAAAGGGTTGGAGCCATTGGATGAAGGTGTTTTGGCTGAATCTGGAGCATTCATACAGGAGTTGTGGACCTGGAATTGCATCCTTTGGCTGAGGATTCAGAGCTCGGTTGCTGAGTGTCTTCATGTCTGTGAGAGCCAGGTGTGGCAACAGGACTCCTGCCTCTCCAGAAAACACTTGTGGCATGAAAGTAAATGAAAAGTAATTATTACAAAGAACATGTCTGCATCATTATTTCATGCCTGCTAGTCATTTTCAACCGTTTGGGATTTCCTTTTTGCAGCTTCTACCCAATTCTAGGCTGTGTGATTGCTTCTTGTACAGAAGATGTTATCAGTTTCTGATTGTTCTTTTTGCTTTTCTCAGAAGCTTTTCTAGCTCTAATATAACTTTTCTGAGATAAGGGGATTAAAACTGCATGCATTTTTCAAGATGTGGGCAAACCATGGATTCGTAAGGTCATAGTATAATTTTGCCTATTCTGCTGTCTACTTTTCTTACTAATGATTGTTTTTTTTTTTTTTATTTGACTGCTGCTGAGCACTAAGCTCATATTTTCATGGAACAAGCTCACTCCTGGGTATTAATGCTGAGCTCAGAGCCCATCATTTAAGATTCAACATTAGAACTATTTTTGTCCTCTGTTCGTCACTTCATATTTATCCATATGAAAAGCCAATCTGATCTGCCCGATTACTCAATCTCATAAGTCCTCAAATTCTTTACAGTCAGCATATTGATGCATATGGTGACCAGCGCAGGTTCCAGTAGAGATGACTGAGGAACCTCTTTGGTTTCTTTCCTTCTCCTTTTTTGATGGACTAGTTGACACATTTCAGTACTCAGGTGTTAAGGGAAATTTTAAGCGTATTTTGGACTGGTGCTAGTAATGCTATTTCATTATCAGGTTCTATTGGATGAACAAAATCTAGTCCTGGAAATTTGCTACTGTCCATTTTTGTCAAGGACAAAATCTTGTCTTTTTTACAGTCACTTCAGTTTCAGAGAGATTCTTTGGTGAGTCCTACCACAAAGAAGGGTATAAGCGTAAGAATAGTGCCTATTTCTTTGTTTAAAGCATTGATACAATGTGCCATTTAGCTTCTTGGCAATTTCTTCATCATCTGTGAGCATTCTTTCTATGGAGACACATATATCATCCACAGATCCAGAAGCCTCTCAGGTGAGCCTCTTGTTCCTGATGCTTCATAACATATTATTGTTGTGCATTGACATGCGTAAGTACTACTGGTATGGATTCCTCTTGCTAGGAACTTGAAGAGCAAGGTGATGGAAATTAGATGCTCCATAAGAAATGACAGATAATAGAAAAAAATATGGTGTCTTGGCAATTCTTGTGTTTTTTAGACTCCTCCTTACCAAAGACTATCTGTACTTCTAGTCTCCTGTACAGTTTCCAGGCTTTAGTCTCTCTTTTTTATCCAGCTGGATTTTAATTAAATGTTTGCTCCCTAGTTTTCCTGCTGAACTTTACCTGCTGTCCATTCCTTACCAAATAGGTTCTCTTTGTGCAGAAAGGAGAGACACATGCTATTCTTGCGCTGGAGTATCTCGTATCTAGACCTAGATCCAGCTGCACAATTCAACTATTTCCCAACCCCAATTTCGTATATTGGCAAGACGCAATCCATGCCAGGGTGCCATTATAGGGCAATTTAGACACCCAGCAGGACACAAACACTGTTTCAAATACTGTGGAAATACGGATCATTTTCTTTTCTTCTGTCATTTTTGCAGGAGTAGGATTTGTAGAATTCAGGTGTTTATTTACCAATTCTGGGGTTTGTTTAGCAATTCAGGAAATCCTAATGTTCCTTTGAAAGTGCAAGCAATATTATTCAGCCTCTTCCCATTTCATCAGGATTCTTTCAATTTAAATAGATTATCATAAAGTGATATTGGCAATTGCCATAGCAATTGCATGGTGTACAATTCTCTCCATCAGCTGAGCGGGGGTGATTAGATTGAAAACTTAGCTGCATTAGTCTAATCCAATACTATATCAAAATTTACAATCAGTTATACATCATATCATCTCAGCACTGTGTCAAATCAATATCTGTTTTCAGTAGAAAAATGTGCAGGTCGTGCTGGATATATGATTAATGGATTATTTTTCAGTATGGCATTTTGTAATATAAGGAATAATGACAGTTGTTTTCATCTGGAGTAATTACAGCTCAGTGACTGCTAGTTAGATAATTGCTCAGGGAAGCAGACTTCAGCTTTGAAAAGAAAACATATGGAATATAAATTCCATACATGTGGTAGGAAAAAAATCCGCTTCCAATAGAAAGCAAAAGCAATGAAAATAGGTTAACAGAAAGACTTATTAACATAAGATTCCACACACAAAAAAAATCATATTTCCTATGCCAAAAAAAAAAAAAAAAAAACTTTTCAAACTTTCAGTCTTCATTTTGGTCAGTATAATGCAATGAACTCCTTAAATTGACACAGGGAAGGTGGTATAAACACAGCACTCTCTTATTACTAATACATCATGTCTCCAGAGAGTGCTCCGAGGGAGCAAAGTGCTGTGTATTTGGTAAGGTATGCATGCAATGAATGCATTTTATGATACATTATGAAACATCATGAAAATGTGTTTTGAAACTATCTTGGAATGGTTCTGATTTCTGGGAAGGCCTTGTAAAACAGAAGGATGTCCTAATTTAAGAATATGCTGGACTGTATATTCAGAAGTATTTTGCATCTGATACTTCAGAGTGCAATTCCAGAAAGCAAGGAAATAGGGAAAGTATATTAATTATTAGAGATGTGATTGGTAAAGGAATCCCTCTTATCAAATCTTCTTTCGTTTTGGAATAAGGAACAAGGAAACATGAGGAAGAGGAGATCTTGAACAAAACTGAGACAGGTAGCTCCAAGCGGTATTGCCTGGATTCTTCCCCTAGATTAAAAGACCATCTTCTACTTCATTCTTTGAATCTGGTACCGTGAATTTAGGCCATCAAACTTTTGCAACCCTAAGAAATTGGCCGGTCATGAAAGCCTTGTTTGTCTTTTAGAATTTAGCCTGAAAAAATGTGGTCTTTCAACTAGAAGAACCCACAAAACTTATTTCAAAACTTACTTACACACACACAGGCACAAAAAGAGATAGTTCCTTTTTTTTTTTTTTTCTCCTCTCCCCAAACTGCCTTGAAATAAAATCACAGCTATGGCACAGTGTGAGAATATGGCTGTTTCTTCTACCTGTAACCCAGATAAGGATCATTTTGCAAGGAAAAAAGAAGAAAAACAACCCTTTTTTGGGAAGGTCCATTAATAGCTGTGTAAAAATGAAATACTTGACACATAGACACATTAGTATATTTTACTGCTAAGTTTTAGTACCTATTGTGTGCATAACAGGGCTGTGAAATCCATTCTTCAGCCAGACCTTGGAAGTGCCTAGGTGGCCGTTTTAGCAGGGCTCACTGCAAACTCCCATATGGGTCCAATGGAGGTCTGACAGAGTCTGACCTGCGACTGATGAAACGTCATTTCCTCAAGTTGCTTTGGTGTGTGACCTCCAGTAATACTGTTTTGTGCTTGTGCAGAGCCTTTTAAACCATAGAAACCTCTATTTCTTTATATAGAGATAATTTCTACCTACACTGAAACAAAAAAATGGAAGTTTGAGATGTATTTGCAGTGTTTTTGAGTTCCTAGGGGAATTACTGATAGGATTAGCCTATATATTCAAGTTTTCGGTAAATAAAGAGTACTTTAAATCATATATTTACTGCAGCTACATTGTGTCTATTTAGAACACAGTATCTAATGCTTGTCTTGGTACAGAACAGACAGATTAAATCTAACTGCTATAGTATTCTTCATTGACTGAGCTACATCCTTACAGGGATCATAATTTTGGCAGTGATAGCAATAGTAATTCCTTTAGTAAATCGTAATGCACTCCCTAAATAGAAAAAGCTTTGCAATTTCCTGAACGAATGGAAAAATAATTTTGCAGGCCCAGTAAAGATAGCAATAATTGTTATAAGGCCTATTGCAATTTATGCAAAAGAACTACAGTTGCTGATGATAGAATATGAAAAGTAAGATAGCATGAAAATGGAGTCCATAATAAACATAAGCCTAGCATAATTTAAAAGAAAATCTTATTGCTAAACAAATAAAAGAATGCAGAAGTGAAGTGACTTCTTCAGAAGCAAAAAAGTTTACAAAGACAAATCACTTCCTCATGACAATAATGTTGATAACATATTTCAGAATTAATTCACACCAGTGATCCTGGAGTTCCTGCGCTGGAGGAAGCAGCCGGCTTTCCTAGCAGCCTTAAGCATCATCCTGGCCACACAGACCTGCAACACATTTCAGCTTTGACAGGTAAATGAGAAACGCTATGCTTGTATGATAGTCCTGATAGAGTTTACAGGGAAATCTAAGAAGGTCAAGTACATGGTTTCAAGGAAAGCCCGTTTTCCATTTTCCCCATTCCTGAAATGTTTATATGCCCAAAGTGAAAGCTTGTAACCTAAACAATGTAATTTTTACATCAAGCCATCTCAGTGAGCATGTCAATCAAAAGAAGCTCTGAAAACACTTTGTAGGATGTAAAAATCAACTGAAGCTTTACTGAAAAAAGGTCTGTGCACCCGCTTGGGTAACAGCTGTCCAGAGATTGCCTTTGATAGTGATTGGAATTATGAATACGTTATTTGTCTTTTGTATCTTTAAATCTAAATCTCACAGAGAGATGCCATACTGACAAATTGGTCTAGATAGCAGCACACTGTGGCAGGTCAGTGAAGCCCTAATAAGCATTCATAAGCATAGTTAGCCAAGGAGCAATCTACAGATTTTGTGCATGATAAACAGGCTTAATTGTATATATAAAAGAGGTTAGGGATGGCCTAACTTGTTTATCTCTGAGAAACAGCTTCCCATAAAACATTGTATAAAGGCTGAGCATGCTGTTAGTACTAGAGTGTTGGGCAGTGGAGAAATCAATGATAAAGAAGTATTTTGAATAGAGTATACACATATCCAAGGGAGAAAATAGTGAGGAGTGAACTGTGTATCTAATCTTTCAAGGAAGGGCATGTAAAAAACACTGAAGCTAGCGACCAGTTAATTTGAACTGAAAAACAATACTTGTTTTTGGTGGGAGTGATTGAAACAAGTTATTGGGAGAAGTGATGGATTCTCAATCTATCAATGCCTCACAGTGCAGGCATGTTCTTGAAAAAAATGTGTATATGTTTTTGCCAAGTCAAGTTATTCAAGGGTGGTTTGAAGGGCAATAGCTGATGATCTGAAAATCCCTTCTAGATTCAAACACACTGCCACAGATACTTAAGGTGAGATAGGAAATATAATGGATGCGACAGCTTTATTTTGCAAACTAAATGAGAGAAGACAAACAATAAGGACCGCTGCAGTCTGACAGAAGTAAGGTTCCTGTGCTTGAGACAAATAGGTTACGGAGTGTGAATTAATACCTCATGCTCCTACAGCTGTCGGAGGCTGTACAGGATTTTCTGTGATGCCCTAAGGAACACATACTCTACTCATGAGATCCCTCTTAGCTTAAATATGCTTCAGTTCAGATATGATATGCATAAATCAGTTCAAATACACAAATTCATGCCATGAAAACAGCTAGAGTACTATTTGCAAGAAATCCTTCCCAAATCAGATATGAACATTAAAAAGATGGTAACATACTGTAGTAGCGTTTGTGCAACTACAGTACAGAAGGCATATGTGGCCAGTACTTGATCTTCATTCACCTATATTTCCTGTCACTTCTCTAGTTTTTCAATTCTTAAGCCCCTGACACGGATGCTACATGTTTACTTGTGTAGGAAACACCTTGCTGATCTATCACAGGGAAAAGCACGTTCCTGATCTTGAGGGCTCAGCCCCAAAAAATCCCCTGCAGAGCTCAACAACTTTGTCTGGGGGAAAATGTTGATTTCCAGACATGCCTTTACATCCTCACAGCCTAGCTCTCCATTTTGGGAAAAAAAAAAAATATTGGTAGAGTTTCTGGCACAGGCTTTTTTTCCTGGCCTTATAGGCAGGCAACAAAGGTGTATTTGCTGGTTGCCTTCCTGAAATGGGAAAATGTGAACTGTGTGTAGCTGCAGTGCTGTGCTATTTTTTGTCAAGGAAGTTCCACCACAGGATAAATAGGAGGAAGGGGGCAAGACTCAACTGTCTGATTCAGAAATCTGCAATCTCCAAAGCCTATGCAAAGATTTTAATCCAGCAATAACATGTCTTTTTAGTCTGCCTCCTTTTGGGGGTTATTAAGCCTTTATATGCAATTTAGCTCATAGTGTATGCACCTAAAATCATGTGGCCATTCTCCTTTACTAAACAGGAGTCAGTATGATCATTATCTTGCAAAAGTTCAAATCCTTGTCATTTCCTTGGCACCACCATTACATTGATGTTATCAATGGAAGAGCAACGGCTTCTCTGAGCTGCTATGGATTCATTATCACTATAAAATCCTATTGATTCTCCGTATCTGGAATTTATTTTTTAGCAGAGTTTAAACTGAAAGTACTAAAGCATACTTTCAGTGCAATTTGCATTGAAATTGAGTGAATTTCAGAAAATATTCACAAATAGGTCCATAATTTGGATTCTTTGTTTAAATCTACAGTTTCAAGGTGTTTTAGTCTTAAAAATTAATCTTGCTCCATGGTGAATAGACATTTTGTGACAAGTGCTTTTTCAGATGGAAGTTAGATACTTTCATTTTCTCTAGTTATTCAACAAACGAGATTTCTTTTTAAAGGATTTTATTCTCTTCTGTCCCTAAATGAAATTCCAAGCTGTGGCGATGGAGCTATCTGTGCCACCAGATTGTTGTAGCCTGGGAGTATGTGTTGGTAATTGTATGAAATGTCTATTTTAAAAGAAAAAAAAAAAAGGTACAGCTAGTCAGAATTAGGAGCTGTTTGTAGCTATTGAGTGTTATAAACTCAAATCTTCGAGCAGTAAATTTTTCTGAGGGTTGTTAGCTTTTGGAGAGCCTAGGCACAGTTTTGGGCTGAGTTCATGCTGTGCCCACGTTTTGAGCAAACATGGACTAATTTACGCATTCAAGTGTAAAACAAGAGAAACACCACATTTTTTACAGTCTCAACCTCCAATAAAACATTACAATATCAACTGTCCTAAGATTTACATTTGTTCAGAACTGGATCCACAGTCATATAGATCCATCAGAACCATGACTGTTCAGCTATGTGTGACTCAGAAGAAATTATTTAGGTGCAAAATACAAATTTCACATCCATTTTCGAAACAAACAAACAAACAAACAATTATTGTATGCTTAGATTTACTTCTTTTCAGGAAACAAACAAGCGTTTGTCCCATTTGCTTTAAAGCCATTTGACTGCCACTCTTTGCATAGTACAAGCCAGAGCCAAAATAGAATTTCCCTGCTTATTGAACCTTAGATTGACACAATGAACAATGATACTAAAATACTTGGAATTCTTCCCATCTTTCTCTGCTATGGGTAAAGCCACATCTGTCTTATCAGAAGTCAAGGTCCTGACTAATAACTATTTAATTAGATTTTTGCATTAACTGTCTTCTATCAAAACATTTTTTTCCCAAGTTCAGGCTCTCTTTCTTCAGCTTTATATCGAAGGTCTGTTCAGTGATGAATCGCTCCCTCTCTCTCCTGTTTTTTTAGCTTTATTTTATAGGGAATCTAGTTCGCTGGCACTCTATGCTCCATTGCTTTTTGAATTAGGCAAGTTCTTAGTGGATTGTTCTTAGAATGTTGCCTGCAGACTGATACGAGTACATCCTTCCCTAGGGATGTACATAATCTTCTCCTTTCCCATCAAGGGGAGTGTGATTACAACAGAGTGCAGTGTGACAGATGTGGGTATTATAAACAGCCTGTCAGCACTTTCTCGATGACTCAGGCATTGCTTTTCCCTCCTACCAAACACTGATAGAATGTGCTGTGCATTTCTGTGTTATAAATTCTCATCTCAAAAATCATACCTATTCATTCTCATACTATATTTTATTCAAATACTGATAATAGTGTGTTAGGATGAACGTAAGATCTGTGCAATCCTTCCTTCGTTCTTTTGTCTGCCCATTTGCTCCTTCCTCTAATACAGTCGGGATGGGAGGTTGCATAAGCTTCCAAACAGAAAACAGCCTAGATTTGCATTTATCAGGTGTTATCATCAGATCTTCCATTTACTATCTTTTTAAAAATTTCTGTGTTCTGCATCTTTTTTTTTCTGTTAAGACAGAACTATTCTGAGTTTTTGCACCTCTATTAAGCTAACTGCTCCTATTGCACCGCTCATGGCTCACTTGTCCTCAGAGTCTATTTTTCCATTGTTACAAAACTGTAACAAAATTTGAGAAGCACTCTGCCTTGCTGTACATTTTGCACTTACATGAACATAAAGTTTAAAGACTTTTTGTTCCTAGACGTCCCACTTTCTTGTAATTCATTTGGTGCTGAACGAAATGAAGGGCTATCCATTTTACCCCTGCCTTGGAAACCAAGAAAATGAAGAAAGCTCAAAAAGGAAAAAAAAATCCATACAAGTTTAAATAGCTTATTTTTAAGTCAAAAAAAAGAACAATAGAAACAAATAGCTCTTTGCATCCAAATGCAAATGTAGCTAGAGGGACCTTTAAACATTTTGAGTTCTTCTTTCACATGTAGCCCTGTTTTCTCTGTCTGAGCCCCAAACAATCTTATAGAGACAAAAAAGAACTATTTTCGTGGCTTTAAATCTCTCTGAATCTGAACCTCAGCAAATTGGACCGGAGCGCATGAATTAACCACTGGCATCAGCTCTCCTGTTTGAGGCCAGCCACGTCCCTCATGGAGATAGTGGGTAAACCTGTTTCTAACTACTCACTTTTATTGCAAGACTATTTATGGGAAGCATAATCATTATGGAGTCCATGCCAGAAAAGGTCATACTCCAAATCAATTCTCAGTGTTGCTCTGAGTCTAATGCCACACTGTGCTCTATTTTCAGGGGTTACCTATAAAAGGCATAAGGGCTCCTTTCCAATTGATGGGATCCCGATCCTGTTCTTTCAGGGAAGAGAAATAAGGGAATATGGCTCATGGCTCCAATTGGATGCTACAAGAACTAAAAATACAGATTATTCCTACCAGCAGCTACATCAGTGAGTTGGTGAATAAGATGTATTTGCACATGCATCGAACAATTGCAAGCAGAAGTCTTGACTGGAGAAGAAAAGCCTGCATTCACAAGATAAATTATCTGTAATAAAGCACACGAGCAAATCTACCTGCGAGGAAACCTCTTTCAATGCAGCTGCTTTTGGGAGGTACCAGCCAAAGCTAGCAATGTGCAGGTAGGACAACCTGAAAGGAACAAGGTGAACTATTTTCCTTTCTCAGTGGCTGCTGTTCCTGTGTCTGCTCTTTCGCTCAGTCCTCTGTTTGAATGAAATTCATTTCAGATTAGGATTTTTTTCCCCACATTTTGGTTTCATATTTACATTTGTTAAGGTTAATAGACCTGGCAATGTCTTCATGTTCTCACCAGGGAGCAGTCACTGACAAACCGTGGGAGGGAATGCAACAATATTCTCCAGAGACAGGAAAATCTGTGCATTGTAGGTCTATTATACATTCATTCCTAGTAAGAGTCCTGCTTATATCTTGTTGGTGTAAATCAGCCCAGCACTGCTGACTTCCCCAAGCTATGCTGATTTGCATTGCCTGCAGATCGGACTGCCTATTCTTGCTGCTGATCTTGCCAGTATTCTTCTAGTGGTCATGGTGATGCCTCGATGTTCAAGTTCACTTTGCTCTTTCAGAGACTTTCTTGGTGTTTCTGATTCTATATCTTCTATGCCTGTGCCACAGCTCCCCAACTTAACTGTTCTGTTTTGCCTATCCAATGTGCAAGAGGAGGTTTTTTTTATTTAAGTGCTGGCAAAAAGAAGAGGTCAGGCAAGACATACCTTTGATCACTTGTAAGGTTACATGCCTTTAGAAAAGTATAGCAAATGAGGAAACCCATTCAGGAGAAAGGATTGAATTGAATTTTTGAGGGCAATACATAATCTATTGGCTGTGTATTCCTCCTGTTGGAGCAGGACTCTCAGTGTACCTGAGGCAGAGACATCCATGAGTCTGAGACACTCGTCTCTATACTTTCTTCTAGTTCCCACACCCCACAGAAGACCACAGAGCCAGACTAAAGATTCCAACAGGCAAGCAAGGCCTAAGGATCCCATGGTCTCACATGTGCTCTTAGCTTAAAATTAATGTACAGAAAAATGCGGTAGATAAATGAAGAATTCTAGGGTAAAATATTTTACTTATATTTGCAACAGTATAAAGAGCAGGAATAGTTATTGTGCCCAAGCTGATGTTTGGTTTCTTACTACCAAGGGAATGAAATTCCATGTTTGAGTCCTTATATAGAGTATTTTCTCTTCCCTTCATTCCTGACTTTAGCACAAGGAGGCAGGAACAGGAAGTTGGTCCCATGTCTGCTTTGCAGAAGGGATTTTCCAGAGATTCATCCCCAAAGCTTGCAAGGCATTTTATTAGATAATCTCATTCTTTTGCCTGTGCTCTTGCCTTTAATGAAGTCTGCCTCTATCACTGCAGCGTTCACCCATGGAAAGATCTTTCACCACAGTGCCTTGATGTTAGAGATCACAATAATAAATGTCTCCCCAAAGTAGATTGAAGTTAGAGCAGTGTGAAGAGGTCGAATTCCTGCTGTTAGCAACCTTGTGGTGAAGACAGTAAAAGTCACCCTTTGTTAGCACCTTTTATTAGCCTCTGTGACAGATGATACTACTATTTCCATGGGAGTTCCAACAACAAATGCTCCACGTGGCCAAGTGCTAATCATAGTTGTTTACTTGCATCCCATAACTATCTCAATTATCCTCTACCTCCAATACCACACTAGTGGTTTGGAAACCCAGGGGCAGAAAAGGTATGGCTTGCTGTTAGTTCATCTTCATAATCTTATGTCATATCTTCTTTGTAATGGGATTTTTCTATCACAAAGTTCCAGTGCACATCCACTGTGTGAAGGTTTAATCTGGTCCTTAGTCAGAAAAATCTCATGTGTTGACTAATAAAAGAAGAAAGATTGGGTAAAAGGCATATAAGGTCATGAAGATTTGGCCCTGAGTGAAGGCATTAAATATAAATGCAGATGGGAAAGGTAGAAAATTCTATCATCTTGCATGCAGCTTTTCTTCAGGGATAAATAAATTCAGAACATTTTTAGATATAAGCTGAATAGAGTATAATGCTGTATTTGTCCTCAGTTTGTATCACAACTGAGAAGAGTGAAAAATTGTCTCATCTGTAAGAGTTTGGCATATAATGAGCTTCTCATTGGCAGTCCTAATAGCTTTCCTCTGAACAGATAACTGCAGCAGGGGAAACGTTGCTTGTTCCAGTGGTTATAGAGCAGCACCACAGAACCACAGGTTTCCTTCTGCAGCTCACCTGGTTACTCTGTGTCTGTAGAAATACAGACGCTTTTTTCAGTATCTCATGGACCATCAGTTGCAGGCATTTGTATAGCTATAGATGCATGCAAACAGAGGCAACAAATGTAAATGTACATACAGAATGTACATACAGAAGGAAAAAAGGCTAAAAATAGGTAGTTTACAAGCAAATGTAACTGTTTCACTATTGTACATCATAGTTTGAATACATTATAGTGTTTGAATTAAAGTTTCATTTGAGACAAACTTTATTTAGAGTAAAACTAAATTCACTTTTAGACTGTCTCTCTATCCTAATACATATGAACACATGTATATGAAATACCCAAAATATATTGTTGTGTATTATAATGCTGTATGCTATATATATAATGGCTGAGAGGTTACATTTAAATGCATGTTCTCATTCTGAGCTGCACAAAGGACACTATTTTCAGTCCCCAAACCAACAGGTTTATTTAACCTCTAAATTTAAAGAGCAGCAGTATATGTTCTTACATACCACTAGATGGTGACTTATGTAGTGAGCTGTTGATTTTTATCCCAGTGTACCTATCTCTTTTCATCAAAATGTAAGTAAATCATGACATTGCTGTTTGCGTTGTTGGTAAGTTAGCCCTAAATATGCTTCCATAAACAACATCCTTCTCAGTGTAAGAGTCTATGGAAAAGCTATGGAAAGGTAGGATGAACATGGTCCCTGGGAGATTCTGTTTCGGGTTTTTAGTATCTCTGTATGGTTCAAAACACCTTTTTTGTTAATTCTCATACAAATGATGAGGCTAAAATCCACATGCTCCCAAGCCAAGGAAATATCCAAGGTTTTCTTCAACTGTGTAATCATTGTGTATCATCTTGTATGAGAAAACAGCAAGGCTTCCCAGATCAGGCAAAACAGCGTATGTTGTGTTTCTACTCCGAGCAACCTCTCATTTTAGCTCTCTGTTTTTAAACGCTACTTCGAAACCATAGTTGGCACCTTTTCCTACACGGCTGCATTTACAAGATCAAACAAAAGCAATTTGTTTGGCAGCTGTAGCCTCGCTCCTCAGCTGGACAGGGGATCAGACTCCTGTCAACAGACAGGCTGTACCAAAGAGCCGCTTCCCTCCAGTGACACTTGTTGCTATTAATATTCTTCACCTGGTGTAAAGGGCAAGCAAGCCTTCAGCCTCAGATAGATGGTGAAAGTCCATTGATGCCTGTGCACTGGATAAGAGAGAGGGCATTTGTCTCTGTTCTGTTACTGAGATATTCAGACTCAAACTATTTAGACCCAAGGTGTCTTTTTTTTAGAGCACATTGCATTTGTACACAACATCCTGCAACAGAGGGTCCCTATTGCCTGTTGTTCAGCCCAGGCCTCCAATCTTTATCTTCATCACAGCACAGCTGAGGATGCCAATTCATTGCAATAAATGACAGGTTCCTGTAATTTGCTCATTATTTAACAGGCTGCTACATATAGGTTATTGTTTCAAAAGCAGCTGGAGAGTCAGGTACTGTTGAAAGCCTCAGTTCCTCATAATCAACCCCCCCTTACTGCATGGACTTAAGTTGATGATCATGAATCATTTTTGATGTGTGTAACTGATTCCCATTTTGTAAGCAATTAGTGAACAGTTCGTAGTGAATATTCTTGTAAATCTGCGAGGGAGAGGGAATGATAGCTCAAGAGCGTGGATACATTATCGCCTTGTTCTATTTGTTTGTAAAGAACCTCCTGGATGACTTCACCAGAGAAGAGGGTATCTCTTCTCTTCACCAACTCAGATTTTTCTTTTTCTTCAGACAAACTTCAGCCTGTAGACTGGCATTTCTTTTCGGGGAGCAGTAACACAAGCTAAATTTGTCTTGTGCAAATGCTCATGAAAAGCCAGACCAGGGCTTGACTGGATCAAGCTGAGTGTGAAGATTCACCAGGGCATCTGGGAACCCCTCTGCTGCTCTTCCCTACCTCTGCTGTTGATCCGTCTAGTACGGCAAGTTCTCGTGCGTGGCTGGACTCCAGACACTTACTGGTACGCTATTTATTAATGTCTCGCCAGGATGGAACATTTCTGAAGCAAGATTCACGTTAATATTTACAAGCAGAGACTTAGCTCTAGAAATAGCCCAGTCAAAAGATATCAGAACTGAGAACTGTTCATGCAAAATTATTTGCACGTTCGCCCTCCCCAGTTACACTTGCTGTTTTTCTCGTGGCATCAGGTTCACTCTCCCGTTCAAAGCTTACATGAGGAAAATATGTGTGCCTCCTAGAATACAGCTGTCTTCAATTTCTGCTGCCTTTCTGCCTGCAAAGCTGCCTATTGATTTCTTAACCTGTGTATTGCTCTTCCAGTGACTAATGACTTAGCCATGAGCTATGCCAATGCTGCCAAAACAGGGTGTGTTTATGCCACACCAAACTGGATACCAAAGGAATTATATTGTTTTAATAGGAATGACCTCTGATCACATCTTACTAAGCAGAGACTGCTCTTGTAATGAGCTGTGTGGGGAAGAGAGGGGAAGAAGTGGCCCTGGAGAGCAGGAGGCTTGGAGCTGGCCAGGAAGGAGTCATGCCAAGCCCCTGCTCCTCTGGCCAAAGGCAAGGGATGCCTCTTGCAGTGCTCAGTATCATCAGCGTGAGCTGGGATTTTGAAGCCGGCCCTTCGCGCTGACAGGGTGTGTTCTGGGCAGAGGAAATGTCCCTCTCTCTCCCACTCTGTGGAAGCAAGCAGCATTTTGGCTTTCAGGAAGGGTTTGCAGTGGGGTCTGGTAAATAAGAGGCAGTTGATTTTTGGTGTCCTGTGATCCCATCCTGTGCCTGAAACCAGCTTCTGCAAGAGTGCGTAGCTTTTAAAGCAAAAAAGAAAAACAAACAAAATGTCAAAACAGAAAGAAAACTCAACAGCCACCCAAAAGCAAACAAAAAACTGCATAGAGAAAACAGTGATTAGCACTTACTCCATTTATAAGAGGAGTTCTGGCCAGACTCCAATCTCTATTCTCCCTTTCACTAAAATTTATCAGATGAATTTTGAATCCCAAGACAAAAAATGTCAGTTGAAAAAGCACTCCTGTGAAAGTGTTTTAGAGGGTTATTGTCTAATTAAGCCATATATTATAAATCTCTCTGGTTTCTACGAGTAATTTTTAAAGAAATATATGCTATGCAATTTATATGTGCAATTTATATGTACCTTGTAACTGAGTATCAGCTAAAGAGTTAATTCTTACTGAAGATGTGCATAGGATAGACTAGCACTAACGTGATCTTCTGTTTTCTTGTTGAATAAAATATCTGGAAACAACAAATGTGATAGATACATTGCTGCTACTAATGCTGTAGCCTGTCCCTTTGTCTAAGTACTGCAATTAATCTTATTCTGTCTTTGTTTGGCGACAGCTAGGTTAGGGAAAATGATCTGATTGCTTTTAATAAAGACTGCTGTTTTGATTGCTAAGCTCACAATCTTTTCTTTGACAGATAAAAATATTCAGTATTTTACTGCAATCCAAGTGGGTGCTGCATGGTTCTTCAAAATACAATTGTGTGTGACTAAGGGAGTGGGGAAAATATTTGCTACAAAAGGAATATTCCTTGTAAACACAGCGGGAAAAATGAAATTCAGTGCGTCTAGAGCATTTTGTCCTTTTCTCTCTCTAAAAATGTCACCGTTGCGTTTCACATTGTATGAAGCCTTCACATAAGCTTTTAACTCACTCATTGTAAGTCTAGCTACATAAAGATGATGTAATAATTAGGTCTGAAGCAGATGGAAGGCCTGCGTTAGCAAATACACTCCCTACAGCAGCATATGCTAGCTGCCTCCAATTCTGCATGCTTTATTCCGCAAAACTGTACTTGTGATCAAATGACTTCAACTGAAAATAATAGCATAGGCAAGGTTTACCCACAATTTTTTTGAACATAAACTCTTCAGCTTTGCCAAACTGCATTTTTATAATTTTTGCTGTGCATTCATTAAGCTCTATGTGCTATTTTGTGGTTGTAATTCTGGGAAAACAAAGGGATGAGGTAACCAGCCCACTGAAATGAGTGTCAACTTCTCTGTTGACTGTCAGTGGGGAGAATTTTACTTCACATAGGATGAAGGAACATCCACTGGCTCAAGCAGTATTTCCTCAGACAGTGGCTAAACCTCAGTGAAGATCAGCTAAATGGCTTATCCTTATCCACCTTCGATGTTTTGACGAATAGGACTGTGTGTGCACACAGAGGTCTGGATACACTGCCAAACGAACACACCTCCAAAGGTGAGCCTGCTTTTGCAAGTGGGCCTTTTTTCTTTGCAAGAAAAAAAGGGCTTTTCTGTTCATGTTTCAATGCAAGAGCCCAGAGGTCTCTCCTGGTTTCAGCTCTCGTGACCACTAGCAAGGGCTGGTACCCCATCTGGCACAGCAGGTCAAAACCAAATCTGAAAACTGGAGCCAAATGGAGAGTTTGACAGAGATACCTTGTGGCTAGATCTCCTAAGCAGGTAAACAGTTTTTGCAGCTCTCAGCTTTTGCAGGGCTTTTACAGACAACCTGGATAGGAAAATTCCAGGTGGAGGTGGCAAAGGCATCAGATACTGCTAATCCTGCTGAGTAAAGTTGATCATTTGCCATATTTCATGTGTTAAAGGTTTTCTAGGGTTTATAGAGACACTCAAATATTCATTTGTATCACTGCTATTTAGAAGCAACTTGTGTGCTCAGAACCTGGGATCTGGACTATTTCTTTTCAGAGTGACTATATTCCTGACTTATATTCAAAAAGTACTTTAAAAAGTAAGAAACCTGCTGGATCTTTTGGTCTTCTGCATGTCTGTCTCCCTGATGACCATCTGTCTCCCACACATCCATCTGCCTTCTCTGAAGGGGCTTTTTTAGTAATTACAGATTGTGCTACTTACACATATACGTACAATGACTCCGAGTGATTAGTTCAAATCAAAGAATTTTAAAAGAGAAGCGTGGTGCACGTGTTCACTTTAGGAAATAATCAGAATCTATTTATTATTACAAGCAAAACCCAGTAGACTATGATGATTATTTTCTTCTCATATTACTGTGGCAATCAGGAATGCTGCAGAGAGAAACTGCCTGTTGCCTAAACAGCTTATAAACCCAATGTAAGGCAAGAGAAAGCAGATAAACATAATAGAGGTGTCAAAGTTGTCTAAAAACTGAAATATTTGCTTTATTTTTCTTTTGTTATTCCCCAAAAAATCTCAGCTAGGGTTCAACACAGTAATGCAGCTGGCCTCAGCTGGGCACCCGTGATGGGTGCCTGGAAAAAGCGAAGGGAGTGAAAAGCTGGATTTTCTCAAAGCTGCTGCAGATCCCAGTGCTGCCATTTTCCTTACCTCATAAATAGAACTCATAAATGGAGATCTCCCTGCCTGGATTACAGCCTCTCAGCTTCTCCTTTAACTGTGTTTTCCGGGATATCAACAGTCAAAACAGTCCCCAGGACCCTGCTCCTACAGAGAAATACTTCTGAAAAGAGACTATGGTGAATTTATGTGGCTTCATCTTTCCTTGTAAATATTTTATATTAAAAAAAAAAACTATTTAATGAGAGGGACTCTGCAAGCCCCACTCCAGAGAGGGGTCTCATCCCGTGATTACACAGGTTTTTCAGAGAGGTGGAAAGGAGTTTCAACCCCCTCAGCACCAGGGCAGCACATTTTGGCACTACAGCAAGAACGGCATCAGGGCAGATCTGCAGCTAGACAAGTTTTGTGGGTGCTCCTGGTAGCAGCAAATATATGAAGAGACTGTCTTAACACATGATATATACATACGCATATATACGTATATACATATATAGAGGGATAGAATCCTTACTCATGAGAAGGCAGAAGGGAAAGGCTTTGAGGGCCTTTGTATTGAAAAGAAGCAGTTTGTGTTTTGTTTGATGTGGGAGCAGGGGTTCAAAGACCAGGTTGGAGGTCTCCTGTTGAAACTCTTGCCTCCCGGGAGCAATAGGCAAAGGCTACAAGCTGCTGCATGTTGTGAGGTTCTGGTACAGCTGTGAGTTACTCGTAAGAGCTGCAGGCTGAAAACCAGCCAGCCAGGTCATCCCAAAAAACTTTTTGTATATCCTACGTACTGCACCACAGCGTTTCTGTTACATTTGCGATGCCTGCCTTACAGAAACAAATGTATATATATTTTGGGTAACTTTCAGAGCTCGCTTTTCTATTTCTGCTCTTTTTCTTCATATCTCTGTCTTGCTGTTAACTGTAGGCAGTGTGTTCATTTAGCACACCGCAAAGATGTGTCCCTTTGTTCAGTTTACAAATTCTCCACCAAGAATGTGTTTGTTACTCGGTATTATTAAACAGCTGATTTTGCAGGAACACATTCGAGCTCTGGATTGTTTGCCAGCAGTTTGTAATAAGCCAAGAAGAGCAACATATAATCAAATCCATTATGACTACATTAAGATTACAGTAGAGAAAGGAAATTAAACAAACAAAAGTATTGCAAAAGCACAGCTAGGAACAATGAAGATATCTGAACAATGCTGTAAGCACTTATTGCTACTTACATAAGGACCACTTGTCTGTTTACTCTCAAGCCTGGGACTGAGCGGTCCCTGAAGAGTTGCCTTTTAAGGCTGCCCTCAGATAAGGTCAACCTCTGTTAATATGGAATCATATCAAATATAAACTTGTTTGTTTCTCTGCGGGCTCTCTTAGCAATACTGAAAGTATTCCTTAAATGGCCAAACTCTTACTTCAGTCCCGACAATTTTTATTAATGGACAGACAAAACCCACCAGCTGTAGTGTGATTAGTTTTCAAAGGATAAAGAAATAAAATTTCAGGTAAGATGGTAAAATTGCAGTGGAATCTACCAACTTTAGCAAAAGAAGCATTTAAAAATATCTAATATAGATAAAGTTAATAATTAAAGGGAAAAAAAATGCCATGGGTACATGATGAAGGAGGGCATTTAAGGCAGAAGAGGGAAAAAAATAGAGAAGAAGCACTAGCAGAGGAGGAGGGAAAGGTGTCACGTGCCATAGAGATCAAAAGGGAATAGCAGGTCAGTCAAAGCAGTTTCCCAGGTCTCCCTTATTTGACCTCTACTGCGAGGTGGGGTATAGAGATGACTGGCAGAAGACGACATCTGCCTTGCACCCACACTGCTGCCTAGCCCGTGATCCATCAGTGGCTTTTTCTTTCCAAAGTATGGATAGGAAAGGCAGCTGTAGCAGCATGCAAGCTCCTACCAGCCACAGAGGCATCTTGGTCACTGAAGAGAATGATCTTAAAGAAATGGACTCACACGATGAATGGTATAAAAGGCCTGTCTTTCTCTGACAGCATTTTTTGTCAAAAATTTTAATAGGATGTTTCAGATTACTGGTCCAGAAACATAACTGGACTTTGTTCATCCAGGTACTATGCTGTTAAGACCAGTGGCCTTCCCTGAGTTAGGCTGAATGTGGCCAGAAATGAGTAATTCATTATGTTCTCACCGGCGAGGAGTATATTTCAGCATCTTGCTAGGGAAGGCTGCTGAGGCAGAAAGAGAACAGAGACAGGGAAAAATATATGGCTTGAGGTACAAATTATATGGTCCTCTATTTTCCTATGCATAATTCAGTCTTCATCCACTTATCCCAGGCAGGCTCCATTCAGTTTGCCTTTCAGGAGAGGTTATTGGAAATGCCATCTCTCACCTGTGTCACTATGTTGGCTCCAAAAATGGTAAATAATTATCTCAGAAAGGGCAGCTCTGAAAAGCCAGAAGTCATCACCTTTCCCCTGGGTTTTCCTCTGGTCATTTTGCTATTTAGAGTTAAAGAAACCTTGCAAGCATCACAGAACTGAATCATTACCTAGCGGCTTGAGACTCAGGTAAATTAAGCATATTGAGGCTGAAGATATCAGCTCTTCTCCTGAGTAAATTTACGTCGACATAAATTTGATGTGAAGTGGTCGTGGATCTGTCCCACTGAGATGGAGCCTGTCATACCAGGGCACAGTTTTATTCACTCTCACTATGGTTTTCTGCTATCATGTACCCAGTCAGGAAAAATCACTTGAAGAGGAATTCTGTTTCTTCTTATGCACAGCCATAGTGATTATGGACATCATTACCACTTCCTTCTGGGAATGAAATCAGTATCTTTCAAAATTAAATCACAGGGAGGACTGCTGCTTTTGCAGCAATTTTCAGGATTCGGAAATGTGTTTATGTCTTCAGAGAAACAAAACCAATAAGCCTTTCTTTGTGAATATAGACTAGCTGTGGCCATGTTTTTTTGAGGCAAAACCTAAGAAGTTCAGCCAGGAACATCAAATTGCCTGGGACAGGAGCACCAGTGCTAAGCTCTACAAAGGGGAGGCCAAGCCCTTGGAGGTTTCACAGGTCAGCACGTGGCCTGAAGTGCAGCTCTGTGACTATCCACAAGCCCAAGCTCTTGTGCTCTTTGCTAAAGCCCAGCCCTGCAAGTGTCTAAGCATATGCCAGAGTTGTGTTTTATGTATGGGCTTGGACTCTGTTCATTTGATATGGAGTGTTCGGACGCAAGTCTCTGTGCTGTGCAGAGATACAGGAACAGGATGAGCAAAGCCCACTCTGGTGTTGTCAGTATGGGGGAAGCAGCCAAGGTCATCGTCATGTGTCCCATGCCTGCAACAGCTCTGGGTAGCTGGTGTCTGGCAGAAAGTCAGTGGGGTGCTTTTCTGGGGGCATCCAGCATTGCAGGCAGCAGATATACAAGGATGAGCTCTGGAAAATGCAACAAGTGGGCGGCAGAGGGCATGGGGCTTTTGTTTGTGCGCTATCACAGTGCTATTGTGCACTAGTTCTGTTTTGCCCTTAATGTGGAATCAGATAATATTTATATATCATGTTCTTGGGAAAGTATGATTTAAAGTGCAGAGCTAAACATTACCATAGAGGATCAGGCTGCTGAGACATCTGCATTAGTATCCTGCCCTAGGACCAGCTGCTCTGGAAAAGTGGCATGTAAGGTAAAAATTCTTTCTAGTGTCTTGATCATGAGGAGTTCATTATGCTTAATCTTGGTTACATTTAGAGGTTATTCCTTTTTTGTTGTTGTTGTCAGGACACAGAATTTTTGTGTGACATTAGAAGAGTAACTAATTAATGGAGAATTGTTAATAGGAAAAATGATGAAATTCATATGTATAGATTTATGTTTGTATATTTTTTAGTGAACATGAAAAAAAAAATCCTCCTACACATATTTACCTCTACATAGGCCCATATACATAGTACATATAGTATAACATGCTCAGATTCTCTCATAGTTTACTCCGGCAATCTGTCTCCATTTCTATTACTGTCCTGATATACCTTCTCTCTCTGCTTCTTTCTTTGATAAAATACAAAAACTAGAGGAAGATAAAAATGCTGCACAAACATTTAAAATGAGCAAATTGTTCCCCCCCGCCTTACCCAAACTGTGAAGGATAAACTGAAACCTGATCCTCTCGCAGTAAAGAAGCAGATATTCAAGTCAGGTGTGGTGAAACATCTCAGAGCAGAAGCAGATCAGGTTTGGAACAGACTGCCTGAAGACATGCCCGAGTCACATCAAAGGCAGGATTGCCTCGCTGGAGACTACGGAAATCCCAGCAGCGCTGGGACCTAGCTGAAGAGCTCCTGTGAGGCAGGATCAGCTGCCTGACCCTGTCACCTGCACCTCTGGGTCTGTTCTAACTCAAGCACCATTTAATGTGGCTTCTGGATGATCTGCACGTGACTAAAACTTGCCGTGCAGCTCCTGGCATTGCTGAAGTTTCGGGTTGCAGCTAATCCTATCCACCCGCCAGCTGGCAGCGAGAAGGGCGCTGGAGCCTGGGCTGCCCCGGTACTTGGTCCTGGGGCCTCCCTGGTGCCACTGCCCCTTGGCACGGCCGCTGCTCCCGAGACCAGCTCTGCGGTTGCACCCAGCCTTCCATGTGAGCCATTAGCTAATGAGCCAGAGAGAGCAAAGAGCAGAGCCGGGCAGAAGACAGTTTCCATGACACGACTGCAACGCAAGCGTGCGGAGCACCAACACTGCGCCGTCACTGCCGTTTTCACAGTGTCAGATTCAGCAGTTTGCCATTTATTCTGTTATTATTTTTATTACTATTATTCTATTCTGTTATTATTACTCTACCGCCAGGGCTACACTCGCCCCGCCGCCAGCAGGAGGGGCGCCTGCCCAGCCGGCAGCAAGCGGCGCCCGGCTGAGGGAGCACGGAAAGGAGCAGCATTTGGTCAATCTGTGTGCAAACGGAAGGACCAGCGCTATGAGTTGCTGTGTACTCTTTCATTCACCTGGGGGTACCGAGCTGCTCCCCTTCTGCTTCCACTCCCTTCGTAGGGCAGTTGTTGCTGCATCCTGCTCACTTCTACTCCAGCAGCACACGGACCATCCCAATGGCAGTGGGAAGCGTTCTTTGCCAAGATCCTCTTCAGTGAAGCTTCATAAGCTCCTCCAAGACAGAAGCTTCACAGAATTTAAGGTTCCGTTCAGGCATTGCAGCAGCCTTTTGGCAGCACGTGCTAATTCTACATAGCATTTTGCAAGAATTAACCCCCCCACACTTTGAGTTTATGTGTTGTGGAGAACTCAGACAGGCAGAGCATAATATCTCAGGCTGTTTTACCAGCGGGCAAGTATACCCTAATTGGTTTAGAAAAAGGGTCAAAGAGGCTTTCGGGCCCTTGGGCCTAGCAGCCGCATAGACATGGCTTCCTTACCTATGTCTAATGCAGGTGTGAGTGGCCCTGACTTCTTTCAGCAGATCACTCACCAGAAGTAAAGGAAGTTATGATATAGAAATAAAACTTAATAACAAAGAATCAGGAGAAGACTATTTAAAATTTGTGAAAAATTGAGCTAAATTGCTGTAGGACAGGTAGCCATCGAGTTTTTCCAAAGTATTGTCTCAAGTACTGTGAACTCTTAAGGTGGAACCCTTAGAAAGACCTTTATTTTTATAATTGATTAGGCGTATCATTACAGTGTTAAGCAGAAAAACAAGACTTGTAGATTGAACACATGTGAAATAGCAGTGGGTATTACAAAGAGTGGGCTCCTGCTCTGTGTGTCAGGTTGCATTAGGCTTCTTCCAGGATAGATCCTATGGAAGTATACATAGTCTGTAAGGATGCACAAATTCGGAGGCTCGCATATATGGTTATCATATGTGTGTGTGCACTGCCAGGCGCCATCCTTCCTCTCAGGGATGCTTTTAGATTACAGAAGTTGGTCTTCTAGGATGCACGCAGAGCAATTTGAACATCAGAGGAATTTCCTCATTTGGCTTGTGTTGCATTTGTGCTAGTATTCATCATTATATCAAAATAAAAGAAATAGCTGATAAGAAAATTAATTGAAAGGGAGTTCCAAGTGATTTTGTGAGAAGGGGTTGTGCTAAAAAAAAAAAAATCTATTTATGTATGTACATAGTGTGAGGATTATCACCTCGGGAAAGCATTAAATAATGCAGTCCAGTGTGTGCAATGCCCTGCTCCACACCTCTGTATGCCCCTGTGAGAATTAGCTATCTTTTCTCTATAAACACCTCCCTGCACTAGTGAGAGAGGATGTGAAGGTAGCTCTAGTCACAAAGTGAACTGCACAACAGTCATCACCTATATCCCGCTGGGCTGCAGAGACTTTCTGTTTTCAGCTTTTTACCTCTGTGAAGAAACATATTTAAGCCCAAAGAACAACGACTTGCCATAGATGATCATGACCTCACATGGGCATAGCCATGCCTCTTTCCTATTTATCCTGTCTTGTCCTATAGGGAATAGCTCTTGCAAGTGAAAAGGAGGGCTGAATGTGCCACTAATTTTGTTTACTGCAAATCTGTGCTGGTCTCCTATAGAAAACCCACAGTAACACCTGGGAAAGAAAAAAAAAAAAGAATACTTAATGTAATTTCTGGATCTCTTGTCAGGTCATACTAACTATAGGCTATTGACTTCCGCTCTGACTCAAAAGAAGTAGTGTGCATAGATATACCAGTGAAACAAACTTGTAAGTAACTTTCTTCTAGGGTTAAAAGATTGTTGTTAAAAGCTGAAGGATGTATATGTTCATTGTGTTAATGGAGAGAGGGGCTCTAGCTAAGAATGTAACCAGAAAGCCCAAGTCATAGCGGATCAACACCCGTTGCTACAGATATGTGCTTGCCAAGTTTGCCTTTGTGTAAAGGAGACTTCATTTGGTCCCATCTTCCTGGAGACAGACCAGGAGGTAGCTTAATGCTGTTGTTTGAGATTGCCATTTATTTTACCTGCAGTCTTAAACTTAGACCTGATTGGGCATCAAAAAAAATGGAATGTGGAAATTTGTGGCTGTTCAAAAACACGGGGTGCATGGTGTCTGATTAGGTCTGAATTCTTGTATCAGATTTTTCCTTATATTTCTTACCATCATGCTTTGTTTCAGCTCCTTGCCTGCCACTCATTCTCATTTGGCAGACAGTGACTGAACAGTTCTCCCTATTGCCTGCTACTTGGGTGGCCTGTCTCTCCCATCCTCATGCGCAAATCCTTTCTTTTTCTTTTTAAAAAAAGTCTCAAACCATGTTATTCTGTCCTAGAAAGTGGGTTTGGTTAGGAAGCTGCATCCTGGCTACTTTATTAATAAATGCATTTAGACCAAAGATTAGGCAACTGCATCATCCACTTTTCTAGCCTGGGGTGCAGCAGCTAAATAGTAGCCTTATTTTTTTTAAAGGTTACATTGCCTCTAGCTAATGTGATCTATCAATGTGGGGCATAGTGTTACTGAATCTTCATGGCATCAGGATTACCTTTGTTCTGACAGCAATACAGAAATACCCATGAGCTGCAACGTGATTTAAGTTCTTTGAGATGGTTACACGTAAGGCAGCCCAGCAGAAAATGCACATTTCATTACATTCAAAGAAGTAAATGTTTGCTGTGGCATGCAAGTGAGCCCTCTCCCCTTTCCTTTGAAACCCCAAATTCCTTAGAGCCACCCAAATGGATAAAGAATAAAAAAAAAAAAAGCCAGAGGATAGTTGAGTTTGAGTTTCTGTCTTTTTCTGTGCCCTTGGGACAAAGGTAATATTCTTTTCCTTTTATTGACCCTAACTAATATATTTTTCAGTAAACAATTTGCACTGGATATGGAGACACCTTGATTCAAGCCTCACTGTGAACCGCACCTGGAAGGAAGCTGAAAGCCTGCTTACTCTGGTGGGCTGAACACTTCTACACTGCCGAGCAACTTCTTTTGTCCATATACCAGTGATAGGTTTAGACTAAATATGTTTAGACTAAAGACGCTGAAATCTGTTTGATTCAGAAAATCTGATTCTGTTTGATTCACGTTTATGTACCAGTATTTTCATCTTCTACTCTTGCTGCTTCACAGATTACAGGTCAGCCAAGAATGAAGGAGATCTGTGGAGATGAAGCAGGGAAATCTGGCATTAATGCGTCACTGTAGACACAAGGGAAGATGATGCCGTACAAAATCCCAACACAGGCTACAAAAATTTTTCATGCCTTGGAATTCACCAAAGCTTTTGGAAAGAAAATACCCTGCAAAGAACACTACTGAACAAGATGAAATGTGTTGTCATCAGACAAACCATAGCTTAGATTGGAGATGGCAGAAGAAATGAATAGTTGACAATATAGCACAGTGTTGAGATGGTTTTATTTAATAGAAAATAGATTTGAAGTGGTGTAGTGTCAAGATTTGGAAATGAGGCTGAGAAAGTGAACCTCACATTAGTTGAAGATGGGACTGCAAGCAGACTTGCACATTATTATAGGCAGGTCAGGTAGCTGAAACTGGAATGAAGTGCTAGGAAAAGTAGATTGATACAGCAGTGGGGATTCAAGCCTGTATAAGTGTTTAAGTAGGTAAGGAGATTTTAGCCAGAAGGCACTTAGTATCTTAACTAAGAGTATTGGAAAACGTAGTCTGGAGTTCCAGAAAGACATAATCCTCAGAGGATAGCTGTAGAGAGAAAAGATAGCATAATATCAGACTATATGAATAAAAGACCAAGTTATAAACCAAAGGAAATGCAGATGCCTCTCTCTACGACCCCGGGCAGATCTCTCTTTGGGTGTTACATACCAGTCTGATACAAGATATTTTCTCTAAATATATAAGACAATACAGATGGACACAAAAGAGCAGTATGAATCAAGAAAAAATGATTTTCTGGGGAAAGGAAAAAAAAAAGGATAAATGTTCCTATGGAAATATGTCTGTTTGATGCATGAAATATGCATGTACTCAATGAGAACTCATTAATTACATGCAATAATTCCTTTAAAAAATACTTAGAATAAATCAATTTGTGTAAAAGTATTTATGGTCAAACAGAGTCCTGACTGTTTCAGTATTAAGAAGAGGGATTTTTTTTCTTCTTTATTTTGTGTGTGTATGTATTTTAACATGAAGAAACTCACAGTCATGGCTGGAAATAGAGAAGGCAAAAGCTTCGTTTTGACATCAGCAGAAGAAATTGGTGTATGACACTGACTTGTGAAATAGTTCCTCATAAAATGTGAAAACAGATGGTACAAAAAAGCTTAAGGACAGAATACTATGGAAATTAATACCACTGCACCTATTTGCCTGGCAGTGCTTACCAAAATTCAGCAAGAATTTGGTAAGAAAGTAGCTTTTCCCATCCCTGGATTTGCTGCGTGTTGCAGTGAAGCCAGGTAAGGGAGTAGCAGTCACCTGCTGCTACACAGGATGCCAGATTAACCAAGGAAAAGATGATATTCACAAAGATCCCACTTGTTAGCATCCCTGGGCTCTTCCCATTGGCATTAGGAAGAGCCACAGCTGGCTTTGCACTTCAGTCCTTTCTATGAAGCTGCTGCGTGGATATTAAATTGCAATATTATAGCTTTGTAAGGGGAACAGCTAGCTCTTAGTTTTAGGCTATTTCATGTTTGACAGAACAGTGCAAGGAATATATTGCTAGAATAGTGATGAAAATAACTCCTTAACCCTTAAGAAGTAAGCGAATCACATTTGCTTTGTGAATACACTATGGTTTATTCTTTGGTGAGGAATACATGTTATTCTTGGTGAATGGGAAAGCTGTGATAAGGGTAATTTGAGGTGATTTTGTTTAGTATTTATGACTTACAAAGCCTGATATAGACCAAAATGGGCAGGGAGTAGGAGGGAAAGAGAGAGAGAGAGAGAGGATGCAGCAGTTGAATTGTAGACCCAAGAGTCAAGAAATCCAAGTTCTAATTGTGCTGCTATTACCAATTTGTTGGGTGGCCTTGGGCACTATTATATCTTATCAAGTGTTTTGAGGTGGAAGAGCGATATGTGTTACTGTTAAGATGGCATTATGAGGCTTTAATGATGATAAAATTGGTTACCTCTCTGTGGAGATGATATAACTATTATAAATGTAAATATATAATACCAAAGCTGGAAAGAAAGCCATTGGTGGCTTTGACATGAAATCTAATAAATGGGACATAAAACAGTTTCAGTAGCTGTTACACTAGAGAGAGTACATGTTTTTTTATGTGCAAACATTGCCATCAAAATAAACATACTTTAATTCATTTTAGTTTATAATTCCTCCTGACTGAAAGGATTTTATTTACCAACACAATCCATACAAACCAATAAAGTCTCAAGACATGAGTCTCAAGCCAGCTTTGACATTCTAGACATATTTAATTATTTTTGCAGGCTAGAGTTTGGTCTGACCATGTATTTATAGATTGAAATTCAAAGGTAAATTATTTTAACAATTCTGCACAAAGATCCTAAAATACATCCTTTCAGTTCTGAGATTGCATTGTCTGTTATCTCTGTTTCGAAGTAAAACAGATGGCTCATTTTGCAAATGATGGATGAATAAGACTTCCCCAGTGTGATGCAAATAGAATTTTGGAACTGGGATGTACAAATGAAGAGAGACTGATGTTGGGAGAAACCTCCTGGACAAACATCAGTACTGAATGCATTCTTTGGTTATGTTATACCACCTTTCTAAAATTTAAGCATATACAGAAAAAGTAAACAAGAAAGATGGTTGTTTAATTGCAATTTCAATAAAATAGATTAGTAAGTACATCAGCTGCATGTCCTGTCACACATTTCTCTGTCACTCTGTCACTTACTCTGTCACTGTGGTTCTCTCTGGACCACAGGCTGTATAGGAGGGTAACAGACTCCCTTTGTTTGTAGTCTGTGTTGTATTCAAACTATGCATGTTTGGGGCAGACACATTTTTCCTGCAATTAACATAACCAGTAAACCCTGTTATAATACAGAAATGAGTAACATTTGAGAAGCACTAGTGTGATGGGAACAGTATTTCCCTTTAAAATGACTTCAGTAAGCATGGAGTTGCAAGGAATAGACCTATGAGGAAAAAAAAACACCAACAACAAAAAAAAACATTTCATTTGAGCAAGCTTTCTTGTCTCACTTTGTCCACAGTAATGTATTTTCTTGAAATAACTTACTACTGCTATAAGTAGGATGAGAATCAGGTTTAACTTCCTCTTCATACGTCCAGTATTGATGAACTTTCAGTCTATACCTTACACTGTCTCTGTGCTTCAAAATGAGAATCAATACACTTCCAGGCTGACCATGCTGGACAAATTTACGTATGTTTTACAGTGAGTTTTGTTATTTTTTTTTTCCTTCAGTATTACAGATTTGTAAGGTATTTATGAAAAATGGAAAAACAATATATTCATTGTAGCATTAAAAGCGCATGATAGCCTTGCTCCAAAATATAATATACCAGCTACTGTGTCCCCAGGTCCTCTTTGTTTTATTTCATTGATTATCGTAGATCTCATAATATATGATATTGGCTTTGTAAAATAATATAATGAGTTATTTATTGTTTTTTAGTGCTGGTTGCTTAAGGGTTTTGCAAATTTATGAAATCTCTTGGAGAATCAGCTTCTACAGGCTTGGCTGTAGGATGGGGAAAACCTGCTCATGGAAAATAAGATCCGTAAGCCGCTGATAATTGAACATGAGACAAATTTTTCAGATTTTAATCACAAGGATTCATTTTCCTCTGTTTATTGGACCTATCCAACATCTAACCCAAACTTGTCTCCCACTACTAAGGAGTTTTGGAATAGAATACCAGTTCCTTTCCTAAAATCTTCCAGCAAATCTCAAATTTCCTCTTACCTATTCAAAAACTGTTTGCCAAAGAATGAAAAAAACCCTTCTGCCCAGCTTGCCCAAAGGCTAGCTAATTTAAACTTTCTCTGTTTATAGTTTCCAATTTACTTGAGAGGCCTAAGATGGGTCCTCCAAGAAAGATTCTGTAAGGCCCTGGAGAAGCAAGATGATCAAGGATCACTTGCTGGGAAGGAAGGAGAAGGCTTGTGCAGGGCTGAGGAAGGAGTGTTACAGAATGAATGAAAGAAGGAACTTATGGAAACTTGAAATGGTAAGGAGAACAACCAGAAGTCTGAAATGCCTTGGTAGTTTCCTTGATTATATTTCCTGATATTTCCTTGTGTATTATATGTGCCATTCTTGCCATTGGCTTCCTGGGCCATGCAGTGCTTGCATCTATCATTGTTTTTCTTGGCATACTGGGTACATATATATACTTTTGAATCCAAAAGTCCCATTTAACATTTGCAGGCAAAACCCTGTGCTGAGTTTGTGCCTTTGGTGGCAGCCACTGCACCAAAGGACCATGCAAGCAGAATAAATAACAAGACAGTGCTGAGTGGCTTCTCTTGATACAAATTGCTGTAGGATGGGAAGAGAGGTCATATTTTCTTAGCACAGGATAGATCCCTCATGGCTGAGGCTGCAGATAACTGATCCACTGTTTTACTCTCTGTTCTGGGAAGGGACAGAAGAATCTTTTGGTATTCCTTGGGTTCTGCTGTGCCGTCTGCCACAACAGCATTAGCAAAACCAGCCGTGTTCTCAACAGCTCAAAATACTGCTTTTATTTCTAAATACAGATTTCTCAGGCAGACTGTGAGGCAGAGTTGTTTGAGTTTAAAAAACAGAGCAACAAATCATTACACCAAAGCCACAACGACACTGAAGGTGGAGGCAGGGTACAAGCAGCCCACTTAAGGGACCTGGAGAAACTGTGAGGAAAAAGTGTCAGGAAAGTGGTCTGAAGAGGGCATTTACTTGGTACTTGTTAGACCCCATCTAGAGTGCTGTATCCAGTTTTAGACCTCCCAATAGAAGTATGATATCAATAAGCTGGAGTGAGAGCAGCAGAGAACTCCTGGGATGTTTGGTCTGAGAGAGAGCAGGACTTGTTCAGGTGGGAAGAGAGATGGCTTCAGGGGTACAGATTTAGCAGACGTTGAGCATCTGCAAAGGAGTTATTGAAAAGATGGAGGTTGGTGGTCCACAGTGGGGCATGATGCACAGACAAGAAACATTACTGGAACAAGAGAGGTTCTCATGGGATATGAAGAGGAACTTTTTGCCATGAGGACAATCAGGCAGTGGGAAAAACTGCCCAGAGAAGTTGTGCAGGCTTCATCCTTGGAGGTTTCCAAGATAAATGGATTTCATGGACAATTCCCTGGTCTGATCTCACAGCTGACCCTGCTCGGAGCCGAGGGCCGGGCTGCAGCTCTCCGCACTCTTCCACTTTTCCATTGGAGCTGCTCTGTGGTCCTGTGGTTAGCACCCACTCCGGCCACACTGTGTTACAGCAGCTCTCCCTGTTTCACTACAGTGATGACAGCCCAGTCATCACCCAAAACACACAGCTACTAGACAGTATCCATGTCTAGTATGTTTACTACAATGGGCAAATCCTCAGGCCTCCAGGCTTTGGCCATTCTTGTGGTATTTTCATTTGGTTAAGAAGAAAATCTTGAAAACTTGACCTCAGTGTCAGTGTACTCAGTAGTGTGCTAGCACTCTGGGGCTGCAGAGAGACTGAAAAATGGGTCCAAGCAAGAAGTGTTCCCTCCTTGAGGAATATTAAGTCTGAGATGTGCTGCTCTGAGGTTCCTGTCCTCTTTTGGGGAGGATGATGTCAAGCCTTCTGTGTCGCTTGGGCCAGGGTGGCTAAGCCAAAGAACAAGGTGCTACAGTGTGTGAGACTTCCGGTCTCAAAGACTGTTTCAGGGGAAGCACATCTTTTGTTAATCCTCTTCTGAGCTCCTCTTACTTGCTGTTTTTATACAAATATAATGGGTACCTGGAATAGACTTCTGAAAGTTATATAAAAATCCATGGTGTAAATCATATCTGCAACAAAGCTGAAGAGGGAAAGGCAACAGCTATTAGTTAGAAGTCAAGAAGTATAAAAAAAAAGATGAAGGGCAAGAAATTACAGAAAATTAATGTCCATCAGGTTGAGGATGAGAAGGACTTAAGGAAGGGCATAAGTCACTGATTGTGTTCTGTACTCAGAGACGAACAGATGATATGCCTTAAACACTTTCCAGGCCATGGGAAAAAAAGGAGGCTACTATCTCTTTTAAGATGAATGTTTACAAAGCAGTGAACTTTGGTTCTTTGCGTCAAGGCTCCTTAGAGATACAACCAATGACTTCATTGACCTGACAACGGTACAATACAAAGGAAATATGGGTTAATATAGGAAATCACCCTGCCAACTTGACATATGTCCCTCGCAAAATAATGGAAAAGCTGATATAAGATTTAGTTAGTAAGGATTCAAATAGAGATTAAAGGTAGGAATATAATTTAATGGCAGTCAGTATGATGTTATTAAAAAACTGAATCTTCAGGACAGCCTGATTTTACTTAGAATTACAGTTTCAGTTCATAAAGACTATGGTGAAGGCATAAAAGATATGCATGGTTTAATGTGTTCTGTTCACTGCCACAGGATAGTCTGAGCTAAAAAAACAGCAACGTGGAAAGAAGATTGCAAAATGAGCAGAATAGAGTGTTAATAAATCTCATATTAGATTAATTTAGAAAACGTGAAATGGCAGCTTGCAAAGCAGTTGCTAACGTGAAATTGCCTCTGAATGAGACAGTTTCTAGTGTCCCATTGTGGCATATACTAGAAACAGTGCTGATGAGCAAATTTGTTCAGGGATCTAGAAATAAATGTAACATTTCTGAGGTTTAAAACAATTCTGCTCATATCACACCCGCTGGTGGAATAGAAATAATGATGAGGACATGGTAACTGTATGGAGTAGTGGTCAAATAGACAGAATCTATTCGGACTAAGGTTTTTTACCATGACCAGGCCATGCATGTGTAGGCTGCAGGCTCTATCTGCTGAGCTGAGAAAGCAGCAATGCTGAGCAGTGACCCTGGGTTCCTGCAGCGCAGTACAGTCTCCCACGGTGATGCTGTGGCAGTGCAGACTAATGCAATAACAAGGTTTATAAATATGAGATAGACAGACAGGGGCAAGGAAGCAATTTCACGGGACTGAAGTACTGCATGGACTTCGGATGCTGTCATCTTGAAAAAGATACTGCAAAATTTTTAAAAAGGTACAAAAATGACTCAAGGGCCGAAAAGAAAGAAAATACTTCATTCTGAGAGGGCTTGATCTATTTAGCATGAGGTGAGTTGATAACAGTAGAAGCAGGGAAGAAGGGAGATAGGGCACAGTGAGTCCTTAATCTAGTGTGAAGTTTTTAATAAGAAACAAGAACAGGGTTAACAAGATCAAATGCTGGAAGCAGATGAGATTGTCTTAAAATGAGATGTATTTTTTTAACAGTAAGATTTGAATCTTTGAACAAAATTACAAAAGGACATGAGGCATCTGTATCTAGAGTCTCATCTCTGGATAAGCAGACATTTTTTAAAAACAGGTTTTAGGCAACCAGAAATCATGTAGTGCTGTAGAGGAAAAACTTCTTAAATTGACTGGATTGGGCTAGAATGTCACTTTTTGTTACATGGATATGCCTCAGCTGATGATAGAGGCAGATGGTATCACATTAAAAGCAGAGGAAACAGAAAAAGAGTCACCCTGAGACCTCCCCTGCCAACACCTCTCATGTCTCATGGAGATGTCCAGTGAATGTAAATGGGCTTGTGTTTTATGCTTGTGATTATGTTTTCACTTAGTGGTCTGTGGGTTTACCCACAGCTCTGGGGCTGTCCATGCTCTGGCAATCCTGTCTGTTTTCATCCTTTTTGCTTTGCTCTGTGTGTTTATCACAACCATGGTCCTTCTGCTCCCAAAGTGAGGACAGTCTTGTGTTTCTCTCTTCTGAAGGACTCCTCTGAGCAGGGAAGAGCCACTAGAAAATGTCCTGCAAACAGAAATTTATTTTCTGAAAGCTGGAAATAAGAAACAGTTTGTGAAAGAGGTGAGTCATTGTGTTTTCTCCCTGGAAGGATCCCTCTGCCTAGTACAGATACTGAGCTTATCACGGTCATCTCTGGCTGGCAGGAAAGTTATGTGTGTACCCAGTAACAGCAAACATCAATGAAAGAAACCTTTGGTGGCAGCTTGAGTCACCTTTATTGATGTGGCACAATGCAAACTGTGTTTGCAGTGGCAGCAGCTGATGCACCTTAGGCACAGCCAGGGAGGTGGCTTCAGAGAGAGGATGACAAATTTAAAAGGGCTCCAGGTGCCCTGAAATAACCTCTGTAACTAGAGGCACAACTATGGATGCTACTGGGCCAAAGAGCCCTTCTGGTGTGGAACCTTCAGGTTTCTCGGGAAAATGGGGATGGGAGTCATCCGCTTAAAGGCGGATGGCCTTGGTGACCTAGCTATCAATGGAGGTCCCATCAGAAGAGTTCAAAGCATCTCACTCTCAAATAGGCATCTAGAGTAAGTCAGAGGAATGCATCCTAAAGGGGCCTCTTTCTTTCCCTTCTGGCTATTTAGGCACTTTGACGACTTGCTGCGCTACAGACAACCGTGCTGCAGCTGCCGGCAGCTAGCCAGACCAGCCAGCTTTCCGGGGTCTTGTGCCCTTAAGACCAGTTGAGTTGTTGCTGTCTGTCGGCATTGGGAAAAGGCACTGCTGAGCTGCAAACACACTCAGTGTGCGCAATGGGAAGGAGCAGATGTGATTTCATTGCCTTCCACATGCATAGACGCATGTTCATGCTGATGGATGCCTGCTTACCGGGCTGAGGCAGTCCAGCCCGCGCTGACTAGCCAGCCTTGGCTAGTGACCTTTGGACACCACTTACAAGTGAGTGCAAGTCTTTTCTGAAAATTTTTCTGCTCATTATAAATGAGGGTTCACCCAGCACTGAGACGAGAAGAAAGTACAGCTCAGGACTCACTCCTCTTACTATCTGGAGGCAAAACAAATAAAGCCCGCTTAAACTTTGCACCAGGAACACAGAGCTAACCTGGTGGTATCTTCAAATTGCAGCACACCTGGTGGCATGCTTTCTAATTCTAAAGTCCATCATAAAATTAAGGTAGGGCTACCACATTGTCAGAACCAAAGTGTCGCCAGCAGCATTATCAGATGCTGAAGGAGGAGCAACTGACTGCTTCCCATTGCACCTAGCTGCTGTAGACAATAACAGCATCGCTGGGTACTTTGTACAAGCTCTGAGTGTGGCAACACTCTGAGAGAAACAGAGCTATTTTTGAAAACTATGTAATAAATAGTCTCTCAAAGGTAGCTCTTTATTTCATTCTTTGGAAAAAATATTCTTTCCGTCAGAGATGTATTATGAAGCAATGCAAGAGATGCCAAGATCAGTTCAAGATTCCTGGCATGTCACTAAGATACATTTTTATTTGTGTGAGAATATGTCCTTTCAAAGCAAAGACTGTAATTACAATGTGGCAGAAAAAAAAAAAAAAAAAAAAAAAAAAGAATTTGTACTTTACTAAGGAAGCATAAAATAATACCCAAGAAAGGCCTGGGTCTTGCAGATTTACATAGTTCTGGTAAATGATGAACTGCCCAGTGAGCCTTTTAAAATGATAACAGCTATAAAGGAGTTACATGAATGCATTACAAATGCATTTTTTATCATGTTGATGTGAAAACTTTGGTGGTCATTTATGCTGTACAGAGCTTGAGAGTGTTCACAAACAGATTACCTTGTAAATAATACACTGCAGGTGACATCAAAAGCAGTCATCTGAGAAACCTGAGGATGATGCTAAAACAGGGCACTGACCTTTTTTTACGTGAAACAGGAGCTTAGCTTCCTAATGTTTCCATATTTAGACAGGACTTAAAATAAAAGTTTTCTTTCTCTTCTGCCTTCTGTTGTGACCTTTGTTTTCACATCTTGACTAAGACCAAATGAAGAGTTAATCGTAAATATATTCCTCTTATTGCCATATGCCTCACAGATAGGGAGATGCTGAGTGAGCATTACGTTTTAAAACTTCTTTGTCTGGCCTTTGAGGCTTTTACAAGATAGTAATGGAAAGAACCCGAGTGCCTTTTTAATCCCTGTGGTGAAACACCATAGTGTAATCTGCAGTAAATCCTAGCATAAAAGAGAATCGCTATATGTCCCAACTAGAGGATTATGAAAGATGCCCTTTTGTCCCACACTCTGTAAACTGGTCCCAACAAGTGATGGAGGGCTACAAATCACAAAACATCAGTGATGTGCAGGATCTGCTCCAGAGACACAGGAAACTGGATAGGGCCATGTGAGATACAGAGCTGACTCATCAAAACTACACAAAAATGAAATGTGGGAGTTCCTAATGCAACTCGAGTGTACAGCCTTTACCATTTGAGTTTATTCTCAAACACTTTTCCTGGAGTCAAGATGCTGGTACACATCTAGGGTGCCAAAGTAAAACTCTTTTCCGTGGGAATTGTCTTACTTCTAGCTCGTGTTCTGGAAGCCCTTGTCTGTGTTGGTTCCTCCTATGCCATTTGTCCTCAGCAGATTCTTCTCTCTCCCCCAGTTTTTGCAGCATCCTTGTGGTGAGATCCCCAGTGTGATCATACCCAGCATTATGCTGTTCCATTTTATCTTCCTGACTGCTAGTCACAAGGAATTCTCACATGAAGGAGGATTTGTGAAAAAAACATCACCTCTGAATGCTGCCCCTGTCTTGTTTCCACTTTTGGGTTCCTTCCACAAGTCCTTGCTGCTCAAACTCAGTTGTTTGCTGAATCTAATCTGCGTCTTCCCCCTGCTTCTTGATTTAGGGTACCTTCAAAGCCATTGCTTATCATGTAGTGAGGGAGACAGATATCATCTCATTATCTTCTTTTACAAGTAGCTGTTCTGCATATTGTTTTTTTCTTCCTTTTTAAATCATCCTTTGCAATTTTGGCGATCCTCATTTCTCTTCATATCTCAGTCCAGCTTTGGGTCCTGGGACTTTTAGAAGGGTCTTTATGGAGAAAACTAACATCTTCATCTACTGAACTAACCTATATTTTGTCCTGAAAAAAAATCACATTCAGGAGCATGCTCAGATCCAACATGTGTCTATTCCCAGTAAGGTAAGAGCTTTGAGATTGGGCCAGAGGATAGACCTTCCTGGTGTCAGATCTCTCTCTTTCTACCACTGCACTCCAGAAATCCCAGTTTTTACAGCAGATCCACCCCCTGTGGCATTTCCTGCCCACAAAGCTCCTGTCAAAGGTGCAAAGAGCACCTCACCTTCCAGCCCTGCTTGCTCCATAAAAATCCACTAGGCTTTCCAGGGCTTGAGAGTAGAGTATCAACAGCCAGAAGAAAGTTGTCTAGGAGAGTGCTCTGTGAATGTCTTTTCTCCATGCAATAAAATGGAGAAGCTGAAATGTGAATGGATCCTCCCTGCTTCTATCAGGATTCACTGTGCGGTTGAACTTTATTTTTAGCTCTCTACCTCTTTTTTGGGGGCAACATTTATTATTTATCTCACAGCTTGGCAGAGGCCATTCTTCCTCATCACTCTCTGAACCTTCAGGTAGTCAAAGATTTCAGTTCATGTCTCCTTCCTTGCTTCGATTATCTATGGTCCAATAAGCCTGACTAATGCTGGCAGACTCCAAAAGCTTGGTTTGCTAGAAAAGGAGCTTAAAGACCATTATTTTACCCCCAAGACACTTTAGGTTTCCAAACAGCTCTCAAATTTGAGATTAGGAGGCATGAACAAGCCAACTGATTAATTACAAGAGGTATTCTATAGATCAGATTCTATTTTTCAGGCACCATGGAACAGGGAAACCTCTACTGCCAGAAATGTGACAGCTTATATGGCTACTTAGTGTGAACAGGCTATGCTCTTTAAAAATGCTTTTAACAAAGAAAAAAGATGTTCCACTATATTTTCTTCTCTTCCTTGGATGTATAAGCATAAGCCAGAGTTACACCTGAAAGTCTCAAGCATCTCCTTCCACATGTGTGCAGAAGACGTGGGGAGTAATCGCACACACTTCGCTTTAGTGGGAGCCAAGGCCTTGTACCCTAACCTGGAAAATTGTCTTTCGATTCCTGGTGTCATTAGGCATGCTACCTTTGCCACAGCACAGAGGACACAACTCAAGGTGGATTTAGAGGGAATTACATTTTCCAGTGCACATGACCTTTATGAAAGATGAATGGTTTACTGTTCACCCCTAGATTCTAGCTAGCCCTTGTAAGAAAACTTACTTTACTTTTCCTTCCCGGTGTCTTACTGCACAGCAAAGCTTTATTTCAGCATCTAAATATCTACAAAACAGTAGATACTTAGATACCTGCCCTAACTAACAAATGTCCCTGTGGGCTCCTGGCCTCAGAAAGCCCCAACCCCAGGCTCAGAGCCACCCCAGGGAGAGTGCCTGCAAGGCACTTATCCGCAGCCTTTTCCTAACAGCATCCTTATCCTTTGGACAACTTTTTACCACAGTTCCAAGGACCGAAGCTTTTAGTTGGCTTGCGAGTACATCATTGTTTCATTAAATGAATTGGTTTTAATACTGAAGAGGCAGAGTTACTAGAAGAATGACATCTGTTAATATCTCTCCTTGCATGATTTCCAAGGCTGTTAAAAGCTCTAAGTGCAGAAGCCAGCAGGGTAAGGAGGCAGGGAAACTAAGGAAGATCACAGAAAAATGACAACTTTCATAATACAGAACATTTGTGCGCAAATGAAAGCAGCTGCACACTTTGTTTAATGCCCACCCTAGATAAATGTAAAAAAAAAAAAAAAAAAAAAAAAAATTTGAAGAAATAAAGCCTTAAAAATTTCCAACTGCATGAAATGTTAGATATCATTACAGACTAGGTCTTCTGCTGGTTTCTGAAGAAAAATAACAGAGCCACCTGACGAGAAATCTAATATACTGCAATAATGACAAAAGGCTGTCTGAAGATGTTGTGAATGACTATGCCTTAAAAGTTGGCTATCTCAGGAGAATAGATTAGTGATCTATATATATAGTAGTGAGACATATGTGTAGACAAATCAAATACCTTAAAAATTAAGTAAACCCTTCAAAGTGAAAAAAAAAAAAAGGGAGGAGATGATTGTAGCAATCTCACTTTCTCACCAGCTCTAGACTTAGATGTTAAAGACCCATATACTGGGAACAAAAAAAAAAAAATCTATCCTTTGATGCAGAGTTATAAACTAGGCATGGAAGACAGGATGAATGAAGACAATGTATTTCAAGTAGTTTCATGATTGATGATGATAGATCCTTTCCTGTTTATGAGGAGTGCTATAAGGAAGAATTAATTTTCCTTGACTTTCCTTGGGCAGACAGAAAGCATGTCAATCAAGCATAGATAATACGGACTCCAAGTGTCTTTTATGAATATTTAACAGGCCAGATCTTTAGCTTGCCTGTATTAGCATAACATCATTGCCTTTTTTATTAATGGAGCATCTGGTCCAGGATATTAATGATTCTGGTTTTGTTATTTATTTTTAATGAACATTCATATATATTCTAGCAAAGAAACCACTATTGCTTTCTTAAAACATGGACCAAGACACCCCGCCATATAGGGATGTCAAAGTGGTGATAAAAAGCTCCAAAAACTCCTCAACATCATGTCTCAGGATTTGTTCGCAAGAAAAAGAAGGTTCAGGCCTGGTTTGTTTTATCTATCTCAGCCAGGACACGCCTGCCCACTGTTGCACCCGTAGCCTCTGTGCACTCATACCTCTGTGTACTACACCCAGCCCAGAAATGGTATATAAAATCAGTTCCAGCGATGACAGGACCATCGGAGCGCCTAAATTAGCTTAGCCCTCACAGAATAAGCTTGCGTCTGGTCCTTTACTTGGATTCTTCTATTGACCATTACTATTTCTTTTTTTTTGTATTCTCTCCAGTCACGCTCTAACTATAAAATGGAGTGTCTGGCAGGGACTGGTGAAGCGTTTGGGTGGAGAGTCAGCATCCTCGTGCTTCTCAGCCAGAAAATGCTAACTCAACACATTCTTGGTGATCTCATTGCATCTCCTGGGAGCTGAGAGCAAGACCCACAACTGCCCAGAGGCCTGCACATTTGGAACCTATAGCCATAATGTTTGGGGATAAACTTCTTCAGGACTTGCCCTGGTATTCCATCAGGTATTGAAGCCTGTCTCAAAGATTCAGTTCCATCTTCCCCTCCTATTTATTACCTGCTTAAGTACTGTCTCTGCCTTGGCTCTCCTGTCCTTCAGTCCACTGGAAACTCCTCTGCCCTTAATGAGGTGTCAAAAATGATTGATAATGCCTCTGTAATTATCTCTGCCTTCTCCTTAAGAACGCTGAGGTGAGACTATCTGTCCTTGCTCATATGTGAGCATTTAGTTTGTCACCATCATTTTCTTCATTCTTTTTCACCAGGCCATACAACTGCTTCCTTAATTGTTATCTCACTTTCTCACCAACTGCTCTGAGAGCACCACATGCTGAATACAGAGCAATAAATGCTGTGCTTGCATCTTCCTTGCTTGAGAAACCTCACGGAGGTCAATGGCAAGCGCAGGACACAAATCAGAGCACAAGTTAGCCTCAGAGAAATGTATTCTTGTATGCTTCAATATAGTGCTCCTGGTTAATATAGCTTTGAATTCTGTGCTTTCCTCTGATGTGCCAGTCTCCAGGCCAGTTTTCTGTATTAGCAGCCAGATTCCAGCCTTTCATGGACACAGTTTCTCCCCTCAAGCCTTTTGTTTGAACTCCACTCACAACCCAGATGGAAAAGTCAGATTTACATACAGGAACTTAACTTGGTGTGGAAGGAATGCTCCAGAGCACTGAATTTACAAAGAACAAATAAAATTATTTGCTTTCAAGATACATAGGGAAATTTAATCTGTTTGTTCAGATTGTGGTGTCTGGGAAAACATCATTACAAATTAAGTCAGAGGGATGAATGGGGCTGATGAAGCCCATTTTCATTGGAAAGGAATTTTAAAATAAATGTTGATGTTTAGGATAACCGAAAGATTACTATGGTGTTTATCTTCATAGTGAATTTGTTGAAATTCAAGCATAAAACCATTTATTTCAGCTTCCCATTGTTGCATGTAGGAACCTTATGGCCACACCGATTTTTTCCACTGAATGTTTAGGAGTGTTAATTATTGTATATCTCAAACGACTGAAAACTTCTTGAGGTGCTGAAACCAAATAGCAAAAAGTACATGAAATAAAGTTACTAAGCATCAGATCAATTTTCTAGGAACTTACTAGGATTGTTCCACTGACTTTAGTGAACAGAAGCATCCATCCAACCTATCTATCCATAGTCATACTGAGGAATATGTAATGTGCTCTTCATCCTGGTATTAGAGAAAAGGCTGCAGCGATCATGTCCACTGTGTATTCCCAAGGAGAACATCTCACCCATTTTGAGACTTTTACAACATAAATATCTATAGATGAACTAACTGCTCACTGAGCTCTCCCTTCAGTCAAGGGACTGAGATAAACATGAGAAATCTTAATTTAAGTATCAGTTCCAAAAGAGGAGGAATCATATCCTAGAGTAACTCTTCTCTCCTACTTGGAAGATACCTCCATTTGGTCAGTGAGTCCCCTCAGAGTCTCTTTCCTTTGTGCTAATTTGGACTTGATGTAAAATCTGGGCTGGTCAAACAGATGGGATTTTAGAAACCTCATCAGAGCTGGAAGCAACAACTGGGCAAAAACTATTAGTCTTCTTTTTCTATTATTATTTTCTTACCTGTGAGAGAATATGGCTGTTTCTTCTTCTATCAAGAGATGGAAATATAACTGTTAGCACCCCTGATGCCATTCTAAAAGAGGGTCAGTATTACAGTGTGGCCTGATGTTTCTTGTGGCTCAAGTTTAATGAAATGTGCACTAGAGTTTATTAGATTGATCCTTCACTACGTTTATTTTAAGATCTGTTTTTGCAGTTCAGATGGAGCCCTATGAAGAATGGCTACAGTTTCATTGCCATCATTATTTTTTCATTTAAATTCACCCACATCTTCCAGTAATTGGGTTTCCTGATTTGGAGTCCTGAAGGATATGGGTTTTCAAGGTTCTTTCAGCCTATAAGTCAGGCTAATGTCCATACCCAAATACGGTTTGTCAGGCCACCGGAAAAGATCAATATGCACACTGTGCTTCTACGTCAGGCATGCCACAGAGCTCCTGGTCTATCCTAATCCACTTTCCCCTGGCAGAGATGAATCCTGTTGCTATTCTAAGTATCTAGTCAGTAAGGAGGGAAGGCTTTAATATTGGCTCCAATGTGAATTTTGTACATAACATTTTTTCCCCCTGATTTGGAGAAATTGCATTGAAACCAACACCGTTGCTGTTTGGAAGGATGCCATTCTGAAAACAGCACGCCAACGATGTAAATCCCTCTCCGTAAGCAGGTGAGCTGCCGAAAGTGATCAGATTTACACTGGGTAATTTTTACAGTGACAGTAACAAGCTTCGTAGCAGTTAAAACAGAAAATGCATATTCTAAGCACTGAAAAGGCACTTTTCAACCCATCCCAATATCTTGGTATGCATAGCGAAGAATCTGAATGTCTCGATCAGAAAAAGCTACTATTTTAGCACAGACTTAGTTTTATACGTTTACTTATAATATTACTTTTATACACAAGTCTGTTTTTATTTTCTTAAGTGTAGGAACACCCAGATGTGCACCAAAACTTTTAAATCACTTACTACAAATTTCTTTATCCACTTCAGTTTTTGCTCTTGAAGCTAACGCCCTGAGACACAGGAGTTCTCTGTTGTGCTTTTGAAGAAATTTTGATAAATCTGAAAATGAGAATGCCTAGACAATACAGATGAAATTGGTACTTGCTCTGCCTTCAATAAAGGCAAGAATTTTCTCAAGCATGACTAGCCTATATAGATGAAATTGGTACTTGCTATAACTTCAGTAAAGTCAAGAGTCTTCTGAAGCTTCTTAGCCATGAAGGGCAAATTGTTAGAAATGGAAGAAATGCCAAGGAGGAGAATAAAATTGGCACTTTGAACACTGCAGTGTATCTCCCCTCTTTCCCTCTTACCCTGGGCTAAGTATTCATAGATAGGGGAGCCATGCTGCAAACTATGAATACTTACCCCAGGTATAAGACCCTGCAGCACCCTAACTAATCGCTTACTGATAAAGCACGCTCAACCTGCACCACCTCCTCCTATATGATATTCCAGTTCCTTGTGTGCTGAAAATACCTGCATGGGGAGCATGGCTGAAAGCTTTGGGGCGTCCAACTTGTCTGTGGCCTCCTGAGTCACAGCTAATCTACACAGAAAGAGTCGTCACACATTGGAACAGGCTGCCCAGAGAAGTGGTGGAGTCACCATCCCTGTCAGTGTTCAAGAAAAGTGTAGATGAGGCACTTGTAGGGACATGGTTTAGCAGGGGTGGTGGTGATGAGTTTATGGTTGGACCTGATGATCACGAAGGTCTTTTCCAACCATAACAATTCTATAATTCTGTGACTTGAGCTCAACGGAGCAGAGGCTGCCTGGCACTTCCCAGGCCTGAGCCCTGAGTGAATTAGCAGCCTGTATAGATATTTTTAAGGTGCAAACATAAAGCTTCCCCTCTGCTAATTGCACGTTATTTAGCTTTTGGCAGATTGCTGCTGCAAGAGCAAGCTTTGGAAATGCTAGCAATAAAGTAAATAGTGCTGAAAAAGCAAGTGTGTTTCCCTGGAGAAAAAAAGGGGGAAAAAAAAGCATGTTATTCAACTATGTGTGTGACTGAAATATTGTTTAACTCCCACACTTTCTGGTTTTAATTAAACATGCCCCATTCCTTCTTTTAGGAAGAGAATGTCAGCAAAGAAGCATAATTATAAAAAATTAATTATTCAGATTTTCTGAGGACAAGAAAAGATTTCTTTCTCAGTCAATTACAGTGAGTCAGTCTGTCAGGGCCAAGAATGAACACTAAGTGAAAAGAAGCACAAGTGGGTAATTAATGGCAATAACTGCAACACCAGAGCTGAGAACTCAAGACGTCAGGAACATAAATGTTCCTCAGGTGCTCTCTTTCTTCAGCTTGGCTGGGAAATGAAAACAGCACCTTTTTCCCTCAGAAACTCAAAGTGAATCATTTATATTGGCCGCAATACTCCCTCTGTTCCTACTCTCAAGACTCGATGCCAGCACATTAAAATGAAAATAAATACATCTTTTCATTCACCTCATTGTATCCTGAATCAGACCTTCTGTCTGGAAACCCGAGGAATGAAGTTTGAGAAGAAAACTGCTCCTATTTGTTGAGACGTCTGGCTTTACTTCTGAATTAAGAAGTTCCTAGCATAAGTGGGAGATGATTGCTCGAACTTACACATCTTCCTTCAGAAGCACATTTTTCTACTGTATTCCTCCATTATAGGTGGAGAGCACTGGTCAGCTTTTGCCAGGGCAGGCTCCTTTCAGTGTAAGTAGAGAAAAAGCTATAATTAGAAATCCCTTACACTGGAAATCAGGTACAAACCACAAATTACAAAAAAAAAAAAAACACTAAGGCCTTTACAATAGCAATCATCACTATATAATATTGTTGAGAAACACATAATTAGATACAACGTTGCTAAATGTGCCTGGATCAATACCATACTTGAGAAGAAGGCTTCAGCTATCTGTGGTAAAAAAAAATATACCCTTAATTTATGATTTTATACCAGTGTTTCCTATTTCCCTATCTGTCCTTTATCATATTAGATGCTCATTTCATTCTGGGATCTTAGAAATCATGTTAAGGTTGGAGAAGTTCAAATTCTAGTTCATAAGCCCCAGGTATGAGGTAGAATAGGCCAAATCAAAGACAAAACCTAAGGAACTAAGATTCTTATTATGGTAAAAGTGCAAAATGGTGAATTATTATTATGGTAAAAGTTATGGTAAAAATTATGGTATTATGGTTAAAGTGCTCATGGTAAAAGTGCAAAATATTAATGTGGAGAACTCTGATGTTTAAACAGCCTCAAATTATTTATTAGGAAGAGTTTCTCTTCTTGAAATTTAGGTATCTTGGTGCATATAGAGTAATCTGATAAAATTGACGAATCAGATTGGAAAGATGTTTAAAACTAACTACACTTGTGATTCTAGTTTCACACTGATACGAATGTATCAGCAGAACTTTATTTTTAAGGAAAAACAATAATTAAAGAAAAAGTGCATTGTACAGATAAAGCCATATATGACAAAATAAACCTTTAGAAAAGGTCAGATGAAGATAAATTCTGAACACATATCAAAATCTCCATATATGCATTCAGTTATCAGTCAAGCACTTCATACAGGAGAGCCTGGGCTCTCAGCAGCTGCACTTGATAGTGCCACTTTGCTACTGCAAAGTGCGTGGTTTTGAGGGTCAGATGGTGCCTGCTTTTGTTCCCTTCACATTCCTTTCATAAGCAGCCAGTTCTACCGATGACAGGCAGCAGAGCCACATCCGTGGCTCTTCTCCCCTCCTCTGGCATCTGTTCCTGCTCGACTGGCAGCCACCTTGTGAATCAAGTGGCTTCTGCCTGGCCTTATAAGAAATCCAGAAGCTGGAGATCAGAAAGAGGAAGCAACATTTTATGTCCTGGTGCTGAGGTTCCCGTTTGGAGTAAGGCAGGTGTTGGCTTTCCGGTAAATCCTTTTTTAAAATACGATTTTGCTTTCATGAAAGGTTGCTGAAATAACACTTGTGTGCACAGCATTCAGAATAAGATTGGATTTCACCATTAATCCCCTCATTTAACATGGACTCTATGCTCCCTATGTGCTTGAGGATTTTGCCCTGGCATAGGTCAACCCCGAAGTCTCCCAAACAGCTCTTTCAAAGGGATTATTGGGCATACACAGATATTGCGTAATCTAGGTTAAATCAGGAAATAGTATAAGGAGAAGCAGTTACAAGGCGAAGGGAAGTCAAAAAAAGCAACAACAGGAACTCAGAAAATATGAGGTTATAAATAAAAGGACAGGTGCTATCTTCAGTCATGTAACGTGATGGCGACTCAGTAATTGACCTAAAAATAGAGGAGACTAAAAGAAAACATTCTGAAAAAGCACTAGAAGCCATAACCTCAACGGGTAATTCAGCATACTTTCACAGAAAGCAGTATGGAAGTGAATCACTACAGCAGATTAAAAAGACCTTACATATTTATAGAAGAAAGGGCAAAAATAGCGCTTGTCAGAAAACATTACTCAAAGCTACAGAAAAATGCTTATTGATGTAGACCACATTCTGGGAACAGATCTGTGATTACTATATTATACTTAGAGTAAGACAGGCAATGCATAGACTAGGTTAATTTTAAATACCAGTTAAGCAAGAAACATTTGGTAGCTATGATACAGATGGTAACAATCCTAAAAAAAGAAGAGATCATGTTTATATTTTCCTCCATGGTAGTATTTTTGGAATGACAATGGCTAAATCAGAGCAAATAGTTAAGTGGATCATGCTCCGCTGGATATATATCTGATCAGATTTCAAACCTTGCCAGTTTTTCTTCGGATATAATTATCTCCGGCTCTGCAGAATCATTGAAGGAATTCTACTTATCAGAGGCAACTGGTAATTTTAAAGGATGGGCACTCCGCATCAGTGTATGTACAAAAGGACCACAGGCTAAGATCATCTCAGATAACCTAACTCTAAATTTTCTTGCTTTGAAGTGAGATATTAGATCTCCATTTTCTCCTGTTTCAGAATACCTCTGCTTAGTTTGTTCTGGATCTCACCTTCAGCAGTTTCACTGCAGTGAAACCTGAAGGGCTGCAAAAGATGAATACTTTTCTCTTTGGTAGATCTTTCATTTAGATAAAAAAAGTTTCACGCAGTAGGAGAAATTCTGTTCCTCCATCAGCAAACAGCAGGAGAAGTGTGTTTTCTGGCTGGTGTCACGCAGGCCAAGAACACTGCTCAATCTGCGGTTGAATCACTGACATTTTATGCAACAGTCTGTAATTAAAAACAGAGTTTTCACTTGAAATGTGTCTTATGCAAGCAACATATGTTTTGTGCAATCCAACTTAACTGTTGCAGTCCACTGAAGGAGTAACTTCATTCCTGGTGACCGGACATGAGACGATTTCCTTACAGAGCTGTATGTTTTAGGAAGCCCATCTCAGTGTCATCATTGTCACTGCCTCAGAGCTATGGCCTTGCTGTTGTAAATCTGTTGTGAGTTTTACCAATATGCAGATTTGAGCCTACTGAAACTCTGAAGCTGGTCCTTAGACACCATGAGGCACAACAATAACTGCATCCAGAAGGGGTTTTCTCCCCCAGTGGCTAAATGCAAAACCCTGTAGCAGAGCCAGCTCCTCAGATAACATTGCTGGGTCATTGCATCCATTTTACACATCCATAGGTGAGCAGCCTTGTATGAACTGTTTCAAAATGCTGCACTTTTTAATACAACGGAGTAACGATGATAAATGGTAGATAGTGCCTTATTTTCTTTTTTTAACAAGTCTACCTGGGCTAAGGAGTAATTCTGATAGCACAAAAATCAGACTGTTTAATTCAGCCTTTTAATAGCTTGAAATATGTTTACTCACAAAATATGAAAGCTGTAAGCAGGCATTCTTTCTGGAGGACTAGGACAGACAGAGAGTGTTGTGGAAGTGTTATAGTCACTGGTTTTAAATGAAAGCCAATGAATCTTTAAACTATCATCTAGAAAAACTTTGATCCACAGTGCCTGATTTGCAGCTGAATAGGCTAAAATGAAATAGAAGTAAGATATATGCCTAAGGGTTACAGTTTAATAATTCAAAAGAGAATTAAAGTAACATGTACATTTTTTTTTCAAACAGCAGAATGAAAAAAAATGCAGGAAAATTTCAACAGTACTTGAAGCTGTTTGCAGAACAGCAACAACTTCACCAGAAGAGAAGTCAAAATTTTGCACATCATTGTGAACCAAGTCTCCTTGGATGCTTAGAAATCTCTTTTGAGAGCCAAGCAGAGATTTGGCACTAAGCTGAATTCTGCACTGCTATGCCATCAAATGCAGTGCAGTAAGATAATGTAGTGATTAATCCTTTCATTCTCTTAATATCTTCTCTTTGGTTTGTTTGGACCAGGAGAGGCCTAGGGATTCTTTCACATTTTTCTTTTTACCTGAAATATTCCTGCTGAGCTGGTCTGTGAAGCAACCACCTTGTTCTCCATCAACTATGTCAACGGTTGCCCATGCCAAGCTCACAGGATGGTGACAAGTGAGACTGAAAAGTCTGATGAGCAGCAAAAATGTATTCATGGTTTAATTATTTTCATTTAAGCATTTTAAAAATATCTGCAGACATCCAGATAGTCACACATTGCCACCACCTGCATCTTTCATTAGATCTTAGCAATGAAGTGCTTTTGCTCATGGCTAGTCTAGAGAGAATCTGCACAGCCTTAAATGAGAGTTCTCTGCCTTTTCTGCACAGCAGCATCGTGTTCCTTGCCAGAAGCTGTGCTGTTAACCTTGTAGACAGCCATGAGAAAGAGTCTGAGGATCGTACAGCGGCAGAGAAATGCTAAGCAGCTTGCGGATCGAGTCAGGGGCAGTTCATGGCCTGTGCAAATATCTTCAGTTAATAATGGGAATACTCTTTCTGGTTGTGTAGTGAAAAACATCCAGACCGAATTATTTGAAAACCCACTCTGGGCTTTCTCTGGTTTGACAGAAAACCCAGTACTAAATATTGACTTTAGACTAGAACAAAGTTACCTAGTAAAGGTAGAATAGAAATGCAGTCAGTAGAGCTGGGGATATTTTGAGATAGGCTCTTAAATTTAAACAAGAAGCTGATTAGTAACAAGTGTTCTCCTGCACAGATACCCGCATTATGAAGGAGCATTATGAATACTGTTTGTTTTCAAAAGTTGAAAACATTGCATTCTTTTAAACAGCAACAGTACTGCTTTAGCTGTGATTATATATGGCCCTTGGCAAGGTATGTAGGAGGAACTGACATGTTTTTGTAGGCCAGCTGACATAACTGAGGGAAAAACAAACAACTATTTCTGCAGTTTCTGCACTTTGCAAAAGTTTGCCTTTTTTTTTCTTTTTTTCATTTCTTTCTCTTTTTTCTCAGCTATATCCACTAGTGTAAGAAAAGAAAGAATCTTTCCTCATTTATAACAGGCAAGGTGACAGGAGAGGAAGTGCAAATGTGTTTGATGACTTAGTGAAATAAAAGATAAAATTAATTAAAAGTAAAAGATAAATTAATTAAAAGTAAACAAACAAACAGAAACCCTTGTGTGAACATCAGGGTTTTTAAAATGGTAAACAGTGAGGAGAGAGAAGGGCGTATTTCATTACCCTTTTTACAGAGTATTGCACTTGCTTTGCTCATGGCTTTTACACCGTTTAACCAGCAGTGAAACACCCTAGGAAATGTTCCCAACACTGAGAGATTTTAGGTGAGAGAATATAGTTCAAACAACTGGGTACATTAAGGGGACACAGAAAAATAGAATTGCTGCCACATAATGTATTTTTGATTCCATTCCTTAAGGTCTTCTGGTGTTCTCCCAACCTCTAACTGCAAAAGTAAGAGAGGAGGGTGAAATCAGAGACTCACACCCATCACCAGCACCTCAAGCTTTTCTCTGAGCAGACAGCAAACCCTTCTGCCATCAGCTCCCACAAAAGAGCCTGCAGATGCACAAATGCAGGTTTCTCATGCTGAATTCAGTGGGAAAAAATGGAAACAGTTTAATATGTTACATACTCAAAAAGTTAGATTTTCCTGCCCTGATGGTTAATGCACACTGCGCTAGGATATGATTGATCCCTGCCCCTTTGGAAGGTGATACCATCCAGCAGCAGGATCCCCAGGGTTCCCCTGGGGAACAGCTACCACTGCTGTAGCTCCTGGTACAGCACCCTGTGAAGGGCTCTTCTTCATTTGCCCTATCTGCTAACCCTTAAAATGAAGACTTCTATAAAAGAAAGTAGCTTTGATTTCTGTCCTGCACCCTGTTCCTCAACAGATACTTCTAAACTAACGCCAACTTGATTAAGAAAATCCCAACGAACTGCATTCTCAAAGGCAACTTTTTAATTCCCCTGCATTCCAACACAATCTAAATAATCCAACTCTAAGTCTCCTCATTAAAGCCAGATTTACAAAATCTTAATCAAATTTCTGCTGGAGGTTTGGCAAATCTGGTCCTAATACACATATTTAGAGCTGGAACACAGATCAGCTTGAAACTTTGGGAAATTAAAAAAAAAAAAAAAAAAGAAAAAGAACATAGAAGGGGAGAACCAGCTCCATAAAATAATAGGCATATCCTCTCATGTTCTCTCATGTCAGCTATAATGGATGGATAATATTTGGTGCATAGGTTCCATCTATCTGATAGGTAAAGAGAGAAGAGTAAAAACTAAATTGTTTATGTTTTTTTTTACTTACACCTTAAACACATCTGAAAATATCCGGAGTTCAGTTTTTCATTCTTTCCAAGCCTTGAAAAAGGATGGTTTATTTTCACCTCTTACATTGTAATGAAGAAGCAAGATTGTTATTGAAGACTTATTTAATAACTTCTTTATCTAACATTAATTAGCCAAAGAAGAGAAATACATGTTAACAGAGTTTGAGGTAGTCTGATTAAAAGTAATTTCCTGTTTCTTATTAAATTCACTTGGCTTTGTCAATTCACCACTTTCCTATTCCTCTTGTCACTATAAAATCATGCAGCCCAGGTAGAAACTGAATTTCAAATGTGAAAAAAAAAAATGAAAAAAATAGGACCATCTGTTTTGTCAACATCTTTCTAATCATCCTCCATACATCTTTTCCTTTACAGGTGACCTTTACCAAAGCACATTTGTCTAAGAGTTGAGGAACACTCCTGTATTTCATCTGGCGTTTTGCACTCTTTGCTTATCCCAAGCACCTAGCAGACAGCTTTTCCATCCATAACATTCACATTCAAGAATGACGAGGTCTTAGAAGAGGCAGGGTGCAGGAAACAAGGGTTTGCAGTTAAAGTACTCTATTCTATTTCATGGAATTATAGCAGTCCCTGAGAAATGCTCATTTCCTTGAAAATGCTAAGGATCTCAGGTGGAGTTGGCTACCGTGTCTAGCACAAGTTATATAAGCCTGCAAAAACAGGTTTTATTCAAAAGCAGGATGATGGTTGGAACCTATCCCTCGGTAAATTCCTTATAGAAGCAAGGGACACAAGATGGGAATTATAACCACTGGATTTAAGTAACCTCTGCTGGAAAGGTGTAGTTTTTAAGTTAAAAGTAAGCCTGAGGCTGATATTTTGGAACATGTTCAAATCTTTTAAATCTTCCTGGGTGAAGTTTCCCTAAGAACCAGACTGGTAGAAAGGTATTTTCACGCAGGAAATGCCAGAAGCTTTCTGCTTGTACTGAACATATATGTACATATATACACACAGACACACTATAAATATAAATAAATAAAGATATGTACATATGCATATATATTCTGGTCAACTAAATGCTGTCATCTTTTCAGAGGCTAATTAAACAACAAAACTAATAGGACATAACAGGGCAACCATCTTCCAAACACATGCAGCCTTCTCTCCTCTTCTGCCTCCATTTCTTTGTGGGATAGTACCAAGCTCTTACAAGAAGAACGAACAGAGAATCAGGTCTTCCCTTGTCCCTTCTGCTTTCTAGTTACTTCTAGAAACTGCTCGTTTCTAGCCTTGCTTTACTGCCCTTGCAGTTCAATGATGACATTTTAAACACCAAACCAGAATACTATAAGGAAAAAACAAAAAGCAAAAATCACACCACAGCTATAGTGGCCTTCCCAGCCTTTGGGCTAAGAGCTAGGAGTTCTGCTTCCTTAATAGTGGGAGTTCATATACATGTTTCATGTCCTTCCATTCTCTGATGAAAGTATATGACCTTTTCAATATGCACTGAAAATCATAATTAAAAGCGAGCTTTTCTTTGTTATCTACAAGGCCTTGGAGCTTTCCTCATTTGAGGGGAGGTGCAAGTGCCTTTTTTTTTCCTGCTGCTGTTTAGCCCTGATAACTTGTGTCTATTCTGAAAGAGACTTGTGCCAACTCTAATCCTTGTATCAGTAGCTTTTTCTCTGATAGGAACTTGGCACAACAAAAACAAATATATATTACAAAAAACCCCAAGCAAATAAAAAAAACGGGGGCCAAATATTTTCCCCAAATTATCAAGGATTTCTTTTCTTGTGCTCAGTGATGATGCTAAGAATTTAAAATGCATTCTGAAAGAGGCACCTTTGTCGTGATAAATGAGAATAGTTCCTTTGATTTTAATGGAATTATATTAAACTGCTGCAGGTAAGGATCTGACCCTCTATGCTTTTGGATTACATCCAGGAAGACATTACAGACTGGGTAAGTGGTCTCCCAGCAAATGAATTTTTAAAAGGACAGAGAATGAAGAGAGAAGCATGAAAGGAATGACTTGATTTATACACCGTTCCCTCCCTCGTAACATATTCTCTGTGTTTCCAAAGACACATACAGCTGGTTTAAATGCTCTTCTGTGGGACAGCAGGGCACAAAAATTATTTACAATTCTCTGCCTGAGAAGAAAAATACGTCTTTTCTCTGGAACTACTGAGGATCAAGCCAGGAAGAGCGAAGCATCAGGTGAGCTGTGGGGTGACAGCATGACACGGTGACCTGTCATCTCGGGGCCGTGGTGAGCACTGGCATTCTGTCTCGGCTCAGCTGGAGCTGCGCACGCTGGCTCTGGGTGGCCATGGTGCTACCTGCATCGCATTTACCTTCTTCCTCTCCTGTCAGTAAGACCTCACTGAGTTGAAAATTACTGCACCCTTGCACACGCATTTACATGCAAACAGTAGGCAGGAGAAGCTGGAGCCCTCATTTCATAAACTGAGGCTATTTTGCAAAGGCGTTCATCAAGAAGTTCATCAGAGCAGCTTCTTCAGGCCTGCAGGGAGTGATGTTGCCTGCCCGCTCTCCAGTCACCAGCTAGATTATGCAGGATCTATTGTAAACATCTTTTTAGTTCATGCACTGGGTCCTCTGTTGTGCTCAGTCCAACACCTGCAGCAGAAAGCACATGCTCACCAGACCCCTAATACAGTGCTCAGGTGACATGAGTCGTCATGACCTATATCCCTCTACAGCAGCTAAAACTGGCTGCTCTGCCTACGGTCATTGCCACGTTTTATCAGGACAAATCTCCTGGCATCAGCATTTCAACATCGATGAAAGATTTGCCTGTAGACTTTCCCAAATGCAAAGTATGTTTAATCACTGTATTTCTGTGGGGTTTCAGGGAAAGCAGCTGAGCTGTGAATGACTCACCCTCCTCAGTGCAGATCGTTTGCCCACTGTGCTAAGTACAGCAGCTATTTGCTAGGGCAGCAGCCAGGCATGCAGTGTGTGCTAGCTCTCCTCAGGTGCGCTGCCATGCACTCTTGTGTCGTTAATTGAGGTAGTTTCCGTGCAAGACCTTTCCTTCACCCCCCCAGGAGAGCCTGAAAATTCCGAGCTTGTTCTTTCAAAGGCAACTTTTTGCTTACCTCTACAAGCACTTTTCACCGAGGACACAATGGTGCATAACAGCTGTAATTGTGGAAAAATACTGAGATACAAGTATTTAAACAATAATGGTGGCTATTTTCCTGCTGACTCCAGCAATTTTGCTATAAGGTAGCTTTGTGGGGGATGCTGGCGGAACAGGGACCCATTACTGGAAGCTAATAACATACAGGCAGCCTGATTAAATACTATTTCTTTACACCGAAAAAGCTTGCACTCATACTCACACATGTGGATTCTAGATAGGTCCTTGTACAGACAGATGCAAAAAGGCACTATCTGCCTTTTATCATGCAAACAATAGAAGGTTAAGACAATTGTAATTGTGGCTTGCCCCTGGAATAAGAAAACACTAGTCCCCTATTGCCACTCTTAGATGGAGGCGCTACTGAGGGAGCACCGCTGCAAAGCTGTGTGGTATCATACCTGGAGATTAAATCCATAGTACTCCGCAAGTACAAAACCAATCACCAGAACAATCACTCAGGTCATTTCATATCAGTAACATATTTACTGGAGAAGTGCTGATTTCACTAAAGGCAAAGGCAAAACTCCTACATAAGGCCCAAATCACATTCCTAGAATCAGGAAGTTTGCTAAAAACAAAAGCATAATTTCAAGTTAAGACACACAGTGCGATGATAATCAAGACAGAGGTACCTTTTCTTTCTGACTTTGTGCTTTACTCAGCACAGGAGTCTTGTTCAAAAAAAAGTAGCAGTTTTTCCTACTCCAGGAAAAACTTTATAATAAAATACAGTAAATTCCACATTCTTCATTGAGTAATCAGGCTTTTTTAAAAAAAGTTTACATATCTGTCATTTTTTTTTTTTTTAAGAAAACCCTAGTACACTCATCAGCTCAACAACCTTGTAAAATCCATGACAAAAGAGCAAATCTATCTCCATTCATGCACATATTTCCCAGTGAAGTCCACCATTCATAGCACTAGAAAATAATTTGTGGTGAATAAAAATAAGCTCATTGAAGATTTATTATGAAGACCTAAGACAACATTAAAAGTTTATTCAACCACAAAGGTAATATTAAACAACAAAGAATGAAGAGAGGGGAAAAAGAATAACATTTCCTGTAGAGCTGCAATGCAGTTAAATACCACCTTCTTGAAAATAAAAGCGGGTATGCTGGTGTTCTTCAGCTGATAGTACTGGAAATACTGAAGATGTCCCTCAGAGAACCTGTATCATTCCATTGAAAAGGATCCATGAAATTGCCTTACCATGTTTGGCTGCATCATGATGTTGGGAGGTCTATTTAAAAAAAGAAAAATCAAAAGCCGTGGTTGTAAGGGACTAGCTGTCTTGGATCCTAGGTTGTGGCCTATCTGCTATGAAAGGTCACTGAGTCACTTCAAGAGGATTCATAAGCATTAGCCAAACAAGAGTTTGCCTCCTTCTACACATGGCCTAAAATGGCACAGCTGGTGTGAGAATGTGAGCAAATTGCTCCAGGATCATACTGCCCTATGTGTGTCCCTAATCCCAAGAAGGAAAGAAAGGAAGGAAAGGAAGGAAAGGGAGGGAGGGAGCGAGGGAAGGAAGGAAGGAAAGGAAGGAAGGAAAGGAAGGAAAGGAAGGAAAGGAAGGAAGG
>VZSV01000123.1:2381133-2396561 GCA_013398735.1 Nothocercus julius | reverse complement strand
GAAGGAAGGAAGGAAGGAAGGAAGGAAGGAAGGAAGGAAGGAAGGAAGGAAGGAAGGAAGGAAGGAAATGTATGCAAAGAAAGGACAGCTTGGGAATGGGCAGAGCCACAGTGAGTGTGCTGATTTTCTGCGTGTCCAAGCGTTTCTGTTTTTAGTGTCTTCACTAGGATAGAAATAAAAGATTTCTGGTTGTCTAGGAGCAACAAGCCCGTAGCTCCCGAAAGATGCTTCGGTTGCCCCTTGAAGAACTGCATTAAGCCTATAAAAGCCAATATGCACCTGGAAGAATCTGAAATGTCTCTAGCACGATCTTAATTAAACAACAAATAGCTTCCTTTGCAATTACATTTAATTCAAGGAGTATAGAAATATTGTCTAGAGAACTACCAACTTGATATACCTCAGTATTCACTGCTGCTGCGAACTCCATGAGAACTCCGTGTATAAGAGTATGTGCAGAATTTGAATGCAAATCTTTCGCAGGTGCAGAAATAAGAATTTGTAAGCCATTAAATGCAATATTGAAGATAAAACTAATTCTCAAAGGAAGAAACAAGAATAGGTTCTGCTAGGGCTTTTTCTAGCTTTTGTTTGGCTTTGATTTACAAAGAAGGACTGAAAAGTTCTGTGGTTTTCCTTTCCAAATTTTCCTTGGTCATTTATGTACATTAAAATCTTCCAGAGCACACATGTAAGTACATCGTCTTATAGCTACACATATGTGAGGAAAAACGTGTATTTTTTTATATATCTCTGATACAAATATGCAAGCAGAACTCATTGCAGACAGGGCTTAGCTGATGCTAAATTTCAAGTGCTTTTTAAATACTAGTATTTTAGCACTGTTAGGCCAGATGTGTTTAAAAACAGACCTATTTTTTTCAAATGAAGATGGAGCAGTGTACAAGACTAGAGACCACAAACTTTGATTATGAGACAAAGACTAACAATTATGAGGGATAAAGATATTTAAGCAGATTTTTCAGCATATGGATTTTTGCTGTTTTTTTTTTTTGTTTTTTTTTTTTTTTCCGCGCAATGCCCAGTTTAATCTACCACTAACAGGCCCTGGAGATTGTTCTGTCTTTATGAATTCTGCATACAAACTGCCCCACCAAATAAGTAGGATTCTGTCCATGTGCATTTGAAACCTCAAAGCTACAGCTTAAAAACATCCATTTTTCATTTTGGAGCTTTTGTTGGTTTTAGCAGCTGCATTCAGATTCAGAACCATCTCAAGAAAACGCCTCCAGGAGGGATAACTATCTCCTAGGAGAAAAACACAGGCAAATACAGAGCAATGCCAAGAGCTATTCATTAAGAAATGTGGAAGAGGGGAATTGATCCAGGGACACTAGTCACATTTGCTCTCTTCCAATAAGCGGGATTACACCATTCACTTAACCGCCATCCTGTTGAGAATGTGAGCTAGAAGGAAAACAAGAGAGTGTTTGAAAGGGTCTGCCGGAGCTCCAAGTGGTAACTGATGGCTTTGACTGAGGACTTCGGAAAGAGAGGACCAGCACTGCCGATGAATCCATTGCCTTTCCCACAAGGCAAACATCCAAAGGGTTTCCTGTTTTATCTGTGTGCATGTGTGTGTACATGTATCCAATTGCCACTCACACTAACCAGAGGGAAATGGGAAAGAATTTCAATGAAATATGAATGAACTACACATTTATGTCTACATATATGTATAGGCACACGCAAAACCCATATACTGATGTACATACAGCAGGTATTTGACGCTTCTTTGGTTTTGCTCACTGCATTAACCGTCTCAAGAGCAAACAAAGACTAAAGATACTATTTACAGTAAAGTATCCATACTGTCATTAAATCATTACAGTAGTTTTCACTGGAAAAAGCAGGCAGTGATCAAAAGGGATTTCCTTCTAAAAAAAAAAGAAAAAAAAATAAAATCAAGTCTTTAGGATTTTATAAACAGCCAGTATCACTCTCTTGGGATGGTCCACAGGTGAGCTGAAAGAATAGCACGGAAATGCCGTGATGTGTTTGTAGGGGAGCTCTAAATAGCTTTCCCACAGGTTACTGATGGAAATCTGTCATTCCTTTAGTTGATACGGACTCGGCACAACCCAGCACGGGGCACCTGACTGCTATCTGGCAGTTAGTGCTGAGATCCACTGCAACAAGACAGCTATCCTGTGCACATTATTCCAGGTTTCAGCATCTCTTTCCCATGAGGAAGAGAGACAGTCTATTTGATCTCTTCTCCTATGGATTCCATTTCTTATCACTGATCACTGCCTTTCTTCTGCATATAGCATGCAGGTCTATTTTTCTTTGGAGAGCATGGGAACTGGAACTGAATGCCACCTTCCAGAGTGTGTGCACATGTGAGCGCACAACCAATTTTACACAGTTCCTGAGTGCTGTTCCGTTTGGCTGTCTATATCCCTCCTAACAATTTTTTTGCTGCTGATCACTGAGGAACTTCCCACTGTGCCTTGAGGATGTTTTTTTCCCAAGTAATGATAGCTAATTTAGAGAACATTCTTGTGTTTGTAGCTAAGGATAACCCATCGGCAGCACTTTGAAGTTTTTTATGCTAAATCCACCACTTTAGCACCCTCTCATAGCTCAGGAATGTGAGAGTCTTCTGTATTTCTTCACAGTGAGCTGCAGGTTGGACTATCCTGAATAACTGCTTATCACCTATAAGTGAGGCCAGATCATTAACTCCCTTTTCCAGATCATGCAGAAATTTGCTGGAAAGCTTTGCTCCTATTCTGAGGTCTTTGGAGACATCTTCTCAGATATTTCAATAACTATCTTTCTTCAGCAAAGCAGGGGATTTCTTCTCCTTTCATTTTTCTATCTTTTAACTAGTATTTAATCCATAGGACTTCCATCCCCACAACTCATCCCAATATGCCAGCTAGTTTCTTTTAGATTATTTGCCTCAGCTGCCTAGAGTGCTCCTCTTATAACCCAAATAGCTTTTGGTCCTACTGAGGCAGGCTTCCTGTTTCTGGTGTTTCTTGGAAAAAAATCATGTTAGTTTTTGTGTTTCTTAGCCTGCCATACTACAGTTTTACTTCTAACTCCACCAGAATTTACCCTCTCGTCTATTTTCCTCCTTTAGATTCGACTCCTACAATTTAAAGCCTATGATTTTACTCCTAAGGGTCTCATTTACTCCTGCTTAGCGATGCTGGCTTGGTTGCCTGTGTGTGAGCAGGAAGGCACCCTCTTTAATTGGAGATTTAGTTTTACTCTGAGCCTCCAGCGCTCCTCCAAGCAAAATGCAAGACTCCAGGATACCTGCAAACACTTAAGACTTTAGCTGGTCCTATTACTTTCCCTTTTTTTCTTGCTTCCTAGTGCTTATACCTTACCCCTTTCAAACTAAAGAAAACCACTGTGGTGGGTTTTCTGTCTGGCACCTCTTCAGTAAAAAAAAAAAAAGTATTTTCTTGTTTCCTCACTGTGAACCCTACAGCCTACTTGACCACGTTTTCTAAGTGTAGCAGCAGCACCTCTGTAGCTCTGCAATCCTACGTGTTTAGTTTGTCCCTTCGAAGGCAAACATGAGGACAAACATTTTAACCACGTTTAATTCTGGAAGCTTTATGAAATCCTGTTTGCTAAAGCACGGACACTTGGTGGTGAACATGGATCCATCTGGACAGCAGCGTGAAGACTGTAGCTAGAAGCAGGGGGTAGAAATGTATATTACAGCTTATAGAAAAGCCTCTCTCAAATACCTGAAATGAATCCTGGCAATTTTCCTGTGTTGTAGAAGACTTAAAAACATCAACATGTATTAACGGTGCTTGTATTTGTATCAGCTTGAGTACAGAATTGAAAATACAATAAAATTATATAGAATAAAAGTATAAGCCCAAATTCTCCATCACAGTTCATACCTGCAGAGCATAATAACAGCATCAGAAAAATACCAGAGAAAAAATGACAGCATTAGCATTAAAAGAAAATTCTTATTGAAAACCTTTAAAAGTTATCACTTACCCTGTAGATTCAAAAGCCATGAAAAAAAAGAAGAAAAAAACAAAAAAGGTAGTGAAAATAATCACATTTAACCCACTGAGCACTAGCCCTACACTTTCTGAGGCATCTTAATTCAAGCTATTTTGTGAGTGATTAAGAATCACTGTGTTATAAGCTTCCCTCTTTATTTTCTTTCACATACTATCTCTGTGAATAAGGAAACTTTTGTTTCCTTTTGCCTATATTTATCTGTTAAGATACCAAATTTAGGAATACACTGATATGCTAGTTTTTAGTACAAAACTAATCAGGAAATGAAAATTCAAAGCCTTAAAGTGATATGCAATCAAAGATTTTAAAGTTTCAGCTATTAAGGGCAGCACAAGTTTTTCTACACACAATAGTTTTGATAGAAAGGTGTACACTAAACATGATAAAAGTATTTCCTTATGCTAAAGGTGTTTATCTTATTTTTTTTCTTCCAGTGAAATAAACAGATGTAATTCAAAAATTTGACTTGTCAGTAATACTAGCACTGTCAAATCAATATAGCTGAGGAACAACAACTTCATTTATTTCCCCTGTCAGCTAAACACCTTGAGGGATTTTCATGTATTTGTTGTCAGAGTATTACTGTGATTTTTAGATTTTAAACTGAGATTCTAAGATTGGTATTAAAAGGAGAAAGGGAAAGTTCTCTGACAAGAAATATTTGATAGAGAATCAATTAAAGAAAATCAGTAGACCTGGAGAACTGATATGAAACCATCCATCCGAAGTCCTTCTACAGAGTACAGCTTAACTCAGTTTAAATTGCTTTCAGTCACAATTTATAATACATGGAACCAGAAGAGCTGGTGCAAAACCACCAGCCCCAGAGCCAGTCTCACAGACCAAGGAACTAAGTGGAAAAACGAAAAAAATAAACAAACAATAGAAAGTCTTCAGATAGTTTTCTCACTTTTTGGGGGGGCAGGAGTTGAGATTTTTGCTGCTTGAAAACTAATTTTAAAAACCTACAAGTGACAGACTGTCAAGCAATTTCTGTATTTACTTGAGAATAAACAGCACTGAATTTTAGGATAAGTTTGCATCTCCATTTGCCCCCTTCCTTAGCTAGCCTCCTCGCCCTGCTTTTTCACAAAGAAAGCACCAGCAGGGCACCAAAATATCACTCAGATAACACAGCCATAGGAAAAAGATATATTTTGCCCTGGAGAAGATTTTAGAGAAATTAAGAGAATCAAGCCCGGTCAGAACACGGCTCAGCCTATACACAGGCTCTGCAGGTGGCACGTCCGTATCTACTTGCAGCTATGTTGTTTTTAATAGGTTTTCATATACAGCTGGTACCAGGCACCACTTAATCTGTGCTCTTCATGCTCCTGTCTGTATTTGTGGGGTGCAGTGGCAGCTTGGGGTGGCCACAGTCTGGGGACAGCACCTCGACGATGCCAAAAATCTTGGCAAAGCAGAGTTCAGAAAAGGCACCCATCAAATTTTAATGAAGCACTTTGTATACACAACAACAAAAAACAGCACATAAAACAAAAACACCCCACAAACAACAACAGCTCCCCCCCAAAAATAAATTAAAAAAAAAAAAACAGAAACACCAAAAAACCACACAGAAACACCAAAATTTTTTACTTACTGGGAGGTGGGTCAGAAATGGCAGAGAATAGATATTTTGGGGTCTAACTGTGCTTGTGCTGCTTAGAAAACTTCGCACAGTTAGTATTCCAATGCTGCTCATGAAAAACACTGAAAGATATATACATACATATATTTTTTTTTGGTGAGGGGGAAAACAGTGCAAGCACCTAAATCAATCGGAAGAGCAGCTACTCAGAACTCAGCCCACGAGGATGGCATATTTTTTTTTTCCTATTCTCTCACTTAATTTGGAATAAATTTTAAGAGATAATTTATTTACACTAATATTCTGAAAGAAGTAAGAGAAAAAAACGCATGACATCTAAAATTTAAAAGAATATATGTGCAACAGAAATAACAGATATTACTCACTGGAATTTTTTAGAATTTTTTTTTAAGATGTCCTCTAACACTTGTTTTTACAAAGCAGCACTTTATACATTTTTTAATGCATACCGCTACAACCCATATTCCAGTGTCAGCTAGACTTGATCTACAGGGATCCAGAGATAAGAATCATTTTACTGCGGTGATAAAGAGGAAGACATTCTTCTGCATTTGTTCCCTTTAAAAAGTTTATCTGAGAAAGACAGAAGACTATGATGTTTTCAAAGACAGCAAAGCTTTAATATATTCAATTTATATTCAAGGCTGACTTTTATGGCATGAGCCTTTTATTCTTCTAAGCATTTACCAATCAAATTATCCAAAAACTACTTTCTTGCTGATACGCAATGTTTGGGCTATACATTCACTTATTTTGCTCATTTTGAAGAAAGCTGCATCCTGGGAAAAAAAAAAAAAAAAAGCCAGGCAGGCAAGCCCAAATGCAGATTGACGAGCCTGATTTTATTTAAATCTTGAGCTAACTATTTGCTGCTGGTTTTGGTAAACTAATTTGAACGGTATCGGGAAGGCTGCTCTCGTCCTCCCTGGCGTGCAAGAGACCTCACCACCCACCCCACCTCTCCCGGAGCCAGACGAATATCCCTACAAGCACTCGCGTGTCCGGAAAGGCCCTGGAGAGCTTTGGCGTGAGCAGCATCCCCTCACCCTCACACGCCTGGCTGTGGCATCCCGAAAGGCGGGACCGTCCCTGCCGCTCCGGGGGCTGCTGCCCTGGGAACGGGACCCAGCAGCTCACGCGTCAGCCCCGCAGGCCACTGCTCAGCAGCTCCTCTGCTCCCTCCTGGCCCCCTAGGTCTTGGATAGCCCCACTGCTGGACAGGCTCCGGAGTAATAAATTACTCTGCTTTACATGGTTCAAATTTCAGCTTTTATTTAGTTTTTTAAATTAAAAAAATAAATTTCATTATTAAATAGTGGAATGGGTCTAAACTAACGTTTTACATGTCAATTCACTTGCGTTAGGATACCACCAGAGAAACAACTAAAGTGTACCCCCAAACGAGACTCTCTGTTAGAAAGCTCAATGGTGGCATAATTCAGTTAAATTGGAAAAAAAAATAAGAAAAAAGAAAAAGAAAAGAAGGAAAAAAAAGTCTGAATAATTACAATGAATATTAGAAGTAAACCTCTGTTTTTTGTGTCCTCCAAACCTCCTTCCGGTCACAAAGGCAGTCATGTTCAGAATACTATACCACAGTGCTAATGTCATCGGCTTCGTCTGGTTTCTTTTGCCTGCTTGGCAGGGATTTCAAGTACTCAAGGTGCCTCCTTGCGTCCTCTTGATTTTGCCGCACGTAATAAACCACATACGAGATCACCATGGTGAACCAGCCAAACATGGTGACCAGCATGGCGTAATCAGTAGTCTTTTTAGGAAGGTTACAGAGGTCGGCATCGTTGGCCGCGTTGAGGAAGGGCCTCCCCGCGTGCTCGTCGAGCACGGACGTCTTGCAGATGACGTTGTTGGCGGTCTCGTGGTTGGACGCCATGCTCCTCAACACCTGCTGCAGCGTGCAGTCACAGTGCCAAGGGTTGTTGGCGATTCTGGCTCTGGCCTTTAAGTTGTTGAAGGCGTTTTTGTGCACGCTTTGGATCCGGTTGTCGGACAAATCCAGAGTCTGCAAGGTTTCCGCCACCCCCTTAAAGGCATGTTCATCTATAAATTCAATCCCGTTTTTTGACAAATTGAGGACTCTCAGTTGGTGCAAGTCCTTAAAAATCTCATTTGGGATAGAGGTTATCTGATTGGAGTCCAAGTACAGCAACACTGTTTCTGGGGGAAGATCTCTGGGTATTTCCTTGAGGTTTGCATTGCTACAGCTGACGTTTAAACCTCCCGAGTGAGAACAGAGGCAGCCTTTCGGGCACATACTGGCAGAATGAAAGCACAGTATCATGAGGACAAAACTTTGTAAGAGCAGACACATGGAGAGGGAGCGAGTTAACCACAGGTCTACCAAATGCATGCTGGGCTGTCAGCATAATCACACGACCACGTCTCATTCAGCCAACCGTGGTGGGAAAAGGCTCCGCCAAGCTGCAACGTAGCTTCATTTTCTTGCGGGGGATGAGGAGGAACGGCCTACCACGTGCGTTTCCGCATCGTCAGGACTCCTTTTAAAAGCACACCTATAGAAGAAGAAAAGGAGAAGAAAAGACAATTCCTTACACTATAAACTGCGATCCCTTTTTTGTTTCCATTAAAATTAAGCAGGCAAAATGAGAGGAACTGCTGAATGATGTATTATCCCATCCTACCAGGGCACTGGAGGTTTTATTCAGGTAACTCCTATTAGCATTAATCTACGTTTAGTACATAAATCCCCAGGACATTTTTAAGAGGACAGAACACACTTACTCCAAATTGCAGTAGTTTGGGCTTTAATACTTTTTAGGAGTTTTTTTTTTTCCCCCCTCTCTTTTTTTTTTTCCTCTCTAAAACAACAGCCATAAAAGTGAGCTACATTTTCCCTTACTGAGTAGAAGATGCTTGAATAGGAATTAGAGCTCGATCTCCAGCAGCAATGGCACCTAAATCAGGTATTCGTGATGTTTTACCTAAACTTATCTCAAAATAATTTATGACATTTTAAATCGAAGCCAAAGCAATTAAAGGGAATATTTTTATTAAATCAGTGAACAATTAAAAATTAAATAAACCAAATACTGCTAGAAGACATGACAAAAATCCATAAACTCCTTGCTTGTGAATATTGTATTTCTTGTTGCTCACAGTCCTTGCTAGGGACTGCTGCAAGACTCACAAAAATCAGTTTTCTTGAAAATTTTCTACTCATTTAACAAAAAGAAGCACACAAATACCAGAACGTCAAATCTAAAAACCAAATAAACCTCATGCCCACTATGAGCAGAACAAAATCTCTCTTTCATGGCATATGATATGCTAATAGAACAGAGGAAAATTATTGTTTCTGCTTTTCCTCTTGCAAGTTGGCTTAAAAATAGTAAATATCCAGAAGCTTTTCTGCTTTCTCCTTTAATTGCAACACAAATACAGAAGTCTGAAATGCTGACCTACATGGTTTCAAAGACAACCTCATTTATTTTTTCCTCTGTTATGGTAAACTATGAATTTCTAACTACAACAGGCCCATTTGTTTCCATGTACATGCCCTCTGCCTCTGTTGCGGCTTCGATATTTGCAGCCTTCAGGTTGCATTTACATATAAATGAATTTTTTCTCAACACCACAGTGTAGTCCACTGAACAGCACCATCCCTGCAGGGAGGACAGTTGTGAGCACACAGGAAAAAAAGACAAAGCTGTATGGCAATCATTTTTGCCTGCAGAACTTGCGCACTAACTGCAGTTTGCAGCATATCAGTGCACCATGGATCTGGTCTGTTAGGGAGCATTCTGGACCCATGGTATAAGTTTTAGTTAACATTTTTGCTGATGCTTGGTTCGTCAGTTGTCCCATCAAAACCAAACCAAAAAAACAAAATCTTGTATATTATGTACAAGTATATTATGTACAAATACCCTATTGCTCTTGTCATTGGGCAATGACAAGAGTTCAAAAGACTTCCACCGCCAACTCCTGCATCAACACTACTCTTAAACTTATTTCTGATCAAGAGAGAGACTGCCTGAGACCTAAATGGAGAGTTTGCACTAGGACTCCATAAAAGGGAAATCACTATCTTCTACTCTAAAGCCAAAACTAAAAACTTGTTAGCTATTCCTCTTTTGTAGTAATTTATAAGAGAAAATGTAAAATCGTCCTGAAGCCGAGTAAGGAGATTAGGAAGAGTTCACTTTGAGGAAGGGAGGTAAGCAGCATCTCGACCATCCACTCCTGCAAACAGTTTACTGTTGTCCTGGGGCATCCTTGCCAAGCCTCCCTAAGTCTGTTTGGTCACTTTGGTGCATAGTCTTCAGATCAGAGCAGAAAGAAATCTGCTGGGGAAGGAGCAAGCTACAGAAGTTGTTTTTTCCAGCCTGCCCAAAAGTGCTAAGTACTTGCTAAAATGTGCAGCCCGTTTTGAGGCCAAGCTGGAGGTGGCAGCTGCTCACTCTGGCAGCTCCAAGCTGGCAATCTGCTCCCTCCAGCAGCACCAAGGCCTGGCCCCTGCAAAAATAGCTGTAGATTGTTTTTCCCCCTCATGTTTATGTATCTCACGACTGTACTGAACTAGAAGCAGGATCAGATAAGTTACCCATACCATCACCAGGCATGACAGGGTCACCAAGCACATCCTCACCACCTACTACTTAAGCACCAAGCTTTTTCACTAGCAATACTGGAATCATATTGCAGAAATGGACCAAAAGGACTGGACCAAAAAGACTTGGAGGGTGCTTTGCAAAGACCTGCAGTATTTTCAGGTTAATTTTGTAAAACAACCATCACACTTGTCTCAACATTGTGTGAGGACCAAGCCTTATTTTCATTTCAGTATAGACTAAAAAAAAATTACCAACATCCTGCTCAGAAAAAAAAAAATCATCCCAGATCATTAAGAGTGTTTTCACATATTACTGTATCAAAGGGGCCTCATGCACAAAAGATGATGTGAAACATCTTCATCCCACCAAAGACAAGTGAAGTCCTTCTCCTTAAACGTACTAACGCATCTAGAGTGGAGAAAGTAGGATGGTGCATTACAGATTGAGCAGGGAAGTGTTTAATGAAGCAATGCCTCTTCAAAAGAGAGAACAAAGTAAATGGGTGAATAGGGAGAAAAAACTCTTGATGTTTTAAGTTGTTAGAAAGAGCAAATACAAGTTGAAAAATCTAATTAATAATTTGGCCAACAAATGCATTAGCTGAGCAGGAATAAAGTGCAGCCACTTCTCAGCAAATTAACTGGAAGCAATCGAATGGGAGAGAGTATCAGTTGGGGTAGTGGAGCTTTGTTTACTTCCATAATCAGACTATCTCATGCAAGAGATACCCTGGTTTGAGTGGTTTGAGTTCCATCACTAAATTCATACTGAGGGTTTCTTGGACACACTGTTATACTACCAAGTGAAACAAAAGAGAACTAGAATCTGATCTTTTGTAACGGTCAAAAGGAAGATGTGCGGCTTCTTGGGCACCTATCAAATCTTCTCCAGTAGGAATACACTAAATACAGAAGAAGGTAGCAGAGGCTGGAATAAAGACAAAGATACACAGCAGACGTACAGATATCCAGAAGACTACAGAGAAAGCAATAGAAGACTGATTTAAAATAAATAGGAATGAATTAGAAAATTATAAATAAAAATAACAGTGAAAAAGAATTTAAATAGTAATTGAAGGCACAGGGAAAGGAGGGCAACGCTAAAAGCACAGACAACCAGCATGGCATGAAAAGTCACTTCGCGTGCATTTCTGAAATACAAGTACAAACACAGAGCACCTAAGGTACACGGCAAACATTGCAGTGCCACAAAGGGAGTTACAAAGACGAAGAGGCAGAGAGGAAGGCAAGGTGCCCAGTATATGGAGTGCAGCACTATCCCAAAAACATGAGGGATGCTAGGGTCAATTGCATTAGCCCTGAGATCCTGGGGAAAGGTGATGAGGTGCAGGGGCAGGGAGATCAAGTCATGGGAGGCCAAGTCCGAGGGCACCAGTGTGAAAGGCAGAGCATAACCTTCAACATCCAGGAGATTTTTATGCGACTTCTAGGGTCTGAAAGCCGGGCTACAAACTGCTGTTGCTGCTGATCTCTTATAACAAGAGACATCTCCATCTCATGCATGGCCATCTGTGCAGATTCCCTAAGCTACATCACTGGCATTTGTGCAAAGCCATCATCCTCTCGTCACACGCACCGTGTGGGGTGGCACACGCACCATGCTGCAGAGGAAACTCAGCAGCTCCAGTTCCATTTCTCTGATCAATAGCATGAAGTAGTGGAATAGCCTCCATTCATGCTTTCAAAGCGGATCCCTTGAGGAAACAGAGTGCCTCTGTCACTCCAGGGCTGTCCAGGGGGCCATAGCTAAGCAGAGACATTCAGCAACTGGGTCCGCAGTTTATATTTGTGGTTACTGAAGTTCCCAGGATTAGAGAACTGTCCTCAGGCTTCTGAGGGCAATGCAGCTGTTTTCAAACCATACCCTCAGCTGCATACCCAGGAAGCGTTCAGTGAAGTCCTAAAGCAAAACAAACAAACAACAACAAAAAGCACAAACAAACCACCAACAGCTTGACTTTTCAAGCCTAGTCCAAGAAAACTCCTGACATTTAGACTTAATGACTGTGTCACTTGTAAACTATAGAAGTTTGATATGGAATATAGGAAAGTCCATGAAACAACAACAACAAAAAAACCTCTAAAATGGGCCCTTTAGATATTAAAATTTTAAAACTAGGAATCCATTAAAAGGGCACATTGTAACAAGATCTTTATCTGACTTCTAGTCAATTACGGACGTGTTTTACACTTTTAAAAGGTGTGCCATTATTATTATTACTTTAAGACATTCACTATCTTGATAGATAAAAAAGGTATGTTCATTGATAAATCTGATCTCCTGCTTCTCTGTTAAAACAGGCTTTAACTTGGCTATATTGGATACATTCATTTTAAATCTGTTCTAGCAAATTACCCTCTGAAATAGAAAATGGATTAACTCTTTATTTTTAATGCATTGTTTTCCTTGAACTCTCCTGAAGACAAAATTCATTATGCCAGGGGGCTAAAATTCACAAGTGCTTCCCCCATTCAAACAGCCCACTTCGCTTGGAGACATTGTCCACTTGGACCGGACAAGTTATGCTGAAGCCACCTTTACTCCCAAACAACTGCAAATGGCATGCCTATGAAGAATTAAAACAGGGACGATATCATGGAAATAATGATTTCCATTTAGTCCCATCCTTAACCTGCCTTAAACCATGATTAATACACAGATGAAAGCACACACCTCCAAGAAAGCTGCTCTCTGGGGTGGCCTGCACGTGTACGTGAGCAGTGTAAGCAGCACGGTGCCAGCGAGGTCCAGGTACAACGGGAAAAAAACCTCTGTGATCTCCCACCCTCCATGTTCCTCCAACGCTTGCTGCACTACAGGCAGAACCGAACCACAATTGCTTAAAGAGCATAAGATAATCGGTACAGAAATGCTGAACCTCCTTCCTCCAGGTATTAGTCTAAACCCATTCCAGGATTGTACCTCACTAACAACTGTTCACAAGTGATAGTATCAATATAGCAGTAACTCACACTAAAAAAAGAAAAAACTCTTTTTTTTCTTTTTTTTCCCCACTTCCAATGTTCAAAAGATAAAACTACACGACAACAGTGTGACTGCCTTAGAGCCTCTGACTGAGCCGGCACTGAGCCACCAAGCCTGTAAGTGATGATACCTGCAAGCTGCAGCTGAGGAAAAGCAGCAGGATCCAAAGGAAAACACAGCAATTGCTTTTTATCTCAGTGCTATCTGCTCAGAACAGAACTGCAAACTTCATGGCTATCAAGTGAATTCCTCCAGACAAATTAATTTAAAATTCTTTTTAAAAAAACACAGCCTGTCTGCTATCAGAGGCAGCCACCGTGGTATATATTGCAGTGAAGTGCAATCTCAACAGCTGCACAGAGGCTCGGGGCTGGACAGCATGGACCTTTCTGTGGCCCTGAGACACCCTCAGGGAGTAAATAGTGTATAAATAGTGTATAAAACAAGATCCTGGTCTTGATGCTCTGGACCCAGGGTGCTAGCAGCTTCCATCTTTCCAGCATCTCTCCCCGACTTTCCTCAAACACTGTGCAGCTGGCTGACCTCTCTGGAGCACAGCTACCTTGAAGGCAGGTGCTGAAAATGCTATAAAGCACCAAGCCACAGAGATGCTCAGAGCTGCTTGCAAGGTCCCAAGTGATTGAAATCCCCAGACGAAAGTCTTGAAAGTCTCCGTCAGTGGAATATCTTCAGGATCTCAGAACATGGCAAGATGAAATCCTAGAGCAGTAAGGAAAGAAATTAACAGAAGCCAACAGCAAATGAAGTGGGGGAAAAAAAAAAAAAAGTTCAGAAGATCACTGATTCAAGGAATAATAGAAATGCCATGATTAATCAGTGTGAGCCTGAACTTCAATTACATAATGGATTCATTATCTAATGAAACGCCAAATGTACTCAAACTACAACATTCTCCTTCAAGACAGGATCCAGAATGCCAGTGGATATTTTCTTCTCCCAAACCTTCCTCTATAGGCATCCTCTTAACAGTTGTTCATGGCAAAACATTTCTAGCTGCAGAAGCAAATTGTGTAGGTAAAAGTTGACAGATCTGACAGCTATTAATACTTTTTCTTAATGATTACAGAGTAATAAAATGGTTAAGGAGAGCCAAATGAACATTTTAAGCTATAATTATTTTCTGATTGTGAGATCACTGAATGTATCACTCCTTATTATAGATTAACAGCTTGCTTAATTATACTGTGTGGGCATATGAATCAGCACTTTAAGATTGATGGGTTTGGTTTATGTCAAAAAATGTATTTGACTTTTCTCCTTTTTCGTATCAAGTCAGAAATTATTTTATAACTCTCAAGTGATAAATAATTGTGCGAGGCTTAGCAGATATAAGAGCAACTTCATGACAAAAGAATATTAGCAATTATCTCATTCTATATTTCCTATGGCACTCTACTATTCGAAGTTTCCTGTGGCAACACGTGCCTTCAAATAAAACTGGAAACGCTGCATGGAAATTAAAGGAAGATCTTAGACCTCTTTCTTTCAAGTCCTGACAGAGACTCAATATGTTTTTATTCTTTTTCTGTCTTCCACAGTCACTATTGCTTCTTTTTTTTCCTGCATCCTCTTTCTATGACTTAGACTACAAAAGGCTCCCATCCCTTCCCTAAGCCGTACACCCTGCTGCAAAAGGTAAACAACAGTTTGTATGTGTAGCTGTGCCATTTGAAAAGGAACCAAAACATTACCTACATATAAGCAATGGAAATGTGAAGGAATTAAAAGTCAGAAGCATAAGATGTAAGCTAAATATCATCATCTGAACACATTACATTTGCAAGAAATTGGGTTGTCAATCTATAGACTACTGAGCAAAGGCTCAAAGCACACCAGCCATTCCTCTGCAAGCAAATCTTCATTTTTTTTTTTAGAACTATATAAGCACATGAAAAAACATATTACAGATGCTAGAGGGAAATGCTCTGCCACTGACAAACGACTGTCTGTAGACAGACTGTAAAGAGTTCCCCAAAGCTATCTCTTTTGTTTCTAGTTTAATTATTAGTGTGCATTGGAGTCAGAACCATTTTTAGAGTTTGGAATCATATTCTACTAAGTCTCAGCCACACTCTGTTCTGGCAGTAAAAACCTCTTCAGCAGCAGCTAAGTCAATCCTCTAGATGATCTACACTAGAAAAAACAATATATATATATATATATACACA
>VZSV01000123.1:2359983-2374462 GCA_013398735.1 Nothocercus julius | reverse complement strand
ATATATAAAAAAGTTAGACTTACCAGGAACTACATAACAAGCCATGAATCAGCACACCATCAGCAGCATCAGCTTGGTATGGTAAATAATATAGTAAATGACCCTATGCAGTGACAAAACCTTGCCTCATATTTACACATTTTCATCCAGAGAGTGGCACTGATAACTGCCCTCCTCCTTTTCCTATTTTAGAAAACCATAAAAATTTCCAAGACTTCTTTGATAATCTTCAACCAACTCCTTCATGCCCGCAAAGCCGATATCTGAATACAAGTGAACAGTGCGGGACACTGCCAGAAATTCAGGTGGGCTACATACTATGAAAAACAGTAAAACAATTGGTAAAACAAAAACAGGTTCCTTGAGAGCAGCATTTTCGAATCTATTTTTCCCACACTCTCCACCATAGGAAATGTTACACAGTTCATTCTCCTTTGCTCAGATGCCGCAGATGCAGTGCCCACACTGCTGCAGCAATACTGTTCCCATCTCTGCAAACTGGTTCACACATCTGAAAACCTCTTTGTTCTCCTGACTCTTCCTTTTCGGCTTTCAGTGAGCCAAGCACACCCTGCAGCTCCACCCTGCCCTTCCTCACCAGACAGGGCAGGTAACAGACCAGCTTGCAAACAATAAAATGGGCTAACCCTTCCTGGCACAGTGGTACTATACACACTTTCAATGCCACTGATGTTCCGGTTCAGTCAAACCTTCACCGCATCCCACAATCCCACCTCTTAAAAGCAAGGCTAGAATGAGTGACGTGAAGAAATAAATCCAGACGGTCTCCTGACGTTCACAGCCACCACAGAGGATGAGGAGAGACCGTGTGTTCCTACCCACAACGGCTGCATGACAACAAGCCAGGAGACTGCAGGCGAGGAGGCACTTGGTCACTCAGTGTTGAAGTCCTGAAGTGCTGAAAAGCTGCTAGGACAGCTCACTTTGCCTGCTTACCTTCTCATTGGGAAATGTGACTTTCCCCTTCTTTTCTCACCAAAGAGTCTGTCATCTTATAAATGAAAGCTCTCAAACTCTTCAGCATTGCAACACTGAGATGTACTTTGTCTGAAGAATACGTATTAAATGAAATATGTGGAAGGGACAAGTCAGAGATCTGCACATCTTCTAAAAGTTAACTCACTGTACCATCATTTCATATTATTAAATTACTGTTATGGTTGCACAAACAACTTCATTAAGAACAAGTGGTTAATTCATCATCAATGATTTCAACAGCTGTATTAATATGGAAATCATTTATTTATAATGGAAAAAATAATAGTCTTCTCTTAGAAGGCTAGTAGCAAAGCCAGAGAAAAAATATTCAATTTATAACCGTCTAGTAATTATTTTATTTAAAGTTAGCAAAATATTCCCTGGGTAAAATTCTGTACTCCAAATTTGCTCAATAAAATGCACATCTGACTCAAAACTCGAGAAAGATGAATAAAAAAGAAAACAAAGAAAAAAATCAGTTCACATCCCTTCTTCCACAATGCTGTTTTTTTTTCTTACTTCAGTCATTTCTTATTTCTGCTGCCTTTTTCATAATGCATTTATCAAAGGTGCTGTTGACATTTAAATGAATTTTTAAATATTATTGGAGTACACATGGTTTCTTACAAAATGGAATGTTATTAAAGCTACTTTTTTTTTTTTTAAATCCAGCTTTTGGAAACTTTAAATTATGTTAAAAATCCTGCAGAGATAAAAGTCATTTGGAGAAACCCTTATACAGTATGACAGGGTTCATGTAAAACATAAAATTTTAGATAACATCTCTAATTTTCTGTCTTTTACTAAAAAGATGACATTTTCCCCTCAGAATTCCCTCCACCTGAGCCTTTCAACCAGGGCTCCTCCAAGCGAAGAGAAGCTGCTCCTTCCGCATGCGGATGGTCCACGCAACGTGGCAGGGGGCTACGGAGTGGCCCTGCTCCACGCAGCCTCAGTGCACCCCGAGCCCCGGGGTGGAACCTAATTCTCCGTGAGGAGGCCAACGCTTGGGAGCCGGCAGGACGAGGCATCCGGGACGGGCTCGCCCCAGACGGGTGCCCACGAGCAAGGCAGGCAGCGCGGCGCGGGCTCGCAGCACGGGCAGCCAGCACAGGGGCGCCGACGGAAGCCAGCGACCTGTTCCCAGAGCGCTGCCGGCGGGCAGCAGGCTGCAAGCTGGCCTGACTCCTCCGGAGAATAACTACTGGGTACAGGCGGCCGTCTTCGCGCTTTAGCGCCACGGCTCCTGTGCGTGCTGCTTCCCGTTGCGTGCTGGAAGAGGAGCTGCTGCTGTCAGACCTTGCCGTGGCAGAGTGGGGCAGCTCTTCGGCTCATGGGCCACTCAACAGGCACGTTTCCATTTTTCCCTGAAAGACCAGGCTGACTCACACTTCCCGTTGGCGGTATGGAGAGAAGATGAGATGAGAAGATGAGCTGAGCGCCCCAAGCCTCCTGCCTGCCGTGTCTGCATCCGCCCTCGGAGAGGCGGCGGCTCCCGACTCCTCGCTGAGCTGCCGACAGCATCTCCACTTTCTTTTCCCCCTTTCCCATTTAACAGCTGCACGGAAATGCTTGTAGGCTGGGACTGCTACACACACGCGAGCGTGAAACAGCCCTGCTCAGGTGACATCGCTCGACGGTGACACGAGCACGAGAGCAGAGTAATTCTCCTTGCGGCTCTGCCACGTTAATGCAGCCTCTGAAATCCGCACGCTGCCCGCAGTCACTTGTGCCGCGCGGCCCCGCGCAGCCAGGCCCACACAGCCGACATGGAAAGGGCACAGGACCAGCCCGTCTGGGGTAGATTCACACTCCCTTGTGCGCTAGGGCTTCCCCCACCAAATTCGGCTTTAAATACCAGTCTCCCTACAGACTTTAAATCTGTTTAATGCATATATTCTGTAAAGAACTGCTTTACATTTAATGTAAAAGAAAAATGCACTGTTAAGTACTTCTCCGGTATAGAGAGACAGTAGTCTGAGGGACCAGCCTACTATCAGAGAAAAGGCAGTCAGTCTAAAAGATGTTTCCTTCTTAAATATTGTGTTCTGAGGACCAGACAAATCCAAAGGTCCTTTCCATATGCAGCCATTTTATGATTATGTCCAAGTACGTCAAACAAAACATCCACAAGAACTGCAATTCAGGCGAGAACATCTAAATGTAGTCAGTAACTTCAGCTACTTGAGACCAAATGAGTTCCACACCTTGCGGTAACACCATTTAAGTCATACTGGACCATGTGTTTACCTCCTATTCAAGTCATACATGGTTGTAAAATCCATGTGGCCTGTATGGAAAATAGGCACTTCACAAGGCACTTGACTTATGACAGTGTCCCCAAGAAAAATTTCAGTGTTAAAAGTTTTGCATCCCTTAGCTAGGGTTTATGAAGTTTCCTAATATTGAGTAGTTTTCATTACTCCAGTGTGGGCAAAAATGGCCCATCACAGCTGTTTGGTATCAAAAAATATTAACTGTAAGGCACATACATGTAAAACATTAATTAAAATTATGCTGGTTAACATAGCAAAAGTCCCTCCTGAGAAAGGACCGTATTAGTTCACAAACATTGAGGCTGCACAATTATTGTCTTACTCTATGGAATAATCCAGCAAACCAATTTTAACTCATATCAATATCTAAAAGCAAAGAACCACTTCTGTAAGTATTTATTCATGTCATAAAATTTTAATAAATAAAAAGAGTAAGAATTACTCAATTGACAACATCATAATATTCCCTAATAAGTGCACATACCAAGAAATTATCTTGAAGCTCTTGAAAGCAGAAAATTATTTTTGAAATGACAGCAAGTCACACATGGCCAAACTTTCGGTAAATAAATCCATAAATAGCTAATGAACCAATTAAGTGATTAACTGATTTCAATGCATCAAACACTTATTTGCGTGCCTCCTTTCCTGCAACCTGTTCTGAGAACACTATACAAAAAGGAAGGAAGGAAAGAAGTTGAAGGGTTTTTTTTGTTAAATGCTTTTGGGCATGAAACATAATACTGAAGTTGGCCAAAAAAAAAAAAAGGAAGATTTTTATTTTGTATTCTACACCCAAATTATAGCATAAAATCCCATAAAGTACAGCTAGAAGGCTTTAAACACACACAAAAAAAAAACCCTGAACGATGTCCCTACTTAAGTAACTGGTAAACATTCTATATGACTTCATGTGGGACTGATCTGAGCCATAGAGAAGCAAATTTTCTAAAATTCTACTCAGTGATTCTTTATATCTTTCTCCTACCATCTTCTGGTAGCACCAGCAGAATTATTTTCATCTCCTGATATCAGTTAAACTTGCTATCAGGCTACTGGCCTCACAAGTTAATTCATGTGTGGCAGGATGTTGAAGCAAGACTTATTACCTCTGCTCTGTACTTCTCTGCAGGTCCAGGGGATTTGTAGAAGAGAAGGGGAGCTCCACAGCTGCTCAGCTTTTATCCATGACCACTGAGGGACTCAAGTCTGGAGATAACCTTGCATGTAAAAAATGCAGCAACGTCATGGGGCCAGGCAGTTCATGCTCTGAGCAGGGGGGAAAAAAAGCATCAATTTTAAAGCTCACAGTAATAAAAATATGTTTTAAATATGTTTAAAATATGTAAAAAAAAAAAAAAAAAAAAAATCTGAGAGTAGCCAAATTAGAAATGAGAGCAGGTCCAAGAGCTGGCAAGCGCAAAGTATCCTCTACTGCTGACATTTCTTCTCATGGGAGAGCAGCTTGATGGCAGGGATACAATTAATTACATTGCATTTTAGCTAATCATCAACTGTGAGATGCCACCATCACTTATCTACTACATACCCCCGCAGAGGCAACGTAAACTGGTAGAGCAGCATGATCTTTTTCTAATGTTGCTGTTTGTATTTTTGCCCGTCATGTTTCACAGCATCTTTACATGCCTCTACCCCCACTCCTCCATGAAAATGCTCTTTCTTTTCTGGTTAGTCTTATACTTGACCAAGTGGATTACATCCACCTTGAAAAAATTTCCTAGACAAAGTTCCTGCTTTTACTTGTAACTTATTTCTCCATTTATTTCACTTTGTTGTATTTTCCATTTCATTTGATACATGTAAAAATGGTATACTGTACATGAAAAATAATGCAGAAAAGAACCCTTCAGGAAATACTAGCAAACTACAAAAACGGACATAATATATGTATGTCCAGCAAAAGAAATATAGGTATTTCATTTTTTAGGCAGTATGCTTTAATTGATAGGTCCATGTATAAAAAATTCAAGGGTCCAGCTATCACTTGTTAAAGTGGTACTTAATATGGTGCATTCATGTATGACAACATAAAGTAAGCAAGAGTCAACATTATGGTACAGAAAATAAATGAAGTGTAAAAACATTTTCCCTTACAATACCAAATGGCAGTCATCCTCAGTTTAAGCAAATATTTTGCTAGTCCATAAACACGAAATCCATATATTTTCTCAGCCTTGCTTTAGGAGTTATTGGAAAGTTATCCTGCTGTTTTTGTTTGCTTTATATAAAATTGCTTTGTGCATGGCCTATGTGCACGGCTCATCCTTTGTAGAGACAAATTCCACTAATCTCCATCATCAAGCTGTAATGGCATGTGGTAAAACCATGATATGCACCAGAAACTGACAGTCTCATTAACTTGTAGCAAAATACAACAGACTATGCTCCCTGAAAAATAGCAATTTTTATTTCCCACACAATATTTTGGACAGCTTCATCTTAATGGCCTTGATGTTTCACATCCAGTCCCTGCACGCCATTTCCCCACTTCTCCCTAAATTCTAAACATTTTCCCTACTTCTACTTCTTCTGTGCTTCAGTAGTGACAGCTTCTTCCTTTACACTCCTACATACATTATGCACAAGCTGCTAAGCAGAATTAGTCCACACTCCTCTTTCAAATCAGTCACCAGTGGTTAATTTTTTTTTAGCAGAACGTCATACTCAAGGATCCAACTGACTTCACAGTTGCAAAAGCTCAAGAGAAGTCATCTATTAGATGAAACAGAGAAGGGAAGTGTTCCTAACTGATACTCCAAAATGCTTTTGGAAAGAATACTTTACTTTTTTTTTTTTTTTTTTTTTTTTTATTAAAAAAACCCTAATAAATTATCATTCAAAGTTGGGTTAGTTAGTTTAAAAGGATAACATTCACAAGAGTGCTCTACCAGATCTTCCCCTAAATAAGGAAAAAGATCCCATATTTACCCTGAGCATAAAGGTACTCCTCAAATTCCAAGGCCTTATGGCAAGCTTCCTTTTACCATTCAAAACCAGCAGAGGAGAACTCAAAAATGAACAAGTTAAATTACTCAAGAAAATAAAAACAAGCTGCAAAGACAAAATGAAAGCCTGATAATTCTTTCACTTGCAGTCCACTAAAATATCATTTAACAGCAAATAGGAACAACTGTTTTTAAAATTACAATCTATCCTCCAAGTGCTACTTTTAAAATATGGGAGAAAAAAAGACACACACACACAAACACACAAGAAAAAAAAACCAGGAATTAAAAAGCAACATTGGAAAACTGGCAGATTCAGGAAGATGAATAATTCAAGGCTGAAAGTCCTTCCTTCACCATTTGCTAAGGTCCCCATCACAGGAGGAGGAAACCAAGGATGTGCAGTACTGGAAACCCAGGTCAAAGAAGAAACTAGTGGATAATAAAAAAATCATCTTTTTTTGTAAGCGCTGATCTATGATTCTATGATTTAGTAAATAACTTCAAGTCCGCAGGCACATTACCCCCTTGCATTCACACCTACTCGAAGCTGCTTATACATGGGGCTCTGTGCCACAAAAACTCTTCTAAGCAAACTCTTGCCGACACAGCAGACATCCCACTACGATTTCTTTCTTTGCACGGATTTCCCTGGGCAGTAAGGGGGCTGCCTTTGGTGCTGTCACGACCCTCCATGGCAGCACCTCTCCAGATCTGCACACCCCGACTCACGCACACTAGAAAGCAGCACAGAGCAACTTTTTACCTCTTTGGAAGCGCAACAGATGCATAACAAAAGAAATAAATGATAACAGAGAACTGGTTTAAGTAGGGCATCGCCTCTCCCCCCCTTTTTTTGATAAAAAAAATAACCTACCATGTGTAATTTCGATCCGCCACAAATGCTGTAAACATTCTTGCTAGTTCTTTATACAAGCTTGGCTCAGAAGGGAGTAGAATCACATGCAACTACCCAGAGCAAAGCAGAAGCATGAGTCATCAGTCTGCAAGCTGAACACCAGAGCACATTGTAAATTCAGACCAAGGTAAGCACAGTAATGAATGAAACGCCACTTTCTAAATTACACCTGAGGAGAAAGCAGTCTAGGAAGTCAACTTGCAAACATACCCACCTAGCCAAGCACTAAAAAGTGCTCAGGGAATCCAGGGGGCTATTTAGAGAAAAACTCTTGAGAAATTTAAGGGGCAACAAAACTCTCTGAAAAATGTCCAAACCAGCTGAAGGAATTCCACTACAGGAGTTTATGTCTCTGTGACTTTCTTGGTCTAGTCTTGTGGCCTGTGCTCTTACAAGTTGGCATAAATATTGCAGATCAGGAAAGCGTCATTTTCGAGTAAACAGAGCACTTTAATTTATGGAAAACTGTTAGTTTTGTCCTTACTAAGATCAGCATAATTTTCCCCACAGAGGGGAAAAAAAGACAATAATGGATATACTCTCTCATTTTGGATTCAAGTAGTTCCTTCTCTGACTAAGCAAAGATAACATGCTCTCATAAAATGTGAATATTTCCCACCAACCTAATTGACAAAAAAGGCTCAAATTCTGTTTGCATCTTCTTTGGTCAAATTGAAAATAATCTAAGGAATAACTTTAGATTTGTATCAAAACAAGTGAAAGCAAAACATGTCCCAGCAGATCTACACTTCTGATCACTGACAACAAGCTCAAATAGCACAGCCTCATCTGTTCGAGACCAAGAACCAAGAAACAGGTGGTCAGATTCAGAGAAAGTTGTACATAGTGGTCTCACTCCAATGCACCATTTACCCCTAATGTTTCACTCACCCATTCCTTCTTCCCCAAAGCATGAAATGGTAGTTGCTTAGATTTACACTCTTCAGTATTCAACTACTGCCATTGCAAATTGCTAAAAAAAATAACCATTCCACACAACAGTTCCCAAACATCACGCTAGCCAAACGTGTATTCAGATGCTTCACTGGCCTCCCAAACTCTTCTGCCATCTCACCGTATCATAGATTCACAGATTCAAGATTCATAGGTTTGACTTAGGTTATGCTAATTAACCTTTATTTTAGCATTAGCCAAAAACCAATAGCTCCTGGACAGAATTGGATTAAATTCTACTCGAAAAGTACATTCACTATACTAAAATATACTATATTATACTGCACACCCCGACTCACGCACACATATTATACTGCAGCGGCAGTGAATAATAATTATTAATTGTTCAGCTCTGAACATTCTCATACTATACAGACTGACTTGGAAGGGCAATTACTATTCTACAAGGGGATTTTTTGTGTGTGTGATGAGGACAACCATTTCAGATCACAGACACTAGCTCTGCATTTCCTTTTAAACTATTCAGACTTTGGAAGCAGAAGAAAGAAAATCTCAGTGCATAAAACTGCACCTCAAACGTTACCATCAGCCTAGCAAAACTCTCTTGCACACATTCTAGTGAGCTAAAAAACAGATCTACTATGAGGCACAGCATGTACCGCATGGCAACTGTGTAGATTTATGCTTCTGTTCCCTGGGAAATCACTGCTATGTGAAACGATACAACTAGCTCTACAGGTCAAGGTAAACTCTATTGCCCTGAAATGGACAGAAAATGGAAAACTGATCTTGCTGTCTAAATGTACATCACCATCAGAAGGGCTTGAGAGATAACATACACCATAGCTGATTTTTACAGCTTAAATGGCACAGCCCATCCCTTTCCTTGCATGTTCGCTCATTGAAAACTTCTCTTTTTGCTTTACATTTTCCTTGCTTTTCAGCCTTTTGGAAACAAGATGGGAAAAGATGTCACATTTCCTCTAGAACAAAATTGGATTATGACATGATGTTTAATTCCAAAAATATCTAACGCATTCATTTGACACTACTCCTATCATTAGGATTTTACTTTCTAATACAATCTTTTCCAGATACACTTAATATTTTTTTTTCCTGCCTCAGCCATCTAATTTACCTGGCTTTAAAAGAGAGAGAAATTCTTTCCTCTCACCTCCAAGTTCTTCACATGTAAGACTCCTGGATCTCTGGGGTAAGGTCTGTGTGTGTCTCTTGTTTAATATGCGACGTGCTCATCCTAGTAAGTAACTAATACTGAGCTGCCTTTCTAATCGAACACCTTGTGCTCCCCCCCCCCCATCTCTTGACTTGTTTTTCCCCTCATTTGCTGTGCTCTCACTTTTCCCCCACCCTCATTTTTCAGTTACTTTTTTCTTTTCCCTTGGTTCTGCTTTCTGGAGCTCCATGTCCTTCCTCTTCTTTACTACCAGACTATTATGCATGCTGCAAGGCACTGAAAATTTTAAGAAGGATAATGGCAATGATGCTATACAAGATTCTCCAAGTCCAGCAGTTTGAACTTGAAACTGTTTGCGCAGGTGCCTAAAACAAAAGTGGGTCATTTTCTATACGAGATGTGCTTCTGCAAGTCCATAAATTTTATGCCCTCCTACATTCTCAAGAATTAGAGCAGTTTTGCTTTGTATGTAAAAAGACAAGGATAGAGGGAGATAGAACACCCAGATACAATGAAATCCTTTACATAACCTTCTGGGGGATATCCCCAGATCTCTGCTGGTCAGAGAACTGGAAGAGATCCCGCCACTTACCAGATTGTGTCCTTGCCGATGAATTTTAGGAGCTGCACACCATCTCAGTCAAGTTAGCCATTTTATCTTCTCAACGGTCCCTACTGCATTATATATTACATATATCTTACAGAAGGCAGAAGGATTATTTGCAGAGCTAGTATTAAAATGCAGCAATCCCTCATTTCTGCTTCCCGTAATCCCGAGCTAACCATTCAGTGATCTCAGCCTGGGAGACAGCGGACCCACAGGGACAGGAAACGCTTCTCCAGGAAGTGCTGTCACATACTGACCTAGGACCTCTATTTTTCCTCATCTCCCTTATTATATATCTTGTTCTCACCTCGCATCCCCTGATTATACATATGCACAATCAAATGACCCGTTGCTATGGTTTTTCATAGAATCTCCAAAAGCCAAATTCCCTAGTCTCTGAATTCAATGGTGCATAGAATAATAGTATGAAAACCCAGAAAACCACTCAAAACTACAGGCTGCTGCCATCATCTTGCATCTCTAAAGCAGCTCCAGATAAAAATATTAAAGGGAAAGAATGCTTCACAGAGGTATAACTATTGGACATTATTCTTCATATCTTTCCATACACATCCATTTGCACTTCTGAAAGACAACGACAAAACATTACTCTGACTCTACGGATCACCAGGTCAGGACCGTGGATGCAATGCACTAACACATTCGCTTTGCACTGCTCTCTGGATATACAGGGACAGCAGGGAAGAGCGCAAAACAATGCTTGCAATTAAAAAAAAAAGAAAAAAGAAAAAAGAAAATGTAATTTTAAAAGACTCCTTTCGCACTGAATTTTCATCAGTCTTAGAATCAACCTCGCTTCTCAGTCTCATCATCATAAACCAGGCAACCTCCATTGCAGGGGGGTGTGCTAGATCATCTCCCTTCCTACCTTAACCATTCTGTGATTCACTGTCATATACTGAAATACATGGGTACAAACACACACCAGTTCTGCCTCTCACCTGTGAATGAACTGAATGGAAATCCCACAGCCAGCTTTGAGAAAACAGCCACGACTTGGGCAAGCAGCTCTAAAGATACAGCAGGGAAAGCCTGGAAGATGAGTCTCCATGGAGCCAAAGGGACACTTAGTCATGTCCTTGTCAACAACTACTGTTTGTTTTTTCCTGTTAAGTTTGCCTAATCCTTCGTAGATGGGGCTATTGCTGACACACAATTTATCAAAAAAATAAAAAAAGCTTTTTTGAAGCTTAATCTAGAAAAGCTATAAAGCCTGAAATATTCAGAAAAACTTCAGATAATAGATTTTACCCAGAAAAATTTCATTATGCACATGTGTGCAAATTTATTAGAAGAAAATGCTACCTAATTGAATTTATTACGCTTTGACTTTTTTGTTAAGTTATTTAATTAAAAACTTCTCTTGAATTATGTAATTTATTATAGCATGACCATTGTTAATGAAGCTCACAAAAGGTACTGTTGGATAAATTCATGCAAAGTAGATGAAGCATAACACAGTGAAGGATTATGTTTTCAGAATTCTGGGGCAAAAAGCCTGAAATAAATGCAAGTTGTGAGTGTTTGGAGCAGAGGATGTATTCATTGTGATTATTTCAGACTACATGCTGATTGCAAAAGATCAGCATAAATAGAAGTTGTTTTTGCAAATGTTTCTATTTTTGCTAGGAAATCCTTAGGCAACAGAATTAAAATTGTAAAGACTGTACTACAGCATTATAACTTTTGTGCTATTCTTTGTTCTGCGCTGGACGTACCGCACGAAACATAAATGGAACTACATCTTTGGGCACCAGTCTGATCTGTTAACATGCCAGAATATCTGGATGGAACATCAGTGCTCAGGAGCAAGATTTTTGGCAGATATTCTCTCTCTCCTCCCAAAAGCACTCTTAGATTACACGGCACTAAGTTACCCTCTGGAGCCTACGTGGCTTGCGGCTAGAACCATCGTTAGTAACAATAAAATTCATAGTAATTAACAGCTTTTAACATCCTTTCTCCTCCGTTCACAACAGCAAATTGGACACATAAATAATTCACATGTGATCTCTGTACTTCCTATTCCCTTTCCACATTAAGCACTGGCAAAAATTCATACAACAAGCCATTCAATCTGGGGGGAGCAAGGGAAAGCTACAACTGAGTCCTATTTTATTCCCCCCACACACACATCCAAAAAAAAAAAAAAAAAAAAAAAGTCTGATGATGGTACTGGAGATATGTAAAAAACATGTTATTGCATCCTCAGCCTTGTTTCCTCCACTTTTCACCATTTTCTTTGCTGTCTCAGTAGGGTCACAATACATGGAAATCAGGAAGAAAAGTAAGTGTGACTCCGGGCTGGCTTCTTTGAACGTATCTTCAGTCTGCTCACATCTGCTATCGTAACACATTTTTTAAAAGGCGGAATTAGACAGCAATTCAGCAGTTGAGGGGCCAGCTGTATGAAGTATAGCACCTCCCATGCTGCAACAACATCTAGAAGAGTCAAAGACGCTAAGTGCCAAAAGGAGCAGGGCTATAATGGTCTACTGGTATAACGGTATATTGGTGTACAGGCGAGGCATTATTTCTTATTGTTTTGCATTAAACATAACATAAAAAGGTCACATGAATCCTTCTATACAGAAACACACATCTCTCCGTATATTATTTTTCTGCCAACCACAAACAGCATGGTGGTAATTTAAAAGAAGACTGCCCAGACCCCAGAGCTCAACGCAGCTGCCTGGAGACTGCAGGGATACGAGCAGCTCCCCACGCCGTCCCCCCATCCTGCGCTCGCTCGCCCTGCCTGCTGCTGTGATTAGCTGAGACAGTTTTACCAACAAACTCCGGACAGCTTAGCACGTCTCCTATCCCAGACGTGTTCCTCTGTCTCAGTACTATCAAAGTGTCACCAACTGCAGTACTGGTACGGTTTTAAAATAAAATGTACCAGAGCAAAAACAATAAACCCTAACATTTACAGAGCGACTTCCTGTGGAGTGGATCTCAAGGGATTTTTTAAGTCCTTCCAAGGCAATTACATAATGCCACAGGTTCTCACACAGCACAGCTGAGGGCAGAGTTTGTGTCACTGTAGATACGATTTCTTCTGTTCTCAGTACCAACTGCAAAGGGTCAAACGCTGACAGTGCACAGAAGTAGCTCTACATGAAAACATTACAGGAAAAGCAAAGAACCATCTCCTGCCATGGCCGAGGGAATTCATAGCAAGCAGAATGCAACTGCTGGGGGTTAAAAAAGGGGGAACAAGCAAAAAAGATGCAACTGATGTTTCCCCAACACCAAACAGTACAGTTTCAACAGAAATTTTACGATACTTGGGGGAAGAGGCAGGGAGGAAGAGGGATTTATAGATACTACTTCAAATTCTGCTAATCCTTGCGAAAGGACTGTCCTTGAACAAGTGAAGCAAGATATCAATCTCACTGAACTATCTACATAGCAGCATTCTGCAGGAATGAGATGTATTGTATGACTGTCATTTTTATCATTTTGAGCAGAATCTTGTTTTAGTAGCCTGTCAGATGACAAGGGTAGATATAAATTCAATAGATTCAAAACTGAACTTCTGGAAATAGTTATTTCAAGTATTTTTATATCACAAATAAGAAACAATACTTCACTTCCCATTCAAGCATACGCTGTGTCCAAATTAGTATGAATAATATCCATTCTGAAGATATTTTCATTATGAAGAGTCTATCAGAAAATGAGGCAGCATGCACACTAGAGACTTAAATCTCCAATGGCTTACACCCACTTTAACTGAAACAGCCTCAGTGAACTCAGAATTACAGTTTTACCTCAATTCTTTAAATGGAAACAACAACAACAACAAACAAAGTCTTTCCAGAAAGAGAGAAAAAAAAGGCAACTTAATCAGTAATGTGAACACCCTTAATTTAGGTTTTGTTCTCAGATTTAGACCTATATGCATTCCTGTGGTTCCTTTTCCCCATAAAAATCCAGCCCCAGCCTTAACACACTGACTCATCTATCAGCTGTGGAGGGGAAAACAGAGGGCTCATTTCAAGCACCTGCACTGAAAGTCTTTTGCTAACCTGCTTCATGCAATTCTTACCCTGCACAAGGCATTAAATTGATGTCCCTCTGTGCATGAAAAGCCTTCTGACATCTTAAAAGAGTAGGAAAATAAAACATTCAAAAAGAAGCAACAACAAAAAGGGAAGAGAAGACAAAAAGAAAATAGTAAAAAGGTGAATGGCTCCAAACATTCTCTCTCTCTGCAAATAAAATTACACAAAGTTTACTTTTGACTAGCTCACTACCCTGCTATAATAAAACATTTCTTCACCCTTATTGGGCAACGCAGAAGTGCTGCACTTGTTTGAGCCTTTTGAATACTTTTTTGAATTACCACTTGAGAATACCCTACCTTCTTACTCAGAACAATCTCTTTCGCTTGAGGAAGGAAGGAAATACACCTCTCATTTCAGACCTCTGAGCCTATCTCACATGGTGTAAAGCTATCTTTCTTTATTGTGCCGACATTCAGCAATATCTCTAATGGACTTTACTCTTTAAACATGACATTGATTCTGAGAAAAACTAGAACAAAAATTCACAAGTTCTGGGAAAAAAAAA
>VZSV01000123.1:2338509-2349101 GCA_013398735.1 Nothocercus julius | reverse complement strand
TTTTTTTTTTTTTTTGCCAGGATGATTTCTCTAATTGGGAAAGATACTTCTGTGAAAGGCGCTACCTTGCAGCAATTGCACAGACTGGCAACATGACGGCGTGTGGCATGAGCAGCAGTTGCTGCCACTCTCGCTCCAACATACTTTGTGCGGCGCGCGCGGCCGCCCCGGCTGTGTGGTGCAAACTTCCCGCTCGCCTTGTGCAGCAGCTTCTGCTCTCTGTCTCCAGCTTACAGCACTGCATGGAAGGCTTTCAGAAGGATGCTTCTCTGCTAGGCAGCTGGTTTGCTTGTATTAAGGTAAAAAACCCTTTGGGATGAATAGAACAGAAAATGAATTGGCCTGATTTCCATCTTTTTTTCTTTTTTTCTTCTTTTTTCCTTTCTTTCTCTTTTGGCCTCTTAGCTACACAAAAATGTTATGTCCGTATCGGCCATGGTTAAAAAGAGACTGCTGGGTTAGAAGGACCACTGCTCTGGCTGTGGAATAGGTAGCTTTTAGGAGGTGAGGGGGAGAATTAGGAGGGAAATATCTGATTAATACATTCCATTCTCCATCATTAAATCACAGCCCTGGGAGTCTCTACACAAGCAAATGCCTACTCCCCAAAGTAATCTGTCTGAATTATATTGGCGAGGTTCTGTAGGACTAGGCCTTCGTATTACAGCAGATCCTGCATTTTGCTCTCAGGAATATTCGCAAATTAGCTCAGTGACATGTTTACGCGCGCTTATCACTGTACGCTCTCGCTAGTATAAGCGGAAATAGCACTAGGAGGAAACTTGAAACACTTGTCACCTTCTTAGATGTTCCTCACACTCCCTGACTTAGCCAATCTGTGAAGCCATACCCATTGAAAAACTAAAAAGTTAGTAAGTGAGCTGGTATTCCTGGTCAGCAAGTGCTGGATTATGCCACCAAGACAGTGCCCAGAAGGAGCCATGGCTGCACTCACAGCTCGGTGTCCAGTGGAACTCGATTTTCAGATTCACCTTTGCCTGAAACCAACTCAGACTCATTTTGAGTCAGTAGAAGAGTATTAATAATTGCTGAGAACCCCCAAATCGATGTGCAGGAGACATTGACCCAAAATTCAGCTTGTGCACATGTCTTCACTCTTCAGAACAGAGGTGCACAACAGCTGGAGACTGCATCCACATTGGAAGCACGTGGTTGCTCGTGCCCCTGCCCCAGCGGCATTGCAGACCGGCTTGTTTGGAGTAACTTGCTACTGNCAGAAGATCTGTTTTTCACTTTGGTCAACAGAAAATCTTTGATTAGGTAAAAATGTCATGTTTTCTATAGCTCAGTTTCTCTTTAAAACTGAACTTCTAGTTGTACTCTGCAGAATAAACCATTTGTAGCGTTGCAGAGCATAAAAGCATAAAGGAATACAAATCTTAGCTTGCGTAATTTTACTTACTAGGTTAGTCATGATGTTATTCATCCTGTGAACTTAAGTGTGATCGCTTGTGTTGAGGGAGAAAGAACCTCACGGAAGGGTAGAAATATTTATTTCATCTTGTTGGAATTGCAGCTCATAAAAAGTTTTTGGACCAGATGCACAAGAGTTGCTGGTTTGCTTACTTACATTCACAGGCTTGCTCCAGAGAGCAGCTAAGCGTCTGTAACTTCAGCTGAAATTAATGGGTGTTTGCTATATCTTTGAAGCAAACAAAAAGTCATTTTACTGGGGAAAATTACTTTGAAGGGATGCACAGCTCCTTGCTGTTAAAAATGTCACAGGCTTTAAGAATTGAAATACTGCAGATATCAGGCCCCTTTCTGTTAGCTGTGCGTGGACTAGAAAGAATATATTATTCTTCTAGGTGGAAGAATCTTTTAAGCCCTTGAGAACATCCTCCACGAGCAAGCCCACTAGCAGATTTGCTTGTTAGGGTATTGGCTGGCCCGTCCATTTAACATGAGGAAGAGATGTGAAAGGATTAATCCTCTATTAAGAAAGGATATAAGTTTAATGGATAATGAGAAGGTCATTTGACTTCCCTCAGATGAGGAAAGGAACTGCTCCCACTTGCTGACTTCTGCACACATACTAACAAAAATTAGGGTGCATAAAATAATAGGTGATGCCAGATGATTCATGATTTACCTCATAAAATAATTTTGATCAGTATTTATAAATATTTAAGGACCTACTACTAGAAACCTTTACACAAATTATTTTTTTCTAATGCAAGTAAACCTATATACTGCAGTGAGACTGTTTGTGATTAAGGATTATGCATGAGAATAAGACTTTATGGGATTGGATCCTTAAAAATTTATAAGCATTAACAAAATATTTCAATGAGTAAACTGAAGAATCATCTGGTACAATCTATTCCTTTAAGCTTCCCAGAAATTCATAACTTTGTACAGAAATGTACAGCAAACCTTTTGTACAGAAAAAAATACAGCTTCTTCCAGTGATGAGATGAATCAAGTGACCTTCTTTTTGTCCATTAATTTATATTCCTTTTTTTTTTTTTTTTCTGGTGGATTACTCATTTTCACAGCTGACAATAGTATGAAACCCATATGCTGGAAGTAGATATGTTAAAGAGGAAAATCTCCCAACTTTCTCACCTCCAGCAGCACATGGTAGACTGTTTCTTCTGCTCCAGAGGGCTAGAGTGGGATTTCCTGTAGAGGACAGCATATAGAAATATTCTCATTGGAATTACTCTGTCCTCCAAGGAAGGACATATGGAGGGCCCAGAACAGAAAAAAAGTGAAATGTTACATCCTGGCAATGCTAAAAGTGACACAAATTACAGTGTTTGTACTGCGTGTAGCCACATTCCTAAACCAAGTATCTGTTTCTATTGGCTTTCCAGGCTGGCAATGCCAAAGGTCTTCATACTGCTCTCAGCCTGTGGGCATTGCCAGTGCATTTACGGGTGCTAAGGATCTGCCCCAAGAAGATTAAAAATGGTGAAAAACTACCTTTGCAGAAAGTTAGTACAAATCCTTTACATCACTTAATCTCCCTTAAGCCTTGGGCAAGCAGTTTGCGTAGTTCTGGATTCCATTTTGATTTTCTAAACTTACAGGATTCGTGAATTGGGCCTTAAATAATCTCTTCAGGATGAATCCTGAAGAGGATTCTGTTTTCCTATATCTGTTAATTTCTATAATTTTGAAAGGGCTCCTTAGTTTTGCACTTACTCCCTTTTCTATATAGTGAGGGATCACACTGTAAAATAGAACAGTTTCCATTTTAAATGACAGAAAATTTGTAGATTGTCAATAATTCAATAACTTTTAAAGAGAAACAGCAGTTGCAAATAAGCTCAGCTAGTGCTGCTCGTACTCCACCTAGATCTAATTTAGGGAAAAATATAGTCAGTGAGATATATGTTTCCACTATGTGCCATCCATTCCTTGGAACTGGTGTTTCAGGCTGCTCACATAGTAGCATGCGTTTCTGGGATACTTAAATACTCAAAAAAGAACTGGAGAGTAAATATATGCTAATCAACAGAAGTACACAAATTAACTGAAGTTAGATCTTCTCTTTTTTGAGTTTTGTTTATTTAGAAGATTTATTTAAAAGATTATATGTCTGCATGAGGGAAGCTGCCTTACTGATATAACATATTTGGATTTCTGCAAGGCAGATGACTTAATACCACATGATATTTTGATTTCAGTTCTTGCATTACATGGAATTAACAGGGCACACATTAGGAGGATTAAGAAGTGTCTCACTGACAAATTTCAAAACATAGTCTTTTAATGGTGAGGTTTTGTTCAGTGTGGGGAGGTTTTCCAGCATATGAAGAAGTCTTCATCTAATACATATTTGTATTGTTTTCAGCAGTCTCGGCCATGAGATAAATTCTTTGCTTTTAAGGTTTGGGTATGACACAGTGCCTTTTAGCAGGGTAAATAGAGGATATATATTGCTTTTGCAGTGATTTAAATTATTTGCTTAAATGATCACTGTCCAACAGCCAGTGCACTGAATTCATTTTTATGCAGTCAAATGTAAATTAATACCTCTGGGAACCAGAAAACTTTTGGGAATGGTCACTGTCTCAGAAAGCAGAGATTCAGAGAATGACTAAAAGAGATTACCCTAGATAATCACCCTGACATGAGATCTCAGTGCAGCTCAGGGAGGACTCAACACAGTCCTTATATGTTTCCAAAATATCAAGCACAGTTCTAACATCTGCGCTTTAAGAAAGACAAGAAAATACTGGAGAAAATCCAAAATATTTCAGGAGTCAAGCCCCAGTCTTGATTTGGGAGGCTTAAGGAGCTGGAAAAATTGTACTCACTGAAGGTAGGTTGAGATGATACATGAAAAGAATAACAGATAGCTGTGAGCTTTTTCACTCCTGCTGACAAAAGCATAACTAAATCCAGTGACTGGAAGTTTAAGGTTAGATGTAATCAACCTTGAAATCAGATGCAATTTTCTAGCAGTAAAGGTAATTAAACATTGTAAGAGCTTACAGAAAGAGGTAGTGCCTTCACCATTGCTTAATCTTGTCCTAAAGATTCTGGGTGTCTTTCTTAAAGGTGGACTTTAATTCAGATCCTAGGAGAACTTGTAATGGACAGACTGGGATGGAACTTGAAGAGGGAAATTTTTGCCTTCCCTTGAAGCATAGATTATTCATTTTACTGTAGCCAGGAACAAAGTAAACCAATGCAGAAAATTATCTTAGACATCTGAGGCTTGGGTTTGAATTAAGGCAAGTCCAGAAGCAAGAGTTTTTTCAAGCTCAGATTGGCAAGGATTTTTTTTTTTTTTTTTTTTTTTTGCCTGGATTGACTCTATGGTTGTCTGGACATGCCATGCCTAATCAGTTACTGTAGGGATTTCAGGCGCTGCTGGTGCCTTGGTGTCTGCTCCAGACAAACAAGAGTCTGGTTTCCCAAGGACTAAAATACCATGGGCTAATTAAAATAGTTGTCTCAACATTGAGGTACATGTTCAAAACTTAATAGCCAGTGATACACAAGACATCAGAGTAGACAATCAGATGATCTCTCTTGGCCTTAAATTGTGAGGAAATGTAAAACTTGTACATAATATAATATCAGACCTACTTTTCCTGCAGCCATTTACACAATGGTCACAAGCAGCAAGCACTGCATGTCCACCGGCCAGGGTCACACAAATCCCCAGAGAATTCAAAAATAAAACAACCAAGACCATACATAAATACAAAGAAATAAATACAAAACAGTGCCATTTGCCTGCACGTCTTTGCCTGTATACATGGGAAGAACATTTCCGAGTTGCCCACCATTAGTTGAAGAGACCTGTCCTCACATCTTCCACAAGTCATAGTCCCTCTCTGTCTGCATCTGTAGGACAGAAAGTGCAGGACATACAGGCAGCTTGCTCATGAAGAAGACCTATTCAAAATAGACCTTTGAAGGTTTTTAGCTTAAAGGCATGAGATGTTGTGCCTGTGCTGCACTCAATGCCAGGCGAGGATGCTCAGGGTCACTGGAGGAGACTTCAGATAATACCCTCTGCAGCAAAGTTTTCAGATAGACAGCAGGATGTTTTGCTGTGGCTGGGAGTTAAAGGTAGCTCCATACAGCTCCAAACTATTGCTGAATATAACTTGTTTTTAATCTCTTGCCCAAAAGGTCATGGAAAGAATGGAAAGAAAACCAACCCATTCTAGTGAAATGATAGAAAACACATGTACCTGTATCATTCCAGTATAAATGCACATCTCCATGACTTGTTGCCTCTCAATAATGTACATTAAAAGGAGTGTTGTATTAATCACTAATAAATGTAACAATTGTTAGACACTGTGAAGTATTCATTAAAAAAAAAAAAAAATAGAAAGCCATGGTATTATAGATACCCCAAATGTGAGCACCTGGCAATCTGCACTGCACAGTAGGTATAGCTTTATATAATGCTCGTCATTAGCAAAATTATAGATACTTTTGTTACTGGAGGATAAAAAGCAAGGACACATTATGCCTCAGCTTATCCTCCTTGCTTTAGATTTATCACAGGTTTCTCTTAAACTGCAGATTTATTTAAGAAATGGACCCATCTCATTGAGTATATGTGCAGACTACAAATGGAGTTCATACTGGCTCTGTAGTTCTTTTTCAAACAAATTCCCTATTGCATAATTGTGTCTGTCATTTTTAATAGCTGGATGGGAAAAAAGTTAGTATACAGAACTGCTGTTTATGATGGGGCATATAAGAAGCAAGCAGCAGAGTCCAGGAATTAGTTTGTAGGGCATCTGGGCAGATAATGAGAAACTTGGTAGATTTAGTATGTTTCTGTCACAGAAGAAAAAGAGACTTTAAAAAGTAAACCAACAGCAACTAACAATAATCTGAAGTTATTGATTTCAGACTTGGACATCTGAGATGCTGCTCCGAGGATATTGAAGATATTTCTTCTTTGTCTGTGATTTCATGAAGACTAAAAAAGAGCTTGATTTCTCTTGAAGAATTCATATGGCACCCAGGGTCTATTACTTTCAGTCTTCCAATAACCAACCTGATATTATAGGTTGAGTTTTTTAAATAATCTCTCCTAATGTTACTTAGAAAACTGTTAGCCAAATCCACTGAGCTATTGATCCTATTTTCTGAATATGCATATTTTGCCATAGATTTACATGACATTTTACATTAATATAAAAAGAAATACAGTGTGCCCAAGAGAGGTTGCTAACCTAAGACCCTGATCTTGCAGATATATAAATATCTGCTGAATATTATGCACTGAGAGTACTGCCACTGACTTCAACTGAGCCCTTTTTAAAGAGTTTAAAGTTAAATATGTACCCAAGTTCTTTGCTGACTGACACTTTTAACAATACCAACAGACATGTTGGTGGAACAAGAAGTGTAGGTTAAATGATCTCTCATGCTTAGTGACTTAGTTTTCACCTAGATAAAATGGTAAGGTATACACAATTAACTCCCAAGGTAAATGTTGTTCACAGGACGAAAAGTTATATAGAAATGTCATTGTTACTATGAGATTCCTAATAATTTTTTTTTTTTTTTTTTTTTTTTACAGCAGCAATTTTGGTAAAACAAGATGTATTTTCACCTTTGACAGAACTATATTCAAATTTTGCCTTCAAATTAAGCAATAATACAATGGACAAATGTGCTATAGTGTAATAACAGCTGTTAAGGGGAGATGACAATTCCATGTAAATATGGGAGATAGCCTGAGCCCATATAAATATATATACAGAGGGACCATATCTGAAGATTTCCTTCTCTTTACCTATGAGGATACATGTCTGATATCAGAGGATTTCAGACATTTCTTGGTACTACTGTTCTTTAGTCCTAGACATCAGGAATGGCCCAGACTGAAGCCGTAAGATGTGTTTTTTTCCCCATCATAAACCAAGCTCCAAGGAAAAGCTGACAGAGATTTAACATAGTCTGGGATTCTAGTAACTATTCTACAACATCCTCTCTTTTAGGAAAATTTCACAAAAGAGCATCCAAATGGAAATACCCTTTGCAACAAGCTTTGCCACTAAATGGAGCAACGGTATGAAAGAACCAGAGATCCCGGAAACATGAGAAGCACAAACAACGTCTCTGTGCTTTTGGGAAGGGGATAAGCTTGGCTTTCCCCATAGAAACCCATTGGCGGAGTATTTTATTACAAGGCACTGATCCTAGGCAAATTGCCAAAGCTGAGTTACTGAGTCTCTTGATATATCTGTGGTGATCCAGGAAAACAACAGTAAAACAAAAGAGAAGGAGAAAGAGGATAGGGTAAGCAGAAACATTTGTAGCGCAATTGCCTCCTTCCTGCCAATAAAATCAGACTTCGTGCTCCTGTTTAACTAGTTGAATCCACGGATTTTGACTTGTTAACCATTAGTGCTGAAAGGCACTAATAATGGCTGGGATCCAGAAAGTCTTGAAATCGCTTAAAATTCCTGGTCTGCCAAGAATGCTTTCAGGCTCAGTGGAGTATCTCAACGTGTTAGTCAAAGCTGATCGCCCAGGAGAGGGGAGCAGTAGCCCCACACACCCAGCAGGCCAGAGCAAACTCACAATGGGAAAATATAAACCAGTAAACAAGCAGGATTAGACCAAGGATTTGGCCTGCCTCTTGCCAATGTGTCTGGGCTTAGAGGAAACCATGAGGCATGTCCCCGAGTAGCACCGCTGCCGGTTCACTGAGAGAACAGCCTTGTGATGACAGTCATATTAGAAGTACCTAAAACCATTAGAATTAATTTTAAAATCATCTCTGGGAAGCAGCTGAGCAGGGAGCGGGGAAGGGAATATGAGAGAGAGAGAGAAAGAAAGTGAGGGCATTAAAATTGACTGATTAATAAAGTATGAATACAAAGATGTGCAGCTGGGGTTTTACATTGGCACTTAGAAGTAGCAATACATATTATTCTACCTCTGGACCTATATTACTTTAAATCTTTTAGAAATATATTAAAATTACTCAAAAAAGGGACCATTTTGAAAAGTTCCCTAGAGTTACAGCTGATAATTAAAAAGAGGTTCATTGTAAATCCTTCTGCCGACTTCAACTGTATTATCTTCCTTGCAGAGAACCCTCAGAGGGCAAAGTCACAGCCTTGATCTGGTGAAATTATTGCCCAGTGATGATACATTTTCTGTGCTTACAGTAACTCAGCCTGAGAACAGTAACAACAGATCTTACATGTGGATGCTACAGTCTCAGGAGAAAAACATCAGCTACATCTGTGTCTTTATTAATGAGATTTCTGAAATAACATTATTTGCCTAAAACTGATGACAAATTAATTTCAAAAGGCAAGAAGACCAGGTAAGGGAACTTGGAGTTTCAGTTGTATTTCTGCTTTCTCTTTCAGTATACATATTATCATTCTCCATTTGTGCTAGGTCATATAGAGGCATTATAAAAATAAATGTAAAAATGAATTTGAGGTTTACGAGTGGTTTAAATCTGGATGGTAACACCTCTACATACACATGTGTTCAGAAGTTCACGATCTTACAAAGACTGTGAGTCAGTAAAAACAACAAAAAGAAACACTTAACTGATACTGAATTGTATTTTGAAAAGAGAGAACTGAATTCTTCTTATAAGTCATCGTTAAGGCAAGACGTGTCTATATGTGACGTACAAAGAAGCAGATTTTTTAAGCAGTTTATCACCATTTCTTATTGGATATGCAAAACTGCATTGCATTTTGTAGTAGCATCCAACCTTATGCAGAGGGCTGGCACAGCCCTGTGTAGTTTTCTGTCATTTAAGCTTTCAAGACAGAACGGAAGAGAAGTGTTGATGTTCTCTTCTACCTAAAGTAAAGGAGTTATTTTCATCTCACACATTTCTTCTGTCCCTTATATTTGGATGAAAGACGGAGTTGGACAGCACTTCCTAAATAACTTGAGCATTTTCCCCATGTAGAGGTCATGTGCACAAATATTGTGTATCCTTTTAAGAATGAGTAAAAATGTGGCCTCTTTTACCACTGGAGAACTATAATGAAATAAAATATCCACTTTTATGAGAGCTGCATAGGCAGTTCCATGCTTCTTACAGTTTAGTTTGAGTTGTTGCTTTCATTATGAACCTATTAGTTCAAGGCTTTCACAGAGCCAAGCAGCTTTGCTTCGGGCTACTATTTGGCACACAACCCACTGGTACAAAAGTAATGGTTTATTTGGATAATTTAATAAAAATCAGGAACTCAATTGTTTCCAGGCTCAAAACAAAGTGAAAATACATGTGGAGGTTTTTAGATTTTGCAAAATGTATTCAAATCACACAAGACATCTTTGTCTTTGAAAACTAACTACAGAAAAGGAGAAGGCTTCAAATCTGAACTAACTGTCTTGCCAAATTAGAGAAAAAAAAATACAGTATTGTCTGACACAGTAATGGGTAAAAATAATGATCAAGCATGGCACAGTAAACTATTGAAATTCCAGGGATTTTTGGTTTAAATACCTGTCGATGGTTGAATTACAATCTTTGGAGTCATCTGACATGGTGAGATGTAATGATGAGTTTGATACTGTCCTTTGTAAAGCGTTTTGAGATCTGTCACAGAAAGCACACTTCACAGCTAAGTACATGTAATTGCTATTGATTAAGAAAAATGTAATTCAGTAAGTAAATATTTTGGTCATTGCAGACAGCAAAAAAACAAGTCTTCTAAATACTAATTAAGTATAAAATGATTTCAAGAAATAGGAGTTTGAAAACAGTTGTAATATATGTGAAGAAACATCATATAATGCATATGCTTTATTGCAAATGTATGTTACTTCTTTTTGCTGTGCCAGTTATTCCCTACATTTTCAGAATTCAGAATTGGCTTCAACAGATTAACAAAGCTAAATGCCATGCAACTGAAAATTTAAATTTAGAGTCTTCGAATCAAATTATTAGATAACTGTATTGGATGACTTAGGAAACTGGTAACGGAATATATGCTCTTTCACCACAAGATTGCTTGTTCAGATGCAGTCTCGGTCACAAGTGTTCAAACAGGCCTCCTGGAGGGCTGCTGGGTGGCTAAACAGCCACATCTCCATGCTGCAAATGAACAGCCATAATTTAGAGCTATTTGATGATTGTTTTCACAGTTTTA
>VZSV01000123.1:2294049-2336142 GCA_013398735.1 Nothocercus julius | reverse complement strand
GCATCCCTGACCTGGTGGAGCTCAGGGCGTGCTGCTCTGCCCTGGTTTCCTCCTCCTAGTTTAGGCAGTTAAAGGGAGGGTGAGCTGCACAGTATGCATTTATGGGCAGCTTTTTTCTATGCTTGCTTTGTGATATTTTTTTGCCACTGCTGGGATAGGCCCTTTGACCAATTTTGGGTATCAGAAATACAGAGATGCACTTTAAAAACCTGAGTATAAGTAACGAGCACACAAGAACAAGGGAAAGAAGCAGAATGGCAGAAAGAAAAACAGATGCTACTTAGCAGACTCCTCATCTCTTTTCTCACCAGTCCTAACTGAATCAACAGGCAGGAGGCTGCGCTGCAGGGAGAGGAACGGGCACGTACCCGGCACCGCCACAGCAAGGTGCCTGCTGGGTTGAGCTCTCTTCCCAAGCAGCTGCATCCGTGCGCTGGCCTCAGCCAAAACACAGGGCGGACACGCTCACTCCCAAAAGCCAAGCAGAAATCTGAGGCTTAGCCATGAACAGCCTTTGTCAGTGTCATCCCATGTGCTCATGGCAACTCTCCTATTTTCTCCCTCCTGGCACTCTTCCCAAAGAGGGCAAAGTAATGCCCAGGCTGTATCAGGGCAGCTTTGTAACACCTGGGGCCTTTGTGCAGCGGGCAGTGGTCACTGTCTAGCATTTTTGTAACTTCCCTTGTTCTTTCCCCACAAAAATTTGTTGTAGGTAGGATTATATAAGACACTATTATTACTTATAAATAGCACCATAAATAAAGCAGAAGCTGGCTTACTGGATAGATAAATGAACTGCCCTGAACAGTCATTTTATATTTCTAGCAGAGAAGGAAGAAGGTTTTGAAGAATTTTTGGCACTGGACATTGGGATCTCCCTTTTCCAAAGACTAATGTGGCACAGTATATTACAAGCCTAGCTTGGAAATACCACTGAGAAGACAGCTAAGAAGTTCTTCCCATTCACACATATATATTAGCTGCCCCCAAAAGCATATGTGCCTTATAGCTTGCATATTTGAAATACTTAAATTCACCTATTGCATCAAAAAAGGGAGAAAAAAATGCAGAGCTTTCAGTGTTGGGCTTTCAAGATCAGTATTTTCCAAAGGTGACCTTTTTATTAAATTGTTACCACTGAGATATGGCAAGAGGCCCGATACTAGACTTAGCTGTATGGAAGAAAGCTGGATTTTTCCCCAGCATTGGTGGCTGCCAGCTGGCTTCTGTATGTTCAGTAACATATTGCATGAAACATAACTTTTTTAACAGAAGCTGCTCTAAGACAATTTGTTGTTTGAACATTGAACATCTACAATACATTGAGAAAAGCTCAGAATTAAAACAAACTGTACATGACTTACAAGTAAGGACTGGTTTTATCAGGATGACACTAATTATCATGTTAGTCTTTTTCTTCTTCTTCTGTTCAGGTATTACAGAAATAATATTTGATGGAATATTTGATGACCGTCTTTGGGTTGCCTAAATTTATGGGCTGATGTTAAGCCCGTACTAGTTCTATAAAACATTGGGCATATTTGAAAACATTTTCAGATATAATAAAACACAGAGATGAAGTAAAGTAAAATGTTAAGAACTTGAAAAAGTGAGTATATTAAATGGGTTTTATCTTGCAGTTCAGGCATTAAACCTTATTTTTTGCCAGCTGTAAGAATAAAATGATAAGTTACAGTTTGAACCCTCCCCCCCCAAATGCTCATTCGTAATATAAATGGGTTCTTTGAGAGAGAATCTTCGCAAAGAATGAATGTTAGAAATGATCAGTCATCACAATGAGGTCATGAAACAGAAACCTTCGGAGAAGGGATCAGTACTCTTCACTCTTCAACAACCTCCCAGGAAACCATGCTGCCCGGAGTATTTATGTCTGAAATGATAACTGCTTGTAGGCTTCAGATCAGTGAGGGTGAACTGCAGTGCTTTTCCTTTTTCTTTCTTTTTTTTTTTTTTTTCCAGTCCTATTTGGCTGCCGCTGTGCCTGAACTGTCAGGGAGCAAATGCTCTGACTTTGTCTTGTGGGCTCATTTCTCAGCATTCTGACAATGTCTGTCACATCCCTGCATGTGTCAGCTAGATTGCAATGATTGTTACTAAAACTGATACACTGAGAAATTAAAGGTGGAGATATAGGTTAAAATTTCCTTTCCTATTCATCAGAGATGCCAAGGCCCTGAAATAAATTTCAACAGAATAAGTGCATCTGTAAGGATTTTTTTTTTTTTTGGCAGCTACAGATACTTTGTACAAATAAAGCCCTGTTCATTCAGATTTTCTTATGAAAATAGAGCAAGCAATAAAAAACAAACAAACAACAAAAACTGAACTTGTAGATCGACAAACCATGATCATTAAACTGTTTTAATCAAGAATCTAATTGCTTTGCAAAGATCACTAGGAATGCATGAGGCAGGGTCATTCCATTTCTAGCTCATCGCTCTGTCCAATTATCTTCTTCATCCTTTCATTATTTTCTAGGTGTTTACACCAGCTACGGTAATAGAGATGATTATATAACAGTCAGCAAGCAAAAAAAGCAAAAAAAAAAAAAAAAGCCTTCAGGAGAGAGGGTTTCTTATGAACAGAAACTGCTTTATACATATACAACCATCCGCCCAGGCAGTCCAGCACCTTTCCTCAGGAAGAGCTTGTAATTGGTTTCATTCAGGAAAGCCTTTGGGATATTTATTAAATGAGTTTTAGTGGGAGGCTTTGTCAATCCAACAGCTTCCCTAAAGCCTAATTTTTAACTTTTTTCTTTCAAAGGAATTTGGTTATTAAAAGAAAAAAAAAAAAGAGAGAGAGTAAAGGTACAGCAATTACTGCCATTTAAATAAATTGAAAAGATCATAATTAATTGCAATATCAGCAAGGCCATTCATATTTTCAGTTTAATTCTTTTGGAATGAAAGAGACCAGCCTTATACTTTGTTGGACACTGTGGATCCTCAATGAAATGATGTGGAAATGAACTGGAAGCCCTACCTGGTGTGTCTCTTTGCATGTCAGATCCCTTTTTCTCCCAGAAAGCTTGTGGGGGCTGGGACTTGATATTCTTTTTAGCATGGGGAGGACAGAAATTTGGGGGCTGCAAATTGTGCTCGCTTCTCATTCCTGTTCCTGCCTGGTTACTGCCGTGACTGCATGCCTCCTGCTGTCAGTTCCAGGTGTCAGAGCCCCACATGGTTAAATATTACAGCCTAATTAATTAGGCCATATTTCCAGGTTGGCGTGCCAAAGCTCTTGCTTTTCAGTCCATGTGGAGATATCTGAGAATAAGCAGATGGATTTTCACACATTCTGATCACCTACAGCTCCAGCTGACCTGACCCACACCAGGGGATTCTGAAAACAACACTACTTTTTCTATGTACAAATTTCAGAGCCTCATTGTAGGATCTCACATTTGTAAATACTGTCCTAAAAATTTGTATCCTATCCCTCAACACTCTGTAGTCTTATCCCTCCAATGCTGCCCTGGATTAAATGTCTGTTTCATCTCATCCCTATTCCGTAGCTCTTTTACACTGCTATTACACAGTGACGTGGTGTGGGGATGACTACAAGCCCTCACCTGCTTGTTGCTTTTGGAGCATGCCTCCAAACTTTAGGTGTGTTATAAGCTCAGGACTTTGCTTTTCCTACAGTTCAGCAGCTGTTTTGCGTGGTATCCAGCCTGGATATCTTGGTATCCAGGACAAGCCTGGCTCTGGGATAGGGAAGCCAGTGTTGGAGCCTTGCTGGAGGCTTCTCTTGTCCAGCACCCATATCTTAATCTACTTATGGCACAGCTCAGCCCCAGCTGAGCACGCTTTGGAGAAGGCCCTAAGGATGCCTTGCAGCCCAGCCAGCACTGGTCCAAGCAAGCATGAGTGTGGTCTACCCCAGCCTAGCAGCTCATGTCCTGAGTTCAGCCCACCTTAAGGAGATCACGGCTGTATAAGCCAAACAGGGCTACAGACAGCAGTAGGGATGGAAAGAGCCGGAGTAACGAGGCTCCGTGGGGCTATACCTGTTCTCAGACCCACTCTTTGCAGAGTAGCTAGGGTCTCTATGCAGGCTGCATAGCTATGCATGGTGGGACCCAAATTTTCTCTTACTGCAGAAAAGGGATAAGAACCGTTTGGTGCTGTGGCTGTTACCTAGTGACAGCCTCGCAGCGGGGATGCTAAGCCTTCGCTCGCTACGTGCTGCCACTGCAGACTGAAATAGCACTGGTCGCTATTGCACCCAAACACACCAGGACAAATTTAGAAAAATCAATTAGTGTTTCAAAATAGAGGCAGCAGAGTAAATGCAGTATATCCTTGCATTTAGTCCATCCAGCTGGAGTCAGTGGAAGCTAGATTGACTGCTCTTAAATGACCCATCACTTACGTGTGGGTTCAGTGAAGCGCAGCCTTCTACCCTTCTAGTCCGTGGAGGCATGGGAAGATGACACCTGCTTGGACAAGAAGGCAGGTGTCCAAAACTTTCTGTTCCCTTTTCCTATTAGATACGGCTGGGCCAGGATCTAGCCTGTGCGAGTTATGGCAGTGCCACTGATTTCAACTGGTCTGTGTTGAGTTATCCAAGGGAAAGGTATATGGGGCTTCAGAATAAAGGAGTAATTCTATTTAACTGAAATGTTAATGTCATCACCTGTGCAGCAGACAACATTTAAATCAATTTTTATTCAAATTTGCTGTTGCAGGAAACATATAAAAAAAAATCCAAATAAGATCTTGAAACTTAACTCGGATGGGAAAATTCACAGACCGTTCTCTTTAATTAATTTAAACATCACTTATTTAAACATCTAAGCTCTCCTGAGTAATTCTGGTAACAGCACTTAAAAATAATGCTCCCATGAAAAGCTCTGCTAATTCAGAAGATGATCAGAATTGATGTTGCTCATTTCACAAGGAAAAAGAAGATTGTCTCTGTTGCGATGCATGCAGGAAGTTCTAGTCTATTAGCAAACAACATCAAAAATAAGATCATTAATACTAGCTGAAACAAACAAGACTTTTGTATTTAAATATGGCAGCCTGAAAGGGAGAAGAAAAAAATAAAAGATGTCTCCCAAAATTGGAAGATAACAGCAAATTTTGTATTTTATCATTGTTTTAAATGCTTTTATAGTTTTGTTTAATTTGGTGCCATAATGGCCAAAATTCTCTTCCCCCAGAATTTTAAATTTCTTCCCCCAGAATTTCTTCTGCTAGTCAACATGGATATCTTTATGTACTTCTCCCACTCTCTGACATATCAGCTTCCAAGTTACACTTATTTAATCCTATCCACTGGAAGTGCCTCTGCCTTATATGTGACTCACTCTGGCCCTATGAATAGGAAACCTTTGTATTTAACCTTGGAAATTTTGTTTTTCATATCAGATACCATAACCTGGCTCTACTTCAATGAACTCTTACATGAGTAAAGTTTCTGCAAGAGCAATGCCATGCAAAGGCGAGCTAACACATAAGATGTAATTTTTTCCTGCAGTGACTGATGAGATATTGAAAGCAAAACTTTCAACAAAATTCTGTGCTCTTTTCCCTTTCAATGAGTTTAGAATATCCTGTGAAATTGAGTTGGAGATATTTGGGGTTGTTTTATCAAGAGTCTGTTCTCCCTAGAGAATAATTCTGTTTCATTGGAGCCTCAGAGAGAACTACTCATGAAAGGAGCCAGCCCATAGGCATGTGCGAATGGATGTTCTTGGCTGCCTGTGCTATTTGTTTGTGAAATTAAAGATATAGAATTATATCTGTAGGGATAACCAGGTAGACTTAATAAATGCAATAAGCTAGTTGCATAACATTTCAGTGGCACACACTCAAAATATTTAATATGTTATAAAAATTTTCCTTAGCTAGATTCATACTGAAAGGGCAAACTCATTGTTTCCCCAGTCATTTTGATATGAAATGAACAAACAAAAGTATATAAAACAAAACCAACTTCGCATCTTTGCAACTAGCTGTTATATGCATATTCAGTCAAGCACAGGTAGGATCTTGCCATCTTGGATAATGCTTATTTTTGTTGCATTTTGGGTTTGGGGGACACAGTTTTATTAGTTGATTTTACTTGATTAAAGCCATGATTAAAGCCTAGATTACATAATGATGTAATTATTGTAGATAGAAAAGAATTAGCTGGAATTCAGGCGGGAAGAGTGGGATGGCTAAATTCAGCTACCTCTGACATTTAATACATGAAGATAGGCTACCTGTCTGGCACTTCTTCCAAAACGTACAAATCAAAAGAAAATTAAGGCCTCTGTTTCTGTAGAAATAAGAAACAGTTCATAAATGTTTTTGTGTGTACAGAGCTGTGTGTATTTGTGACACTTTTCTAAATCTATTTGTATTTGGGTGTTGAAGCTACAGCATTTAGGAAAACAGCTAGGTTTGAGATATTATTGTCTTAACATGTTGCAGTATTCCTCTCACTTTTTTCACTTGTTTCTAGAGTTTTTGTTTTGCTTTTCTTTCTGATGTAGATGCTACAGGAAAGCAAAATAAACAGGAAGGATTCTGATGTTTTTCCCCACTTAGGCAAGTAGGATTACATTTGTATTGGTTTGCATTTGGGATGTGTTGATTTTCAAACACTTCTTAGAGCAAAGAAAGAAAGAATGAAACGCAAAAAGCAAATATCTTTCCAAAGCACTTGCAAATTTGATGGCAGTGCAATATTTCTACTTTAAATTTAGACCCATGCAAATATCAGAATGAAAATGTAACTTAAAAATATTTTTAAGTATGTTTATTTTTAGGGCTTGCCAATAAGTTAGGTCCAGTTAAACAAATCTTCGTACTAGATTCTCATTTGACTTAGGCTGATTTTAATCTATTGCTCTTTGTCTAAAGAAAAATCAACGGAGACCCTGTAAAGGTAAATACATCCTTGCCTTATTGTATTATTAGCGTGTGTGGGACTGAGTGCTCACAAAATATATTTTGATTCTATTTTTGAAAGGATTATCTAGAATCTAGCCTTGAAACAAATGGAGCCTTTCCCAATTTTCATCTGATTAACTCCAAAGCTGACACTGAAATACATCTTCAGGCAAAACTCCTCTTAACTTTCATAGTAAGTTTGAGCAAGCATTTAAGAGTTTGGATACAGATTTGCAAAGGCATTGAGATAATTTGAGAGGTATCTAAATGCATTTGCCTGATGCCTGCACTGATGCCTGCACAGAATCTGGAGCTAATTCCCATTGAGAAGCAATGAGAATTAAGCATCAAACAAACCTGGATTTTGAAAGTCCCTTTGGACACTTTCATTCAACATTAGGCCACTAGGTGCCTAAGTGTCTTCTGAGTTTTTACTGCTGGCCTTCAGACTGGAATTACTTTAAACGTGGTTCTTAAGTTAAGAGAGAAGAAAGAACAAGTTGTATTTTTATGTTAACAAATGAAAGAAATGAAAAAGAAAAATAAAAAGATTAGCTGTGCCAAGCTGTAAATACCTGCCATGAAGTTCTGTGTGTTCACATCTTAAAGAAGCATCTAAGCATATCTTATGACTTATGAGGCCAGGAGAGCGTAATATATAACTAACAGAGAATAGATTACCTACCTTTGCAAGACTGTTTATAAGAACACATCAGATCTGTCTTGGCATTTGAAATATATTTATAGCACATGAGCTCCTTTTTCATTACAAGCTGAGTACAACTATGTGAACTATTACATTTTTCTCCTTCTGAAATCTAGAGAAATGAAATTGCTGCCTTGAGCCATGTTTTGAACTAGTAACTACTGTCACTTGAAGCAAGCAAAGCTTTAAAACTTACACTGCAAGACTTAACCAGAAACTACAATATCCCTCCCTACCCTGCCCTCTTCTGAGTCATCTGCTGAAATAGTCTGATGAAACAGACTTTTTTCTAAGGTTCCTTCACAAAGTATTTACCTTTCTGTAAGATCATTGCTGAATTCCTAGTGTGGCAGACCTTACCTATGTACAATAGTTGATCTCCGGAAAGTATTCACAAGGAATTTTTTCCCTAAAATGTTAGTAGGCCAAGACAATATATGTGAAATAGCCCCAAGCATATAGATTTGACAGACAAAGCTTGTTGCATTCCTGTGTAATGAGACAAACAAATCTCAACCTTTCAGGTTTTCTAATCAGACAAATAAAATGAACAGCTTTCTTCTGTTCTGTAATTGCATGTGTGTCAGTGCTGTTCCTTCCCCAGTTCATTGGTTGTGATTTATATTTTCAGAAAGTGTATGGCTGTGCTGCATGAGAAATGCATGCAATGTCTCTGTTGAACTGAATTCTCTGACTGCGGTAACACTAGATGAGCTCAGTGTCTTAACTTGTTGCTGATTTCTTGGTTTTGAAAAACTGCTGTGTACAATGGCTGCATTATTTATAGTAATTCATTTTCTGTCTCATTCTGCAAGTTTTTCACTGTGTGAGGGAATTGCAAGGAAAAGAATTTTTTTTTGCATATAATATGACAAAATAATATACCACAAGCAAATTTCTATTTAAAGATAGTGCCGTAGGTCAAATTCTGCTTTAGTTCTATAAATTTGGATGAAGTGTCAAGAGTTTCAGAGGGAATGGCAAGATTTTGTAAAACTTCAGCAAAAAGCACAGAAACACCAAAATAAGACTGAAAATCCAAGGTGCCTAGATGCTTGCTGTTTTTATCTGCAGATATTTCTGGTGAAGGCAATGGGAAGATATCCAAATAGGAGGAAATAAAAGAAAATGCAAGGAGTAAAGGACCAGAGGTATCCAGAGGTCCTTTGGTTATGAATTTATCAAATCTGTGGTCTGGTAAAGTATATTATCAACAACTAAATGCTGGCAGCAAATGACCAGCAGACAGTATTTGTGTGGTAAAAGCAAAAACAAAACAAAACAAAAACAAACAAACAAAAGGGCTCATCTGTCCCCAGATAAGCACTAGAAATGGGTCAGCAACACCGTCTCTCTTGTACTAAGGGAGCATCGCAACCTGAAAGCAGAAGAGTTGAATAAAGTAAGTAAACTGAGATCAGGCCCTTCAGGATTTGGGTCATCACAGGCAATGTGTGACAAGGAAAATGTACGCCAACCACACAACAAGCATATATGTTATATATGATTTTTCCTTATGGACTTTTAGAAGCAAGAGATACAAAAGAGCTAACAGATCAGCCAGCCTGCTTCCCTCTGATCACAGGACCACTATTCACCTGTCCTTTCTGGTGTTTGGTAACAGGCAAACACATCACCCAGCTTTCCTCTTGCAGTACACTGTTCCTAGCCTCCCAGCCTTCTGGAAATGTAAACTTTTTAATACGCATGCTGAACTAAGGCAGCTAGCATCCTCACAGTGCTGACAATAAAGAAACTACAACTTTAGAAACATGAGGTTGGAGGCACAGCATGCCCTACCAGGTAAACCATGCCATTAGTCTAATTGTCTTGGCCAAGGAGATCTTACATTTACCTTGGCGGTCATCCCCTGACAGGATGTGTGGGTGCAAGATGGTGTGATGGGGTTCCCTGAATGGAAAGAAGAGGAAATGGGGTGCACATGGGGTCCCTGGGAGGAGAGAGGGAGACAACCGTGCAGAAATGGAGAAATGGAGGAATAAAGAATCTGGAGGTCTATAACAGAATCAGAGAATCACAGAATGGTTGAGGTTGGAAGGGACCTCTAGAGATCATCTAGTCCAACCCCCTGCTCCAGCAGGGACACCCAGAGCAGGTGTCACAGGGCGGCATCCAGGCGGGTTTGGAAGATCTCCAGAGAAGGAGCCTCCACAGCCTCTCTGGGCAGCCTGTGCCAGGGCTCTGTCACCCTCACAGGAAAGAAGTTCTTCCTCACATGGAGACAGAAGTTCCTGTGTTTCAGCTTGCACCCATTACCCCTTGTCCTGTCACTGGCCACCACGGAGAAGAGTTTGGCTCCATCCTCCCTACATTCACCCCTCAGGTACTTGTGCAATCAATATTGATCAGATCTCCTCTCAATCTTCTCTTCTCTAGCCTAAACAAGCCCAGCTCACTTAGTCTTTCCTCGTAAGACAGATGCTCTAGTCCCTTAATCATCTTTGTCGCTCTGCACTGGACCCTCTCCAGAAGCTCCATGTCCCTGTTGTCCTGGAGAGCCCAGAACTGCACCCAGTACTCCAGGTGCGGCCTCACCAGAGCTGAGCAGAGGGGCAGGATCCTCTCCCTCGACCTGCTGGCAACACTCCTCCTGACGCAGGCCAGGATCCCATTGGCTTTCTTGGCCACGAGGGCACTGCTGCCTCACGGTTAACTTGTTGTCAGCCAGGACTCCCACATCCTCTCCACGGAGCTGCTTTCCAGCAGGTCAACCCCTAATCTGTACTGGTGTCTGGGATTATTCACCCCCAGGTGCAGGACCCTGCACTTGTTCTTGTTGAACCTCATGAGGTTCTTCTCTGCCCAATTGTCCAACCTGTCCAGGTCCCTCTGAATGGCAGCACAGCCCTCTGGAGTGTTGGCCAGTCCACCCAAGTGGCAAGTGGCAAGTGGAGTGGCCAGTTTGTGGTATCATCCACAAACTTGCTCAGGGTGCCCTCTGTCCCCTCATCCAAGTCATTGATGAACAAGCTGAACAGCACTGGACCCAGTACTGACCCCTGAAGGACACCATGGCCACAGGCCTCCAACTAGACTCGGCCCCATTTATCACCACCCTCTGGGCTCTGCCAGCAGACAGTTCTCAATCCACCTCACTGTCCACTCATCCAGTCCACACTGCCGGAGCTTTCCTATGAGGATGTTATGGGAGACTGTGTCAAAAGCCTTGCTGAAGACAAGGTAGACAACATCCACACCTCTCCCATTGTCCATCCATCCAGTCACCCCATCATACAACGCTATCAGGTTCATCAAACATGACTTTCCCTTGGTGAATCCATGCTGACTACTCCTGATCATCTTCTTTTCCTTGACATGCCTAGAGATGGTCTCTAGGATGAGCTGCTCCATCACTTTTCCAGAGATGGAGGTGCGGCTGACCGGCCTGTAGTTTCCCAGGTCCTCCCTCCTGCCTTTTTTGAAGACTGGAGTGACAGGTCCTCCCTCCTGCCTTTTTTGAAGACTGGAGTGACATTGGCTTTCTTTCAGTCCTCAGGCACCTCCCTCATCCTCCATGAGCTCTCGAAGATGATGGAGAGCGGCTGGGCAATAACCCCCGGCAGTTCCCTCAGCACTCTTGGGTGCATCCCATCAGGGCCCATAGATTTATGGGTGTCTGGTTTGCCTAAATAATCCCTAACCCAATCCTCCTCAACCATCAGAAAGTCTTTTTCTCTCCTGGTTATCTCTGTTGTCTCCAGGCTCTGCAGTTCATGGGGACTTGCCTTAGCAGTAAAGACAGAAGCAAAGAAGGCATTTAGTAACTCTGTCTTCTCTGCATCCTCCACCACCAAGCCACCCTCCCCATTCAGCAGTGGACTAACACTTTCCCTGGTCTTCCTCTTGCTGCTGATGTATTTACAGAAGTCCTTCCTGTTGTCCCTGACATCTCTCGCTAACTCTAATTCCAAACAGTCCTTGGCCTTCCTCTTTGCATCCCTGCATTCTCTGACAATGTTTCTGTATTCTTCCCATGTGGCCTGGCCCTTCTTCCCCATTATGTATGCACTCTTTTTCTCTTTGAGTTTACCCAGCCACTCCTTACCCATCCATGCAGGTCTCCTGCTCCCCTTGCTCGACTTCTTTCTTGTAGGAATGCACCGATTCTGAGCTTGGAGAAAGTGGTGTTTGAATATTAGCCAACTCTTCCAGCCCCTCTTTACTTCCAGGACCCTGTCTCCAAGGAGCTCCCTGATGAGGTCAAAGTTAGCTCTCTTGAAGACAAGGGTTGCAATCCTACTTCTTGCCCAACTTCCTCCACGCAGGACCATGAATTCCAACATCTCATGGTCACTGCAGCCAAGACTGCCCCCAACCCTCACATTTCCAACTAGACCATCTCTGTTCATTAGCAGCAGGTCTAGCAGAGCCCCTCCTCTTGCTGGCTCATCAACCACCTGCATCAAGAAGTTATCTGCCATGTTCTGCAGGAACCTTCTGGACTGTCTGTTCCTAGCTGTGTGATTATCCCAGCAGACATCAGGGTGGTTGAGGTCTCCCATAAGGACCAGGGCCTGGGATCCTAAGGTTTCTGGCAGCTGCCTGTAGAAGGCCTCATCCACTTCCTCTTGCTGGTCAGGAGGCCTGTAGTAAACTCCCATGATCATGTTGCCCCTGTTGGCCTGCCCTGTAATCCTCACCCACAGGGTCTTGATTCACGCTTTGTCCTCCCGCATGCTGAGCTCCATACATTCCAGTTGCTCTCTCACGTAAAGAGCAACTCCGCCACCTCACCTTCCCAGCCTGTCCTTCCTGAAAAGCCTAAAGCCATCCATGGCCACGTTCCAGTCAAGAGAGCTGTCCCACCATGTCTCAGTAACTGCGGTGAGATCATGGCCCTGCAATCGCACATGCAGCTCCAATTCCCCTTGTTTATTCCCCATGCTGCGTGCATTTACAGAGAGGCATTTGAGTTGAGCTCTCAATGTGTCTCTCATTCTAGCTGGGACAGCTGCAACTCGACTATGTGGGCCTTCAGAAGTTACCCTATTTTCCCATTTAGTCTCTTCAGGCTTAGGGTGCCCTTCACAGGGGTTCTGTGAGTGGCATGACAGGCCACCGCCTACCTTATCACCTGCTTACCCATTGATACCTCCCTCCCGCCTCAAATCTAGTTTAAAGCCCTCTTGAAGAGCCCTGCTAGCTCATGACCCAGGACCCTCTTCCTGCTTTGAGAAAGATGGATCTCATTAGATGCCATCATGCCTGCTGCCCTGTAAGGCTTCCTATTGCCAAAGAAACCAAAGTTGTGGTGATGACGCACACCACCCGTGTTACAAAGGAGAGAGATTTAACCTGATGCAGTGGGGACAAGGAGGAATATGGGAAGGCCTAGCTATTGTTGTGATGACACAGCGAGTTGCCATTCTCTCTTTGCCTCCATAGCCCATCACCAGTTAGTTCATTTATCCCTCTTCTACCTGCAGGAAATATCAGCTACAGTTTACAGTTTTCTAAAAAGGTCAGAGTTTTTTTTTTTTTTTTCTTTTTGTTTTAATTCTTATCCAGCAAACACAAAAGTCCTGCAGTAATTACACGTCTTTTCCCAAAAAGTTCATGTATAGTATCAGCTAGGTGAGAATTTCAGGACTCTCATAGAGGGTAGTCATCTTTTTTGTTTATGAGGCAACATACCTACCTAAAGGTCAGAAATGGCTTCTTATTTGATTGCATCTGTTTTCAGGAATTAACCTCTCCTCTCAGCCCATCAGAAGTGACTCCATAGCTGTGGCATCAGCAGATACCGTCACACATTTGTCAGTGACTGAACTGCCCAGCCACAGTTAATGTGTCAGGTGGTGCCCAGTGTAGTCAGAGAGTTGCTTCCGTTGAAAAAGCTAATGGGCCTTGCAGTATGAAATATGATTATTTTATCAGCAGTGATGGAAAAGCATTCTGTGAAATATCCCAGTAAACAGACTGACCTGTTCTCCTGGGCAAGATGCTGAGAAAGTAGGTTGCACACTGTGGCTTGTCAGATGCGTTAATAGAGAGGAGTTGTACTCTCAGTGCTGACCCTAAGAAGAATACGCAGAACAGATGTCACGTTTATAGCCACTAATTGAACATGACTATGGCTGGTAGCACTTTCCTACCTCATCTGCTTACCCTCAAAGATTAAGTCCTGTTTGTTTATCGGAAGTATTCACGCTTCCCCAAAGATTCATCAGGGACTGCATCTCTCTGCCAACGGGGCCTCTTATTTAGAGCTATTACTCTGTATTTGCCTCTTATGCTTTCCTGATCCAGCCAATGTGAATCATCATGTTCATGCAATATTTCAGCCAGCAGAAGATGGAGTGCAAATCATGCCTAACTGCAGCCCCCAGGGCTTTGGTTACGCAGCCCCCAGGGTCATCAAAGCAATGACAGGCAGGTCAGCATTCAAATTGACACAGAATTGCTGACCTTACATAACTTCAAAAGCAACAAACAACCCTGGATAAACTATCGAACGTGTTGTGTTCACAAGGAGATAGACAGAAGGAAGGAGACAGCCAGGAAAATGCTGCAGGGAGTCTTGTTGGGAAATCATCACTTCGCAAGGTGGGACACCCTGAGGCAAAGACCTTCCACACATTGCAAGACTGGAACTACAGATTATGACCTCCACATATTCTTACATGTTGACTCTCTTACACCCAGAAAGTCGCAGTAGTACACCACTCAGCTCTCAGAGCATCAGTGCTAGCCATCAGGACTGCAGAAGACAGTCCTAAAAGAAGCTGGGCTCAGATTTAGCATTCTTGTTTCAGACTGTCTCTGGAAACAAAAGTTGAGGTTTGTTTCTAACTACAGACCACTTTTTTCAAGCCTTCTGGAAGCTGGCTGACAATCCTTCCCATGAGGTTTTCATACTGTGAGTAGCACCAGAAATGCCACATTTCAGCAAGATGGCTGCCCCCAGCAGAAGGTCTGTAATGCCAACAGCAATTAAAACCATGAAAAATAGCATGCAGTGTCTCACAGTTTATGAATAGTGATGAGTACCTTATTGCTCACAGACCCTTGAGCTGAGCACAAAGCCCAGGTAATTTTTCATTATCCTGCAATCCTCCACACCTTCAAATCAATCACAATTCTGCCATGGACTCCAAAGAGGCAGGGTAAGATATCACAGCATCTGTGAAAACCCACCTGCTCTGAATGCACAACAAGGAAAGCTGAGCACCTGCTGTAGCAGTAGCGCTAGCATAAAGCAATGCAACCTCTTTCAGCCCAGCTAAAAGGTACCCGCCGTCACACGGCTTGTAACAAAGGAGTCTTAACGGTACAGTTACAAGAAATTCACTCTGGAAAGTAATATGGATTCAAAGATGCTGCTTTTCTGTTCAAAAGAAATTAAAAAACATGTTTCCTCTCTTCTTATCTGCCAAAATAAATAAATAAATAAGCAGCAGCTAGGAGGAGGCTGTTCTGCTTGTGTCCAGAGCTTCCCTTAGGCACAAGCAAAGCATCTTGCACAGACTCAAAACTTATGAGGAGCCACAAGGAAGTGAGAGTAACACATGACACAAGCCTTGCCTCACCAGAGGGGTCAAGATCCCTATTGCTTCCATGTGAAGCTAACACCAGTTACATACGTGCCTAACAATAAATATTTTTTTCCGGTATGCTTTGAATTGGGTGTTGTTCTGCAAACACAATCGAAGGGATGGCTTCAGGCCTTGCTAAGATTTTGTTGTGGCATCAGGGAATGACTAGCTGTGTGGGGAGACCATAGGGGCCCAATATATCCAACTTGTACATGAAGTACCTGTCTGTCTGCCCGGGAATTCCCATAAATACACACCCATCGTCTGGGAATATTCCCACAGGGCTGCCTGAAGCAGAAAGCAAATATCCTGAGAGCAATAAGTGAAAACCTGACTCCCCTTCATGAAATTCCTTAATTTTTCCATAGCCAGAGTTTTGATGTGTGACTTTGCTAGATCACAGCAAGGATCAAATACTACAGCCTGTAAGCCAGGCTCTTGAGGCAGCTCAGTGCGTCTGTGTAAAAGCAACAGCATGATGCAGCCCTCTTAACCCATTGCTGTTTAGCCTTTGGTTTGCAACTACTCCTGGCATCCCACCAGGATACGTGTTTGCACCGTTCTCAACCCTAGCTTACAGCTGATCCCAAGCTCCCTCTGCAACCACCCTTTGGCTGCTACCTCCAGATTTCTGATCCCACTTACTCACTGTTTTTTTTTTCTTACGTGCCTCAGGCAGAGTTCCTTCTACTCAGAGGATTGGCAAGTCTGTCTGGATACAAATCCAGGATGCACATAGTGCCCCACAAAGAACTAAGAGTTCATTGCAATCTGCTGTACTGTGCCCCAGCTGTGCATCCACTTACTGCTCCAGGACAGAAAAAACAGAGGGCTCTAAGCCAAGCATTTCTAGTATCTGACTTAGATCCACACAAATGAGTAATTAACAACTACTTAAAATAATCTTAAAAAAAAAAAAAAAACCACTATCCTGAACCATACAAAATGTTTTACACTGTTACTTCTGGAAGAGGGAGTTTTACCACTCTTATCTGTATCTTTTATTGCAGTGCCCCAATTTGCCACTTCAGGTTGAGGTGATGTGCACAGATACACTCTGCAGGGTCACAAAACATGAATATTTCACAGTTCTGTTTGCTTGCCTGTGATGAGATACATTTTAGCAAATGTAGGATGTAGCGAAGAGTACTGCTGGTCGTCTTCTTCTTTCACAACATGTTTAGATCCAGTAGCAGCAACATGTACTTCAGGCTGCTGTGCTGTTTTAATAAGCTGGATCTATATCTCAGATAGGACAAAATGGTCTCAGAAAGTCTCCTTTTTTTCTGAGCCTGCTACTGAACACAGTAGCTGTTAAACCTAGTAGAGCTGAAATGCAGAAGATAATTGTGGTACTAAAAGGCTATCAGATTAATGGTTTCTGAGGTGCAGTTTATCAGAATGGAAAATGTAACAGTTGTTATTTTGGTTTATTCACAGAAGAAAGGTCTGGGCCTGGTTCCCTAAAGAGTTAATGTTCCTCAGGCCTGAGATGCTTCTCCTGTCACCCAGTTGCTGCCAGATACCCAGCAAAAACTATGCAATGAGCGAGAGTTACAGCCCTTACAAGGGGTCTTTTTCCTTCCCTGTCAGCTTCCAGAGTTTCTTTCTCTGCTCTGCAACACACTGAGCTCCAGCTGCAGCCTCTTCTTTCATCCTTTCTTCCCTTCAAACCCAGCATCGCTGTCACTTCTTCTTTGCCCCATTAGTTTGGCACTGCCTCTCACAGACTTTCTGTATTCCTCAGTCTGTATTCCTTGGGGAAGGTCATAGAGAAATGGGAGGAAGCAGAGGGGGTGATAGTTTCATCTGCAGCTGAAATTCCAGAGTTTTGAGTCAGTGTCAACCCCCCCATGGTGGCCTTAGTGATGAGGATGCCTGCTCCCTACCTCAACAATAGTCCAACCTATTTTTTAGACTGGACTGAGTGCACTAAAGTGTTCCATATGACCAACATAATGCAGACATCACATTCAGTTATGTCAATAAGATGATGGCCAGCAGCAGGCTGAAGATAAAGGTTCTGCAACATTTTATTTTCTCTCTGAGCCATACTGTTTGCAGAAAGACAAAACAAAACTAAGAAACAAACATCCAAATGCAAGAAATCCAACTGATATTTACAGATTTTTTTTTGCTACAAAAGTGCCATTACCAAGACAGACTCTAAACTACATGAAATGCTGTTAGGGCCTTCTCTGCTCCAGCAAGACTATCTATTCAGTGGTGCATGCCTGTGTGCGCCTACCTTGTTAAAACTACCCCAGCAGTGTGTTGCTGTGCTATGGAAAATGTAAATCTATGGGAAACATTCAGCTCTGACTCATTATCTGCACCGAACTGCAGATTCATGAGCTCAGAAACAGAGAGGAACTCTCACATCAGCATGGGGAACATACAGCATTCTTTTCCTCCGTAATTTTGCCCTGCAGCATATAGTTTTGTTTGATTTTTCATCCCAAACATGATCACTGTAACACTCTAAAGTAGCCTGATTGCTCTTCTACCTACTTCTGTAGAGAATTCATGAATGAGTGAAAGAGGCCAGGGAAAAGAGGGAGGCTCTTTGGCAATGGCCTTGTTAAGTAACTGGCAAATGGCCTGGTCCTAGGGAAGGAATTGCAGTGGAAAACAACCAGTGACCACCTCTCTTTCATGATGCCTCAGAGCACAGATGCAGTACTCTGACAAGCAACCCAACTTGCAAAATGCGATGGCTGAAGAAAATGAGGCAAGAAAACATCTGTTGCAATGAGTCCTGTTCCTCTGCCAACCTGGTTCTGCTCCTCACTGCTTGAACTTTCTGTGCATCTTGCATGTCCTTCTGCAGAGTGGCCCACCTTCACCAGGAAAGACTAGAAACTATATTTCAGGCCAGTCTTTGGGCTTCCTGTAGTTTAAAAAAAAAGAAAGCGGGAGGAGATGAGGAGTGAGGGGGAGCTGACAGTTAGAAGCCACCAGGCTAAGGGGCACTCACATTTCCCTGGTGAGCCCTCCAGGCCCTGAGATGTTAAGCTATTGCATGCCTCTTCAGTCAGACAGCTGCTTTCTGATAAAGTCTCAGTCTACAGAGGATGGATTTAAGGATATGCGTTTAATGTGACAGCCTGATTTAAATGTCCTATTTTGCTGCTTCTCTTTGGCTGACCAAGGGGCTCCTTCTTCCCTTCTGGGAGCACTGAATCTTTTCTTCGGAGGTGTCTGGCCTGTATACTGTCTGTGAGAAGGACAGACACCACGTGAGGCACCTCTGCATCTCTCAAGAGGTGACGTACATGAGCCTTTCCATATCAATCACACCAAGTGTGATTGCTTGGAGTTACTCTGATACAGCCTGGTTCTTTTAGAGTCCTAACACACAGTTTTGTACTTAAGACAAGTAATCTAGAGCTTTCCTTGGGTATACATTCATGAAGCGGCTGGTTTATTTCTATAAGGTTATACTGTTTCAACAAATTAACATTCAACACCTAAACTAGGAGCCCCCAGTTCAATCACTTCACATCTGCCCTAATGCAGCCCTGAGCCTACAAATTTGCTCTGTGACTTAAGTCAAATCATTTAGGGCTGCCTTATGATATTAGACAGACTTCAGGACAAAGATGCTATACCTGAACAGTGCCACTTAAGGAGAGCCTCTGCAAAGTCCTATTAGCCAGGAATATGCCATTTCCTCTTCTGCTTGCTCCTGGGAATGGAGTTTTAAGTTGTCCTATCACTGCAGTGCTATCTCTCTAGTCCATACCCTATGAGGTATTTTGCAGAATGAGCAGTGGAGAATGCCATCAAAGTTTGACTCATTTCTGTTCTTCCTATTTGGATAACAAAGATATGTTTTGTCTACCTCTGTGCTGCTACTCAGGAAGACTAAGGTCTGCTTGGTCTGCCTCACAATCTAAGCCTTAGCTATACTTGCCTGTTTGGTTATGCCTGAACATTGCTAAGGAGATGACCCAAACCATGCAATAAAAAAGAAAATTGCTCTTGTCTCCATTCTGTTACTGAAATGAGAATATTAATAGTTACTTACATAATTACCATCAATTAAATAATGTTTGTATAGTCCCTACCTACTAAGAAAAACTAGGGAATTGCTAAAAGATTAAGAAAAGTGCTAAACTGAAAAATCACATGAAAAGCAACTCCTATGAAAACAGTAAGTCCTTTATGCTTGTGCAATGACTTTATATCCCTTAGCAGTGTTGCTGCTGTTGAACTTTTCCATTTCCATATAAATACCAATGCTCTGATGAGACAGCTACTTACTGTGAGTGCTGATGATACTTAATCTCTCAAAGGTCTTGGATGAATGGAGCGGTAGGAAAAAATGGCAGTTGTATGTCCTGTGACAGCAGCAAAGCCCGAAGTGAGGAATATAATTACACATGGATCATTGTGACACTTTTGCCTGAGGTCGACAACATTAGACAATATTTTGGATCAAGCTCCCTTGTTTTCATGTCAGAGAAATAGATAATTCTAACCAAGTGCATTTTTGGTGCCACCCTCTTTGTTTACAAGGACTGTATGGGAAGTCCTATTTCTATGAATGCCGCAGAAGCAAAACACTATCAGTCACCATGTTCAGAAATTCCTAAGCCTGCCTTCCCAAAGTGGTTGGTGCTAAATATCGCTGCTCCCATTTCTTCTGAGGGAGATGCTCACTATTTCTTCCCTCCTTATCCACTCCCTTCCTCTTTTCACATAGCCATTCAGGTGGGCAATGCCCCAAAATTTGCTTTTGCCACCAGCATCAGAGAACTCTCCAAGACCTGTGATTTCCTAATGTCTCCTATCACAACAGGAGCCCATCTAATTACCGCACAAATCCAGGACACAGTACAGCAATTCTCATAATCAGGTGCCTAAGTGTAACCAAAGACTTGGTTCACAGCAGCTATAAGTTTTTTTTAGCCTAAAATTAGAATTTTCCAAAAGGAAGAGGAGGCTAAGAATTTCGAAGTACCAAGCTTACAGCTAGAGCAAGAATAAATGAGTGTCTGTTGTGCTCTGAGACTTTGTCATCTTGTTTTATTTTATCTCACAGTGGTTGTTATTGTCCTTTGATTCAGACAGGTTATTGTGCTATTTTTTCATGAATTCTATTTGGATTTATATATAAGGTTTCAATGCTTTCTTATGTTTAAAAATGTTCCTCAGTCCTGCCATTATTTAGGTATTTCTTCTCTGGATTTTTAAGTACCTGACAAGAGGGCTCCAGGTACTGTTAACAATCCTTTAAGATACTGCTTTGACAGAAATGCCAGTTCCAATTAGATCAAACAACCTAGCAATGAAATCAGCTTTGTACATATTCTCCATTTCAGCCCTGCCCGGAGCTCTTCTCCCCATGGACTATGACCCATGCTCATCTCCTGACAGTGAGGAGAATTTCTAAAAGACCTGCATGAAAACTGGTTCAGACACCCACAGTGCCCTGTTTCAAAAAGCTCCACCCTTGCAATGGCAAGGACAGCAGAAGTATATTTAAGAAGTGCTTGTACCATTTCCTTTGGCACATGCTTTCTTGTTATTTTTTCAGGACATTTAATAAAAATCGTCCACGTTCATGCTGGGAAGAAAACTCAGTATTCAGGAATCATCACTGGGTCATCAGTTGTGAACCAGCTGCTGGCAGAAGCTTGTGGGGACAGAGGAGAGTGGTCCTATATTCATAATTTCCATAGTGAAATTAACCTATTAAAAATACAGTTGGTACCAATGATAGGAAGCAGCACTTCCCACTGCTCCCCAGCCATTCTTTTCCATAATAGCTGCAAGTGGAAAATGATCTTCAGAAACACTAACGAAGGCAGGGAATTGAGGAAACACAACACAGGCACAGTGTCTCCCCAGGAGACAAACTAGGCCAGGAGACACGTCAGAGATGGGCGATGGGGCGGTCCACAGGAACCACTGGACTAGCTGAAAATCAGAGTAACTCCAGGATGGAAATCACATCAGTCTCTACCTGAAGACCTACTTAGCACTAACTGGGGCATGAGCGAGACCAACGTCCATAAGGAAAAGAGCCTCTTCACGGGGTCAAAGTCCTGCCCGCCACTTCTGGTGTTTCATCGGAGAAGCAGCCCTAACTCACTAACTCCAAATCCTTCACACATAAGCGTTGCCATGGGGACATACTGAGCTTGTGCCGTTTTAGCATTTCCCTTCTCAATTCCTGAATAAAGTGACTATGCAGACTTCTAGGCAATGAACATGCACGTAAAAAATGTGAATATACAAAGCAAGGCACCAAGCACCTCAAAGCTGTAATATGGCTCATCCTCGTAGACCTGAATATTGGCTGGTGCCAGTACAGTACCTGCGGGAGCGCACACTGTCCCCAGGCTCCTCTCTCCCAAAATGCCAAAAGGAAAATATTTTGGTGAATGGCCTGGAAACAAAGCTCTTTCCCTGTCCCCCCACAGTGGGCTGGGACAAGGAAAGAGAAAGCTATGAAGAGTTTAAGAAAAGATTGGAAGCACTTTCGCTAAAGCTCAACTTATGCTTTACTCACGATCTTTTCAGTAGATCCAAATTCTTTAGTCTATAGTAAGCTGACAGAACTACCATAAAGAGCAGTAATCTAAAAGTCCTACAAAGCACGTGTGAGGAGAGGCAGACCTGAGAGCTTGCCCAAAAATGCTGCAGGTTCTCCATATACAGATTTTTTCCTTGACAGGCTGTACTGGGGAGAGAATTTCCTGCAGAAAAGGAAGGCAGGGTGTAGGAGGAGAGCAAGGAGGGGAGAAACATGATAAAGGGGTGAGGAAATGGGAGAAGAGCTCTGCAGATATACAGATATAGCAGTACAGCAGCTGGCTCTCCTCCTAATATCCATGACATTGCTAAATCTGACAGAGAGTTTCCAGTGTAAAGAATGGAGAGATCTTCAGGGAAAAGTTAATATCACCACTGCAGTGAGAGAAATTTCTCTGAGAATACTGTAAGGCAAAACAGAGCCTAATGAGGATACTCCACCGTAGTGGAAAAGTCTCTCTGTTGATTCAAGCTCAGAAACTGAGGGCATGTTGACTTGGCAAGTATGGCACAGAGATTGCATAAACTCAGATATTCACTACAACTTTTGGTGTCCTCTGTCTGCCCTCTTTGACTCTCCATGTTGTCCTGACCTTAAATCACACTTGAGAACAGCTTTGGAAGGAAGCGTTAAGCACGTCCCACCTTCCCCAGGGCCTTGCGACCCACAGCCACTCAGGAAAGCCCCGCTCTGAGTTACATGTTGGGGCAATTCTGCTTGTGACAGAAGCTTGCTTAATGCACCTGCTTTTAAGTCAGCATTTCAGACATGCCAAATTAGGGAAATGCTTTTTCACAAGAGATGGTTTTGAGAACGAAGGGATTGAGAAAATCTTCCAAGCCAGAGGGAAGCAGGATTTATAACTGTGCTATTTTAGTCACTCATACATCCCATTCACCAGAGTATCAGCACTCTGATCGTGTAAGTTTGTAGCTCTGTTTCATTTTTTAATATGTAGGTATATTTAAACTGGTGCTTAAATCGTTAAGATGTGTCCGAGTCAGGCAAATAAATATTTGGTAGGGTTTTGATGGCTGGATGGGAACAAAATTATCTTGAGTAACTGGAGAAGCTGCCTGCAAAAAACAAGATGGCATGAGTTAAACATACTACATCCAGGCAAGCACAGTCGGCTAGACAAATAAGGATGGAATAGGCTGAGCTGGGCAGCAACCTCCGGAATAGCATTTAATAATTAAAATGAATGATAATGTTTGCAAGAGTCAATGCTGTTTTTGTAATAGGCAAATAGCATGAATTATAAAAGAAAGAGAAGTAAACCTGAAAGACACTCTACTGGCAGAATCTTACCTGGACTAGTATGTCCAACTTTGGACGTAACACCTGAAGAATGATCTGAAGCAGTTGAAGGTGGTCTGAAAAAAAACTACCATAATATTAGAAGACTAGGAGTCATTACCAGTGAATAAGGATTGAACTAATCTGTCCGTAGCCCAAATAAAATCCTTAATGCATAAAAGGCAATTGAAAAATGAAAGAACAACCTGTGGTAGGTAAAACATAATGGGTTTATGTTGCAACAAGGAAGATTCATATGAAAAGTTAGGAAATATTTTCTAACACAAAGATAATGAAGCACTGGAATAGGTATCACAGAACCTCCATCTCTGGAGCCTTTGACTAGGAATTATGGAGTGTCCTGCAGAGTGGAATCAGAGAAGTTGTGAAACTAGGTCTGAAATGCTTTTTATGCCTAGATCATGCTTGTCAGTATATTTCACTAGGCAATAATTCTCTCTAAAAGGCTCTTTATTTTGTCTTTCTGTAGAAACATAATATAGAAATAATGAAGAAACCAGAAACTCGAGAAGTTCTCATTCTCAAGTGTAGATCTGTGCCTATAGGTGCTATATGAAGATAAAAAAGGAGCAATTATCACTAGCTGAATCTTGCCACTCTCTAGAGGAACCATGTAACAGTGCAATTACCGCAAGAAGTGCATACCGGTGTGATACGAACAGGCTCATTATCAATGAAATCTCAAAATGGCAACATCCGTTAATAAAATACATTGTACATCCTGAAATTCTAGCGTGAATTTAAGCTAGCCAGAGGGGTGAAATAGTAAGTTAAATAGGCTTCTTTGATTTGCTTTGTCTGAGACGCCAACATAATCTTTTGACGTATGATGAAACGGGCTCTCTCTTCTAGCAGCTTTCTTCTTGATATCTATCATACATTACTTAAGAGATTGTGTTGGTTCAGGTAATAATTAAACAGGTGAAGAGCAGTTTTCCTAAGAATCAGAATTGAAACCCTGTGCCTGACACTTGCACTGAAATTGTATGAGGAGGTAGCCTGCTATGACTATGAGAAAGCACACCAACACTGGCTGGAGATGAAAATACCCTAGGCCTCCCTTGCAAGGCAGCTCTGAATTAAACAAGCTACCTTCTGTACAAAGCGAGAGGCCTATTTAGCTATCAGACATAATATTGAATATTTGCTGTTAGAGAAAATTCAGATATTCCTAATAATATGTTTTTTTTTTTTTTTTTCCACCGAGAACTCTCATTTACACAGATGGAAAGCAGTGAAAAGGACCCATACCAGCTTCAATGTCTAATAGTATCAAAGGCCAGATCAGAGAAACAACCCGCGTTCCCGCAAGATGGAGCGGCTGGGACCAGCAAGCCAGACTGAGCTGGTTTAAAGATCGTGAAGGGCAGTACAGGCATCACCATGACTTGCCATGGCACTGAGCTTGCCAGGGTTTACAAGTCAGCTTGAGCTGCAGGGGAAAACACATCATGGGTTTATCCGCAGAAGCAAAAACACCAGTGCACAGTTCGCTGCCCTCCCAGCTGCCTTAGCAAGGGAAATCAGTCGCGTCCACGTGCCCTATTAGTGCTTTCCAACAGTGCCAGGTTAGAGCCTGCAGGCAAAGAGCGGTTTGCCCAAGCGCAGAGACAGCAGAAGCTCCGAGCCACAGCAAGCAGCCCGACCACCTCCCGGCACCGTGCGCGTCCCCTCGACACAAGCGCGCGCGGGGCGGCCCGGCCCGGCGTCGTTTGAACCGCAAGCCCCACGGAGTAACTCTTTGCGTTTACCGCGCAGCAGCTTCAGCAGGGAAGTCCAGACAGCTGCTGCGCGGCCAGCTCTCGAGACACTTAGCACTTCAGCAGTCACCAGCCTACTGGAAACTGATGCTTGCTTCCTCTTTTTAACACAAAACACAATTTGCCTCTCGAAGGAGGAGATTTGTAAGAAGAATAAAAAAAAAAAAAAAAGAAAGAAAAAGAAAGGAGGGCAAAAAAGAAAACAATTCCAGAATTAGCTTTGGTTATGGAAAGTAAAATTTCATTTTGCAGTTCAAAGCTACACTTTAGTGCATGAAGCCCAGAGGAGGAAAAAATATTCAGCTCTCTGAAAGGAAGTCCAGAATTCAAATAAAATGTGTTTCTAGTAAACTAGCCAAATTTATCATAATTACTTCAGTGAGTAGATCAAAGCCTATAATTTGGGGACAGCATTCCACAATTATTGTATATGCAATCAGGTAAATACTGTAAACAAGAATCAAGAGATTCACTTTTCAGTAAGTGTTATAAACAAACAAAGAAAGAAATAAAACAAAACTTTGTGGTTTTATTTAAAAAATATTTTGACAGGGGCCATTATTAATGGCAGCATTGCGGCCTTTTACCAACCCTTTTAAAAAAACGCTTATGTGTCCTGGGTGTATAGAATATATTTTCAAAAGAAACTTAAATCCTTGGGAATTTACTTTCTAGAGACCTTTGAGGATATGGGGTTTAAGGCCAGATATTCGAGTTTCAGGGCTTAGGTCTATTTTGAAAAGCAGAAATCCAACACCAACTATTGAAATCATTCCAAAAGTCCTATGGTTTATTTCATGTATCGTTCCTGCCTTTTTAAAATATTGCACAAAGTGATGTTCAGGTTCTGGCCTGCAACATTTGTCAGGGCTGTGTAGCGAGATCATAGGAGGCTTGAGAAGAGACATGTCCAGCAGGAGGAGAACAAGCCATACCTGCTCACAAGCAGGTTTTGCTCCCTCATCCCTACAGAGCACAACACCCACATATTGATGGTGAGTACATGGTGCTGAGCACGAGGAGCAACAAAAAAAGGCACATGCCACTTTACTTTGGATTTAGCAAAGACTGAATCAAGAGAAATAAACAGACAGTGTTGAAAATGAAATTATGTTTGAAGTGAAATTGCGCTCAAATATATATGTAAGATACCCTCTTAGCCCTGTCAAATTTGCTTTATCCACATGGTCCAGTTTTGCAAGGAAAGATTTCTTATTACTCAGTTTCACAAAATTCATCCCACTCAGTTCTTCTCTAGAGTCAGTCCCTGCAGTCCCTAGGGCAGGCCCCTGGGGGTTTTCATTTGCTCATCAGGTTCTTGATGACAACCGAATAGTCCTATTTTCTTACTGCCGTGACAACACTCTAGTCAGTAGTATAACCAAGAGAGCTGACTGGCAGGCATTTAGAATAAAGAACCATCTTGTGGTTAAGGCAAGGAATAGGACTCTAGAGAGCTGATTTATGTTCTTTGATCAGCCACAGAAACTCTGCGTGACGCCGAGAAAGCCAATTAATGGCTTCGTATCTCAATTCTTCAGTAAAAATTGAGAGGAGGAACGTTTCCTTTCTTCGCTTTTTCTTTCTTCCCCACATAGATAGCCAGCTCTCAAAATTGTTTCTTATTGATTGGCACAGGAAGGACCTGATTTCCATTGTGTCCCTGGCTATTTACAAAGTGTATATATATATTTAAAAAAAAGTACTTTTTACATTTTCAGGATCTACTTTTTTCATGAATGCTGAAAAGCGACCAAGTTCTGTTCTATTTAAAATTGACTTAAGGCTCTCAGCATTATTTAACTTTCCTAAAGATTAGCTGCCAATAGTTGTAACCCTCAGAAAACTCTCAAGAAAATAATACTACACCTGTAAAAAAAAAAAAAAAAAAAAAAAAAAAAAAAAAAAAAAAAAAAAAAAAAAACAGTATTTGTATGCCTTTAAGAGCTTGTTTTTGTAGGTCACGGAAATAGTAGCAGTTTTGATGCAGCCAGTCTCTGAAGGATATAAGTTTTCAAGAAAAGTGATATATATCATTACAATACATACTAGACCACACAGAGTGTCAAGTACAGAGGTCCATTTTCAAGTACACACATGTACCTGCAAAGTTCAGAAGGGGAATTCAGAAGCACCTTTGGAAAATCCCAAGGTCCAGCCTTCTTCTCTCCTTCACCTCAACAACATTGCCAATATCTGCGCTGAAGCACCAGCAAAGCAGCAGCTATTAGCCCCCTTCAAACACTGCACCTATGCACATATCTCCAGTATATGAACAGCTATTAGAGTGGCCAGAAGAGCTTTTCCTTGTTTTCCATACCCCTATCTCATCTGACAGCTCAGCAACTGAGTTGTAGTGATGGACTGTGACTGCACCACAGTTTCCTTTCAACTTTGCTTATACCAGATGCTGATTTTTTGGACAGCTCAACATCAGAGAGGAATAATTTACTGCTGTGCTCCTCTCTGTACTGTATCAATCCTGCTTTAGCTGCAGTTTACTGCTATAAAAAAGAAAACCTATTCTTATTTTAATTTTCTGCATGCTTACAAAAGCATCAGAATTGCAATCGTTGTTGTAATCATGATCCAATAAATAGCAACTTGGACCTGGGCCAGGTTAATAGATGGGTAGCAGACTTAACACCAAGAAAAGCATAAGAACTTCTGTTTTTAAGGCTTAGAGAAAGCTTAATACAGCAGGACATCAAACAATATGCTTACTTCTTCATAGTTTGCTTTTAATAAAATAAGCCAAATAGAGATTGTGCACTTAGAACCATATAGGTTTATCCTACCTGTCATTGCTGTCCAGGCACCTGTTAGAAGAACTCATTTGCTGTCTTTCCATCCATCACTCAGGAGAGCTATCCATGTACAGAGTGTGTTACTACTGGAAAAGAAACCATGCCACTACTAATTGGTGTGACCTGTGGCCATCTTTCAAGGTTAGACTTCAGCCTAATTTGACAGTGACCTTTTGCCTAATGCTATTAATTTTACTTTCTTTAGCTTTCCATTAAACTAAGATATTGAAGATACAAACTCCTCAGAGTAAGACATTAAAGACTTTGCAACTAGCAGTTTGGTAGCAAAAGGTAGCACCTTCCCCCCCTTTTTTTTTTCTTTTCCTTTTTCATATTTTGACATACGCTTAATAAATATATATTTTTGAAAGAGGAATATTCAGTGGCTTACAACAGTAACCTAACCTTCATAAGACACCACTGGTGAGAAACCTTTGCTGTATTGCTACTGGTGAAACTGAGAAAGCATAACATGTAAAAAATAAAATAAAATAGTATTTCTGAATGAATAACATATACATGCATTAGATGGAAAGGTGCCATGGCTTGGAAACTGAGCTTCATGGTAGCTTCACACCACAATATCACCATCAGATGTGCTTTAGAGCATAGAATTTCAGCAATGCCAGAGAAATGGAGTTCTTACTACACTCGTCATTTGACGAGTTTCTCAACCCTGTTTGAGAAACTTCATGCAAGGGAAAATGTCAGAGTTGACTTGTATAGTTATTGGTTTATTAAAAATATATAAATATATTTCTATCTTTATTAGTTCAGAATTCTAGTCACTTAAAACTTACTGGTAGAGCCAGATACCTTACTGTGGGTGAAGTAGACTGAACTGGAGATGCCTAAGAAATAAATAAATAAAATGAATGTTAACTTTCAGGTATCTTCCTCCAAAATGCTGAACCATCGATTCCACAGGCATTTGTAAACCTGTAAGTTTGTAAGCCAGCTTTAATAAATAATGGCAATCATTATATTCCAGAGATATACAGGAATATAACAGACCTAGAGGTCATTGACACTTCTAGTTTTGCCAAAAATCTGAAATTCAGTAAGCAACCTTAAAACTTAGTGAAACAAGAGTAGGTTAGAAGTGGCTGAAGTTCTGAAAATTGGGCCTGAAGAGACAGCTTTGTCCTTCCTTTGAGAATCATGTTAAATGATGAAAGCGAGTTAGTATTCAAACACGCACCATAAAATTATTCAGGGCATGGACTGCAGCAGCATTTTGCTTGACCTACCTACTCCCACTGCAGCAAGCAATAAAACCAACAGACTCGGAGCAAAATTTCAGCAGTTGTTGCAGACACCTAAGGCACTGACAATAGCTCTTGACCTTGCCTATACTCTTCCCTGTGGCTCGTTATTGATTTTGTGGCTTTTATTTTCCATTCAGAGACCTTAATTTTATGATATGGTATTAGAAAGTAGTTTGTAGCTTCTATTGTCTGCATGGTCACTCTAGGGTATGCGTTTATCCCATGGCTGACAGTAAAGGCAGGAAATTGGATCCCCTGATACAGAAAACATTTCTGGTCTTGTGTTCCTAAATATCTAGGGCAATGCTGACTATTTTTAAAAACCTTCTCCATAGAGGTAATGAACAGGTAAAAAGTCATAAATGGCACAATTAGATTGTCTTTGGTTTCTTCAACATTGTACACACAAAATGCTAGAGACTTTTCTTCCTGATAGTCACACCCTACTTAGGCAATGTTTTCATAGAAATCAGTGGTGTTTTTGACTGAATAAGGGCAGATAAGGATTTGACATGATAATAATAAAAAATCTGAGTTCAAAAGCAAGAAATGCCAAGAAAATTCACAGAAATCCTTTGCAGGAGAAGTTGATCATCATTTTTTTTTTTTTTTTTTTTTTTAAAGGAGGAATAACATGACAGAGAAAAAGACTGTCAGATACTTTCAGAACCCATGTATCCATTACAAAAGAATATTCATTTTATACAGTAGAGTATAAAGCTATAAATGCTTGCATAGGCATCTTGTATACGAAGAGCAAAACCAAGAAAAAGGCATGAACATCGACAGTTACATGTTGTAACCTCAACCTTCTTCAAATTCTTTTCTCATTGACTGTTTGAATTCCTAGGTTAGTTTTACCTTTGATGTGCTGAAACACTTCCTTTTAAATATACAAAGGGGAGTGTTAAATTAAATAACACATTGATACTGCAGGATTATCAGAGATGATTTCTTTGTGACTGCAAAGCAGGAGGGAAGGCAACGCCATAACTGATCAAAGCAGGGTGGTCAATCTGCTGCACTGCCTTATCACTGGTAATTAGCAGTTACTGTGACAGAGAAAGGTACAAGAAACCTTAATTACTGAACATCTAGAGAAAAATGCTCAGTTTTGATTGGGACAAAACACTAAAACTATTTTATAGGATGGATTGGTGATACGATGGAAGAAAAGTGCCTGAGGGGACAATCAGGAAAAGGTTGATATGAGGAACCAGTCCAAAGGGTAAGATTGATGGGGAGGAGGTCCAAGACTGAGGTCATCATGAAAGGAGTCTAAGCAACAATGCAGGTTCCTGGAAAGGGACAGGCAAAGCAGAAGCAGAATCAAGCAAGTTAGGAACAGGTGCTATTAAGGCTACTGTGGCAGCAGGGGACACCAGAAATACATACTGGCAGTATACAAAGGAGCTGGGCTGGAATAAACAAGGTCAGCAACCAGGGATCATAACTGAGATAGCATACAAGGCTTCCAGCTCTTTATAAACTGCCGGAAAGACAGCGCGTACACTAACTCCTAATTGGTGTGTGACAGTGACTGAGAAATTCAAGCCTGGGGCAGAGAAAATTAACCACCAAGTGAATGTGGTGGTGAAACCACCTTTGGGATGTTTCAGCTTCTGCCACTTTACACTTTCTCACCCTTTTCTCTATGGAGAGGCTGGTCTATAGCCAAAAGGCTCATGGAGCTTTCAGTGCTGAGGTCCTCTCATTTTTCCTGTTTTTTTCTTGTAGTTAAATAACATGCTGAGAGCTTTTTTCTTAAAAGGAAGTGATCCTGCTGATAGCTCTCTGACACTTGAAGGGAGCCAGATGACTGTAAGATGCTGCACAGCTCTTCCTAGGCAAGGAGCCCACAGCAAGAGGCAAAGGGGCCCTTTGCTCCTCTGCCCCTTGAACACAGTGTCATAGCTCAGCAGAACAGGCTGCTGCACCAAAGCCACACTGTCCACACCACCATCACCCTGGCAAGGTGTTACAAGGACCATAGGCATACTTGAAGACTTGAGATAGACTCTTTGAGACTTCCCAAACAGGTAATACACATGAAAACCTCATGACTGTGATAGAAACCACTGTTTTATTAAATTAGGATTGTAATGAAAATGCAGATTTTAGGATGAAAACTTGTTTTTCTATTGACTGTAGCATAAAAGCCTCAGTCCAGTGCTGTAGGCCAACCCCAATACGGGAAATCATTTCAGGGACTGGGCTACACAGAGCTGTGGGAGATGCCAAATCTTGCCCAGAGTTTCAATCTTTAATTAATAGGAAAAGGCAATACAACAGATTCCTCTTCCCTGTGCATAGGCATGCACTCATGAATGTACAAATTCCCCTTCTGCTGAGTAAATATCACAGTCTGACTTTGGGCCATCATTTGCCAGCTGATGTGTGAGAACACTGTTGCTCTCTTTTAGGATTTATTCCTGCTCAGAGGAAAACAGAGGTGAGCTGTGAGCAGTGCAGCTCTGCTGACGAATCTGCTACGCCAGGTGTTTTGTTCCTACTGAGCAAGCCAGACCAAGTAAACTGCGCCGAGTAGGTGCTGCAGGCAGAGGCTCTGAACAGAGCTGTTTAGAAGAAACTATTCATTTGAGCTTTTGGAAGCATTTCTAATGGTGGCTGCCCCTGTGATTCATTTTTTGTCTCTTAGGCTCTCTCACCTGTAAGCCACCAGTGAGGAGGATCTGAATTGGCCATGCATATGGCCCGTAATGATACCTCGGGCGTTAAAGCAGCTCCGGCTTTGTGAGGGCAACAGGACTGTTCTGGATGCCAACTTTACCACAAGTAATGTGCACCTGGGGTCAAGTCTTTTCTTGAGCAGTGTGATTATGTGGATGAAGGCATTTTTCTATAAAAGCATGGAGTAGTGCAGAAACTAAAATCCTGTGCAGGACTTCCGAGAAAACTTGTAACCATCCTCGAACAAACAGTGTATTACAGTAATAAGGACAACTATTCTATGTCTAAACAATTATTTTAGATGTAGGTAACTCGTAACATTTCTCTAATGCTGCATAATAAGGCCTGTTTGCAATCTGCTTTCTAAGGAAGAAAAAGGTTTTTTCCCCCAACACATTCCCACTTAAAGACTTTAAATACTTATGATTTACAAATAGTTTTTCATTCTCTATGGACAAATAATAAATAAGAAACACTGAAGATGCTTTAAAATGCCTTTTTAAAAGTATTTTGGAACACATTAAATATGCTTCATTAATTAATCAGGGGAAGAATAAAAACTTTTCTTCTTTTTTTTTTTTTTTTTTTTTTTTTTTTTTTTTGCCAACTTAAAAACCATATTTAAAAGCTCCTGCTATGATGCTATGGCTAGTATTGAGCATATATCTTTGCAAAGTTGCAACCATAGGTATGCTTACCCCTAGCCAGAAGCGAAGCCAGTGGTCTGGGAAGGATACCTACAGGATTTCCCATCTCTGGAAAGGCAGTGTCAAGAATTAAGGCATATAATTATGAGCAGAAAAATAAAAAAGAAATTGCCTAGGAAGACATACTTTTGCATGCTTATTTGTAGGCTGATTCTCCAAAACCATGGGCAGGTTTTCTTAATTCCTACTAATTCCCCTGAAGTGGTGCTGGAGGCCCAGAGCAGGAACAAGGTAGCCCTTAACACCTTCCTCCATGGAATGGGCACTTCGCCCCACGGCTGTGTTTGCTGAAAGCCCCAAAGCCACTGACTGAAAACTGTTCCCTTAGTTTCACAGCTGTCCAATACTTCTGCTCCATAGGAAAGACCAAAGCATTCCTGTCAGTATCACTCTGATTCCACAAAGAAACTACCTGAGGGAAACATTTCCATGAGATATCTCATGTTTTGGTGTTTCTAAAACAACAGTTTTTGAAGACTCTGAGATTCAGCCAGGTCTCCCCACAAACACAGTCTGTAATATACAGGCAAGTTTATAATGGTAAATAGGTGCCTGAATATATCCTAATCATCCAGGAGCAGCAGCTAATATTCCTGTAACACAGAAAATACTACTTTGTTGATACATCAGAGCCAGACACCTATTAGAATAAACATTTCTGGTGAAGAATCTCATCATTTCAGTTTGTGAAATGTTATGCAACATGGCCTTGCTTGAAGGACAGTTAGGTAACATTCATTAAAGCTTAGTTGAAGGAGCATCTCAGAGATCAAATACTTCATCTGTAGGATTCAATGACTCTTGCAGAAATGGAATTCAGAACCTCTAGATACTTTTAAATATCATGTTTACTATTTTGCCTCAGAGAAAAGGAAGAAAACATACCCAACAGTACCCATAGTACCCATTACTGCATTTCTACACCTACAATAATGCAAATATTCATACAAAAAAAAAAAAAGTACATGTACCGCCTGAACAAGCGGAAAAAAATGATAAACAACAAAATTGAAACATGTGGCCAAGACCTGACACCACAGCAAGGATTTCCTGTAAAAGTCAAAGACTTGGAAAACCTAAGCTGTTTTCAAAGGAACTTAATGTCATTAGATGCCAGACTTCACTGATCTTTTTCCTATGGGTTTAATCTATCCCTGCCTGAGTAAGCAGTAAGAGACCCAATTTTTCCTTCCAAAACACCTCATCTTGTGCTGGAACTTACTAGATCACATATGGTATGGGCTTCATGATGCCCATTCGGCAGCAAATACTTCTTCCACAGTAGTTAATGCTAGAGGAACTCACATAGGGCAAATGTAATTTATCAATATTCTCCTTCATTTGTAATAGAAAAATGGGTGTGACTAGGGGTATGTGTAAGCCAAAGTTGACTCTCTGGTGATCTTACTCTCTTCCTCCTTCCAAGAAGCCAGGGGAGCAAGAAGGAGAGTGAGCACTGAAAGCAGCTCCCACCCCACCTCCTGGTCCTGCTCCTCCCTATGACCTGTCAGAAAGCAGGGGCAGAAAGCTCTTGGCAACATTTTCCCTCTTTCATATAGTCAAGGAGACAAAGGGAGCCATGCAGGGAAAGAGCAGCCTTTTCCCAGCTTGCACATGGCTGAGGATGAGAGGCCTGCCACACACATCGCTTGTCAGCCCTTCCTGCTAACAGGAGGTTTTGTGAATGAAACCCATGGAGGAGCAACCCAGAGAGACTGTGCCTGTTATTCTACAATATTTTTTTTTTTTCAGAGAACAAAAAGATTGTATAAACTAAAACAATCTGTATATGCCAGAATGCCAAACACAGATGGTGAAAGTGGACTAAATAACCATGCGGGACCTCATTAGGCTGTTGGCTATCGGGCTGGTTAGGTTTGTCCTGGTAGCTCCAGCAACTGCACTCAAGCTGGGAAGGGAACAGAAAGGGGAAGGAAAATGAATGGGAATAAGAGAAGAAGAACATAGAGAGAGGCATAGGAGAACATAGCCAGGGGCATAGAAGAAGACCTTAAGCAACGTGGTTACTATATTATAAACCTAGATGCTTCTTTAGGCGGAACTTCAAGTACACATAAGACAAAGTGGGCTAAAAGAAAGAGTCTTCTGAAGAGACAGGCAACTGTCTTTTCTTTCCATTCCTGAGTGGAAAAAGATAACCTCTATTTGGTAATTTTTCTACTAGCAGGAGTAATATCCTTTCTCTGTAATATACTTAGTTTGCCATGGTTCATTTTTTGATCAAAAACCGTGAGGCAGATCAGCTACCCATTACTCTAGGTGCAGAACAAAACAAAATCAAAAAAAAACAAAGCAGAAGTATATTGTTGCCCAACAATATTAATAATCTGAAGAGATAACATGAAGAGTGAGAGGAAAGAGTTATTACTTGGGAGTGAGAATTGAGGGTGAGGGTATTACTTCTAGCTGCAGTCATGACTATGACTAGTATAGAAACTGGTGCTACCTGGGGAGGAAGAAAGCAGTAAATTCACATCTTTGATTAGATCTGCTTAACAAAAAGAGAAAAATGATTAAAAAAAAAAAAAAAAAAAAGCCTTTCTGAAACCACACAATGAACACGGGAGTTTATCCTTCACAAAAACATTAAATTGTAAAACGAAATGCCTCGGAGCACACTGCACAACACTGGAGAGAGAGAAAAAAAATAGCACAAATGAAGCTTGAAATTTTAATCCAGAAATGACTTTTCTATGTAAATTCTTTTTTTTTCCCCTCCAGTAGAAGAAAATTCAGCAGTTTTTAAAAAATCTGTTTTAGTTGCACAGAAAGTAATAAATAACAGACCAAAGAACTTATATTCTATGTCCTTACCTGGGGCCAAGCTTCTCAACAAATTTAACTTCACAGGTGCCTGAAAACACAACATGCCTCAGCACTTCAACACCTGCTGAGTGTTCCAGTGAAATGAGAGCTAAAGGATGAAACTTGTTGTTGTTGGAAATAATGCTGCAAGGAAGCTGACTGTGGATATTTTTTTCCTCTAAGCTAATGTCAGCACTTGCTCTAAGGCAGTATCATTAACTTGCCTTCACAGAATAGCTTCAGAGAAGCCATAACCATTACCCTGTGACAATACTAGTCAAAAAGTCCATAAGCACTCTGTTTTTTTTGCAGTGTTCAAAAATACAAACAACTTAGTAAGAATAACATGTTCAAGCTGCCATTTTTATACTGTGACCTTGATGATTTGTATGTCTAAGCCTTCTTTATGGGACATTTCATTACCAGTACTGTTTTAAAGCAATGGAACAAAAAGCTAGCATATCAACTAACCAGTCTTCAGACCTTTCTTTTTTTTCTTTCTTTTTTTTTTCTTTTCTTTTTTTTTTCCAGTATAAAATAAACCTTTGTTCTCTTGCAGCCAAAGACTCCTGTTAGTCTAAAGAAATGTTTTCCATTGAAGCACACAGAAAATGCATGTCCCCATGTACCTGGTAAATAAGAATAGGAAGAGTCTAAAGATAGTGAAGAATATTGAACAATAAAAGCTGTCAAGGAAGGTGGAAAAGGGAATCCCGGATGAGCAGATAGCAGGTACAGAGATAAACTGAAGAAACACACTTCTGTTCCTTATCAGGCAAGCAGTAAAAATGGGACCAAGGAATACCCCTAGGAATATGCCAAACCCCCCATTCAGTGTTAGCGTGGTTCAGTCGCGGGTTGTACACTAAGAATCAGGACTAAGAAAGATGTGCTGTGAGTCATTCCCTGTATAAATACTCTACTTCAAAAGACCGAGCCTTTTGATAGTTTCTTCCCACCTAACTTCACACATTTGCCTGAATAGTCCAAGTTCGAAATACGTTTGGTTCAGACTCCCTTCACAAGCAAAGGAAAAGCTTGCGTTCGGCAAGGATACGCTTGAGGCCTGCAGTTACCTGAGGGGATTACCAAGGATCCCTTGGCCAGGGATGGCTGCGTCTCTGAGGCAGAGGCACTGCCCAGTGCAGAGCAAGCCCGGCCCCCCTGCATATCCAGCTCAGAAGGACCTCTCTGGGGGCTCATGGTGGTTTCCTACCCAGGTATCAATATACCTGGATATGGGGGAAACACGCAGTCTGGATTCTCACCTTGACACAGCTGAGCATCTCTGTCAGCCTTTGCAGTAAAGGCACATGCTACATGCCCAGCCTGAAGGATTAAGCATTAAACCTTAGCCAAAAAAACTGACCCTGTTTGTCTAAACTGTATCTAGAGCAGCTCCAGCACTACGTCACGTCCACCAGCACCCAATTCACCTGCCTTAATTGAAGGAGCTGTACCTACACCCACATAAATAGGAAGGGAGTGCAGGGATTAGATGTACCCAGAGTGGAAAAGCCATGGTTAAATACACAAATAAAGCACACTGCCTTTCAGAGTCTATTTTAAAACCTGTGTGGGTTTCCTCTGATCTTCTCTTCCCCTTACCTTTCTCCCCTGTTAGAAGAATTGAATGAAGAATAGAAAACAATGCAAAATTTAAAATGTGTCATTTTAACTGCCTGAAGCATTTTTAGCTTACTGTATATATTGTAGAGCTAAAACAGAACCTGATAATGCCACCCAGTCTATCATCATAGGTTGCACCAAAGGATTAATTGAAGGCTTATGCTCCAGAATGTTGTGCTATTCTTATAAAAAAAGTTACCTAAGTTACTGAAGCTGTAAGTTTTTGAGTTCAGTGATTTGCATTTTCATACAATTTTAAAGACTAAAGCAGGGAGCCAGTGCAAGCTTTAGGGCACTGTTATGCTGGAATCATTTATTTTAAGTTTCATGGCAGATTTTTTTTTTTTTTTTTTTTTTTTACACATTATAAATAAATAGACGTAAGACTTGGAAGAACAAAAATGAAATCAGCATCAATGCTGTGTCTGCCTCATGTTCTTTTATCTCTCTTCATTCATTCCTCTCTTCCTTCATGCCAAGACCTCTTGGCAGCCTTTCTTATCTGGATTTACAAAACAAATTCCCTCTTATCATTTTGAAGTTTTGCTCTGAGTTTTGTTTCACCTACAGTGTCCACCATGTATCAACAAATCCCCTGGAAATTAGAGTTTCTCTGGTCTCTCATTGCAGCTTTCTTTTTTAGGTAGAGCCTTCGCTTTTTCTCTTTCTATCGATGAGCCTGAGAACTCTCAGCAATGGGATTCTCTTATTCTGGGGATCTTACACAGGGCTGAAAATATCACCATTAGTTAACACATACTAATTATGGAGCTTATCAGTGAACGCTATTTAGATAACTGCCAAAATCATGTTGAAATGTAATTCTACATTGACAGTTGTTAGGCAACAAGTTTGGTAAGTCTGAACCATTTGTTGCTGCTTTTGCTGAGGTTGCTTGCACCCTTAGTTGACTGCAAATATGACAAAGGAAAAAAAGGAGAGAGAGAATTCCTATACTTCTGTGTTTGACAGAGTAGACTACAGAAAGTCGAATAAAAATGGTTTTGTATGAGGAGCTGCAGATCAGAGCTATAGCATGCATTTTAACACATACAGTTTCATTCTATGCCTTTCATCTAGGGCGAGATTGTCAACTTTTGAATATATATGATTTGGTGCACACTTCAGGAGGATGATGGAGAAATACACAAAGTGCTCTGAATTTTGCAGTATTTCAGCCTCAGCCCTTGAAACACTCTGTTCTTTCACCTGGGTGAAGGCAAACATTGGGGTAGAGGCAGAGTAAAAGCAGCTTGGCATGGGCTTCCCTGAAAGACTGAGCCTGCTCAAAGTAAGGACTCAGACAATCTGTATCTACATGAAACTAAATGGGGTGACATGGGCACTCACCCGGCAAATCAAAGCTGCGGTTTGGCAAAGTTACGGGAGATCCTCAAGGGAGTGCTTCATGCTGACACATCCCTGCACTGCTTTTATTGCCTGGTCAAAACTTTGCTCCTGATTGTCAAATGTCTCGGTGAGCACAGATCTACAACTGGGACATCATCTTTTTCTCCATGACCTGCTATTAAGCAACTCAGCAGCCCTGCAACATTATAGCTCACAGTGCCCAGGACACAGCAGGTACTAAAGCTTCCTGAGCTGGGGGGATTTGACTTTCAAATAAGCATCTGGAGGAGATGCAGATAACCCAGATTCTGATCACCTTTAAAGCGGAGGTACAAAGCACTTCCATCACGAAGAGCACATTTCCTACCATCCACCTGCCTCTGACAGCCATATTAGTTTTCTCTGAGCCTTTTGTTAAAAATAGTTAAAGCTGCCTTGCTGGTTTTATCTTGGGAAGTTACCTGCTCTTCTTGCCTTTCTAGAGGAGAGTACTCTAACTAGCCCAGCACCCCGAGCAGCTAGGATAGACCCTTCCAGCAGGCACATCTCACTTCTCTGTGTCTTTGCATTTCCGCAACCCTGCTGTATGCCCTGAGCACGGGCCAGCTGTGCTGGCTGCACAGTGACAACACTAAACTTAATTTGCCAGGTTGCACCAGGGACTATCTGACTGGAAGTGCGAAGAGAAGTGGAGAAGAGAAGATTGGGAGAAGATCTGATCAATATGTATGAGTACTCGAAGGGAAAATGTAGGGACAATGGGGCCAAACTCTTCTCTGTGGTGGCCAGTGACCAGGACAGGGGTAATGGATACAAGTTGAAACACAGGAAGTTCTGTCTCCATGTGAGGAAGAACTTCTTCCCTGTGAGGGTGACAGAGCCCTGGCACAGGCTGCCCAGAGAGGCTGTGGAGGCTCCTTCTCTGGAGATCTTCCAAACCCTCCTGGCTGCCACCCTGTGCCCCGTGCTCTGGGTGTCCCTGCTGGAGCAGGGGGGGTTGGGCTAGATGATCTCTAGAGGTCCCTTCCAACCTTAACCATTATGTGATTCAGTGTAATTGCAATAGACTCCAAGCATCAGTGAACATTCTGGTCTCCCTAACACCCAAAGTAACTCTACTCATCATAGAAAGCTTACATGCATGAAGATTTTCAAGAAACAAAAGAACAACCTGCAGGAGTCTGAGATAGCCTGCACCAAAGCCTTCATGTGGGTTAGACTTAAACAGAAGATCATGGAAAAGGTGAGTGTACTCTGCTGTGAGCTCATGAGGTTATCTCAGAAAAGCTGTGCACAAGCCACCTCAAATCAGACCTGACACAAGAGCAAACCTCTCCCTCCCTACAAGCCACACTTGCCTTGAGAGGTCCCTAGTTGCCCCTGAGAAGTTCAGTGGTGGATCAATGGACCGGTTCTTGGGGATGAAGCAGGAGATGTACTAAGCCACAGCGGCAGTGCTTGACATCAGGCATGGGTGCCTTTGCGAAGCTCCTCAAGATAAGCCTTGACAACCATAGAACTTCACACATCACTTCCACTGCATGGTGGAAGTAGAGAGGGGACTGTGGGAGAGATCTTCAGCTGGTAAATATCATCATCATCCCATCCACTTCACTAGAGGGATGCTGTCACAGAAGCTGGTCCTGTTCCTCCCAGCCTATCACTAGTCATCATTTTTTTTGCTATAGAAAACACAATATTATATTGTTCAGAGTTTTCCAAATGAAATATATGGCATTCTGTTTGAAGAAATAACATCAGTGATTAAATAAAACCTGAACTGCATAGTTACAGTCTTGTTATTACTATATGGAAAAATACAACACAAGTGTCTGCCAGGCAGGTTATTGTATAAATCAAACACAGTGGGGACTTCCTAAGCATTTATTGTACCATAGATACAGCTTTCTGGATATACACTAGTAGGTCATGGGAAAGGCCTGCCTCTTGAGCACAATGACATCTGGCAAATATAAATGAGAATTTTCCAATGAAGCCTGCATATAGGAATGCTATCTGCCCAGGCACTCTGTATTAGCCATGTTGGAGCTAGCAACACAGGTCATCTATTCTGTGTATCTTTTCTCCATCAGAATCGACATTCAGAAGTAGGGAGAAAAGAACAATGTGAGTTTCTAGAGATTTGAAAATCTAGAACATCACCACAAGATTTATGATAGAGCCACATCCTTTAACGCCCATGGCTACTCTGCCATTGGCTTGCTTCACCGCAAGCAAGATCATCAAGCCTAAGGAAGCTTGTTTGGCAGTATAAAAATGAATTATGAAATCTCATATAGTAGATGAATGTGACTAGTCTCAGTGCCACAAGTGCTGATTTGATTGCTAAAACATGTTGGGATTAAATATTGCTCACCAGTTCTGGCTGATCAAAACAAAGAAAATGAAAAATGTAGCAACTTTGGAACAATGAAAAGCCAGGCATGATGTTAGTAGGAAGGAGGAAAAGTAAATCAAAGCAGGGAAAGAGAAAAATCTTAAAACCTCGGTCAGCACTGCATAGATAAATAAGATAGGCAATTAAGTATAACAAAAATAATAAAGTAGGGAAGGAATGTGAAATAAGAGAAAAAAAAAGTTAAAAACAGAGGCATTATGGCAAGCGCTATTTCCATTTACTCTAGCATCATCACAGAATAGATGAGGTTGGAAGGGGACACTTCAGATCATCTGGTTCAATCCCCCTGCTAAACGAGGGTCACCTGCATCACATTGTGCAGGACCATATTGCCTCCGATTTTGAACGTCTCCAGACATGAGACTGCAGAACCCCACTGGACAACCTGTTCAGTCACACTCACAGCAAAGAAGCATTTTCCTGTGTCCAAGGGGATTTTCCTGTGTTTCAGTTTGTGCCCTTTGCCTCTCGTCCTGTTTCTGGGCACCACTGAGGAAAGTCTCCCTCCCAAGACATATTTATAGTCATTGATCAGACCCGCCCCCGAGCCTTCTCTTCTCCAGGCTGCACAGTCCTTGCTCTCAACATCCGTATACATGAGAGATGCTCCTGTCCTTCAATCATCCTCGTAGCTGTAAGCCACAGCTTAGATAGGAGTAACTCTATTGGCATTAGAGAGCAACAGAAATGGTAGTGAAAAAGCAGATTTTGAACCAGCGTGGGCTGCGAGCAGTTTACAACTCCGTTACTGTAACATGAAGGAATTATTCCAACGCAGTGGAGGGAAATTAATTTCAATTATTGCGTATACTTCTGCTTCCTTACATTATAAAGAAAAAAATATATGAAACAGATGGAACAGGGAATTTGAGATTGTTAGCTATTTAAAAGACAAAATCATACCTAGGAGAACAGAAGTGATAAATGATGAATGATGATAAATGCATGCACTTCTGTTGTCCATCCAAGATTTTCATGCCTTAAACTAATAAAAAGGACAATAACAGCTTTAACACAATATCCTTAACAGTTAAACAAAAAAAGCTGCCCTTAAACCCAGCAAGGTTACCTCTTGCCTACCTTTAAGGGAGGAGGAGGAAAGAGGCAAAGACATACGAAGGCCGAACACTTAGGGTCTAAAGGCACATTGCTATTTTCTGTAGATAGTGGCAGTGGTTGGACTCCTCAGAGAAGCAGCATCTAGAGAAAATGTTATATGACACTTTGCATTGGGACAAAATAACATGGGGCTACTCAAAGAGAAGAGAGGCAATGGTAAATATAACCACATTCCTAGGTGAAAGAAAAGTGTAAACCAGGAATAACAGAATTCACTAAATGCTGGAAAGTGAAGCTTGTATCTTCTTACCAAACTGGTGCAGATTGTTTTAATAGCTGCTGTTAGTTCACAGTCTGTTGCTTCACTCGTTGAGTGTGGTGAAGGGGAAAAAATAATAATAATAATAAAAAAAAAAAAAAATTCTTGTGTCACCTATTCTCAGACTGAAGGCAACTGAAAGAGGTACAAGGCAATATGAATTCTGGTTGCTCTCACTAATTTACCATATAATACTTTGTTTTGCTCTGCCTTTTTTTTTT
>VZSV01000123.1:2250551-2293578 GCA_013398735.1 Nothocercus julius | reverse complement strand
AGTTAGGGTGACATAAGACAGTTATCATGATGAAAGCCAAATTTCACCCCAGAATTGAAAGTGCTGTCTCATCCTACAGGTTTAGTAGGACATGTTATTAAAATTTTTATGGTTTGCACAGAGTGTTTTATGCCTGGGGCATCATTTGAAGAAGTCTAGGAGAGGGTCAATACAGTTAGCCTTGATCAGACCTGCTAAGAATCATAGGTATGTTTGCACAACTTTGCACAAGTTCTCAACTCTACTTCAGATTTTTGCCCCATACTAAATTAATCACCCAAAGCATTACTGTGAAAGATAACTTCTTTTTGGTCATTTTATTATGAAAGCCTCAAAAGGATTCTAACATTTTCATATTTGATTCTCTAAATACCTGTATAAACATAATTTGCCCATTGCTGGAAGAGATTGTACTTTATATCTTTTTGTGATCTGAAAGAGTTACAGAAAACTCATATTTGAAGAATATGGCTGGATATCCCTCCTTAACAGGCAAAAGATCATTACCAAGCCTTTCCTGTGCCTGGACTTGTTCTTTCTGTTGTTCTCAAGATGAGGCATAAATCTCAAGGGGACAAACAGTATATTCACTCCCTGTTAGTCGGATCTGCTCATTATAATTCATCCTTATCTCAACTGCTGTAGTGCCTTTACAGCCAGCCAAGCATCATCCTTCTTCTGCAAAGCGATCCTTGTCTGAAAGAGCTTAGAGTCTAAATGGTTAAGGCAAAGAGAAGGAGATAAAAATATTCCTTATGTGCAGAATGAACAATTCTGCAGTGGCAAATAGCATTTTACTCTACCCTATTTTTATCTTTTCCCTTGTATTTTTAATGTGATTGCATGAGAAGCGGCTAGTTCAAGGAGAAAGCGTAGGAGAGCAAGCCAGAGGAGCTTGGGAAGGGATGGGGCAAAAGGCCATGAGCACAGGAGATATAATGACTAGGGTAAACTGTCCAGGAAACATCCAATGTCGCTAGTGTCACCACCGATACTGTGCCATAGCTAACTAGCTTCTTGCAGTTCCTGCACTTGAAAAAAACACTTGATTGCTAAAATAGTAATGGTCAGTCTTAGCAGCTACGGGCTCCACAGTTTGCATTTGCTCTTAGCAAGCCAAGCAGAAGGGAAGTAATAGCTGGAGAGGGCAGCCAGAAGCCTGCATTTCACTGCCACCACCAAAATGGAAGCAGCAGAGCTTCCCCACGGGTAAGGACGACAAAGGTCGTCCAGTGAGGTGGGAGGCGGCCTGTGGCAGAGTCTGTCCTCAGAGAGGACCTTCCCATTGCACTGATGCTGTGCAAGAGTCATTTCTCTCTGTAACACAGGTGCCCCACCATGTCCCACAATGGTAGCCTGATGCAATGGAAAGGCTTTCTGAGAGAAGATTCGCAAGTACAATTTTTCTTAGTAAATTGGTATATTTTGGAAGAATCACTAGTATGCACAGTTAAGGCAGAAGAGGATAAACTCTTCTTGTAAAATAAAAAGCAAACAATTTTAAAAACACAGGTTATCCTCTGCTCACGGTGCACTCTTTTCCTCTTTTAATAGACTCTGCGGGCACTGGTGGTCATAAGTAATGCCTTGCTAGACTGTGAAAAATACCAAATTCTCTTGCACCACATAGGTAGAACAGTATTCAGGTGTCTGCTGCTATTTTTCCTTATGCTTTTATCATACTGAGCATACTCTATGAACAGAAAAAACACAGCAGGTAGAAACAGTGCAAAGCAATTTTGTGTAGACCTGCTAATATTTGTGAATCTGTTCCTTCATCTCATTAAAATGGGTATTTTTTTCCCCGGTTAAATAAAAGTCCTGATGATTGTGCTTGGTAAGATTCTTTTTCTTACACTTTAAACTCATTAAATTTAATGAGTGTTTTAAAGGTCAGAGGCAAAAGGGAAGCATTTACCACTATAACACAAAGTGAGAAAGCTGAAAAATACCATCAGTAATGAATGCAGCCAGGAGACTTCTGACGACATTGCATTATTTAAGCCCATTTCTCCCCAGTTTGAACTGTGTGTTTTGCTGAAAGTAAAGTCCAAAACAAGGCCACAAAGCATGCACTGCATCTAACCCAATATTAGAGGAAATGTAGAAGAAATAATTCAAACATGTAGAATAAAAGGTACCCATGGCAAGCACAAAGAAATAAAAAAGCAAGCATGAGCACATATTACCCCACAGTTACTTTTCTCTTTTTTTCTTGCGTCTAATTTATGACTTCTAACATATCATCCAGTCAAAGACAAAAGAAAGTTAAGTTCAGAGCACAAAAATGCCTTCATTTTTCAAAGAAAAGCTGTAGCACCTTGGAGAATTTGTTTGAGCTTATGAGCTTGACCCAGTGTGGTCTTTCAAGGTGCTTGCATAAAATCGCACTCCTCGATTTCAGTGTGTGTTTTGTCTCCTGTAGAACTTCAGCACCACAAGAGAGGACACACAGTATTTTTGCTTAGCACAACGATATCTAAAATACCTAACTTCAGACACCATCACTCAATTGAACAGAACAGCGACCTCATGGCAAGTCAGGTTTTGAGAGGGAACTTCAAAGGCAGCGGGAACTGAGCAATGGACTGTGTGGAGGGAGATGCTCATCATCTCATGAGACTAGATAGATGAACATTTAATAAGGAAAAGACAACTGAAAAGATACTAAGGGAACACAGAGTTTTAAAGCTATTATTCTCTGTGATCATGGGGCAGGAAAGGAAAGAAGAGAATTTCTCAACCGTCAGGAAGAAAACTCACCATTTTGGGAAGAAGTTATGTGCAGGAAAGGACTTGGGCTGGCATCCAGGGTCAGGATCCTGACCCAGTTCTAAAGAACACTCAGGAGCGTGAGTGAATTGGTAATAACGAAAGAAAAGGATCACTGCTATTTCACTCTCAAATATAAAGAAAATGCCATATAAAAAACACAGTCTTAATTGACTGCTCACACCGAGGAAAGCTTCTACACACATGGGTTTATAAGAGCCCAACTGTGACCCAGCAGCCTAATAGGAAACCAGAAAAGGTATATTTTTTTTTTTCTTTAAATCAAGTCTGCAATACTACCTAGTTCAGAAAGATATAAGCCAGTGGTTTGTAAGCAAAAATAAAAACAATAAGCTGTAGCTGTCCCTGCACCCTGTCAGGATTGAGCCCACAATGGGCTCTGTGATTCCTTTGCTGCTTTCTGCATCCTCCACGTGCAGTGCCAGGCATGACCTCTACCAATCAACGCGTTCAACCCCATACTTTGGGAGACGGAAGGCCCCGTACTGTCACATCAATCTTACTGCTACCACAGCCTCTTCCCTGACCTGCTGCCTTGTGCACGGAAAGACACCAAGGCAGAAAACCTTCTTCAGGTTGTGAAGACAGAACTGCCCCTATCTAGCTACATAGGAGTCCGGAAGCTCATCTTAGCCAGGCACTGAGGTTGACCACAACTCATTCAGGAGGCCTTAGAAATCTGAACAACTTGAATCATAACCATATATAGGATAAAGTAACTTTAGAAATACTTTAAATCAGTATAAGCGGATGTTTAACAAAGAGTAAAAGTTACAGCCCAGCTTCAGACTTGTGACAGGAAATACGATGTTTGGAAAATTTTGGTGAAGAAAAATTAAGAGCAAAAATTGAACGGGGATTCCTGCATAAAAGGACATAATTGAGCTGTAAGGCTGACTGGAAGCTCCTATCAGATGTATTTATTGCGTTACATGGATTAGCATAACCTGATATCAATAGTAGCCTCTATATTCCCTATATTCTAACTCTATATGAATAGTTAGAAGAATAAAAGAAGTTATCCCTGTAGCAGATTACTGAATTGCTCCTGAACTTTTTATTGGATAGAAGGCTTTCATTAGCCACAATAAAATCAGACCCTTCCCAATAATAAACAGCTACTGCAACTGATTTGTCATTAGAATGTAGTTTCTGAATCCATCTCTCTTTCACTCTTCTTGATTCTCTTTAGAGACATTTCTTTCTTATCTCCTCTCAGAATAGGGGGTGCTTCCCCAAATGCACATACCTACCTGAGAGTGACAATGTCATCTCTTTGACCATGCTTGGCTGTAATCTACACATGTGAAAAACTCTTCATTGGTTTGAAAGCAATGAATTAAGAAAATGCACAAAGAAGGCTAGAAAAATCATCCCGGACATTGAATGGGACTTCAATAGGAAGCGTTCCAAAGGCCCTTCTGGGCCAAAATTCTTCGAAAGTGTTTTGAAGAGAGAGAGAGAAATTGATCCCACAAAAGAAGGGTCTCTAGAGGGGAGAAAAATCCCAAGTTTTTGACTATTTCAGAAGTCACGTATGTGCCAGTTAAGAGAAACTAACCAGCAGTATAAGTGAGCTAGCAGCTCTGCAGCTGAGAGAGTATTTTTGGCAAAGATCAAAGCCAGGAAAGTATATTGGATGCAATGTTAAAACCTACAGAATTCTGTGAGATATTCAAGGTGGTATATTGCCCCTTACATTGCTTTCATTGTCTATTTGAAGAATTAATTGCATTTGCAGTCAAAGCTGTTCTCAGAATTATACTGTGGAAGATCAAAAAGTGCTTGCTTATTATTATGGATGAGTTTAATATTCAAAAGATTATTATTCCCTGTTTTGTCCATACTATTGCCCATAAGCCAATTTATTTTCTAGAGTCTTCAGAAATCTTCACTGACCAGCTTATCTATAAGAATGACATAACCTTTGAAAGCGATAAAAATGCAGAATGCCAAAAATTTAAATAAATATGAATATTCTAGTTAACTATTCACAAGTAGTTAGAGTTCTCTCACGATTTTATCATGTATTCCTTCTCAAAAATTGTAAAACCTGAGCATAACATGTGCATAATGTCAGGAGTACCTGAAGATAAGGTGCCTTCAGAAGGACAGCATGGCATCGCTACACATGGATAATGAACCCAATAGAGTCCCTTGCTTTTGGAGAAGAAAGATTTCTAAACTGGCAGAATGCTCTGGGTCAGAAACTGCCATTTTGTGCTTCAAGTCAAGGGCAAACATTTCACAGGCAAGCAGCAATCTTCCTTCTTTCTCACAGGAGACTGATACTGAGCCAAACAAAATGCTTAAGCATCTCTTCCTCTAGTTGTTTCCCAGCTGGCCAGTGAAGCTATCAGTTTAGCAACTGGATACAAATGACTGCTGCCCTTTCTGTCTCTGATAGTGTTATTTGCCTGGCTGATCAAGCCTTCAATTTTTTAAGTGGAAAGAATTAAATCCTCCCTAAGAGCATCTGTTTGGCATTAAAAAGGCCGGATTTTTTTCTTTCTTTTCCTGGTGATGACCTCCTTAATTTTCAGTGACTCACTGAATATGTGATGTTGCCACCTTCCTGTGCCTCTGCAGATAGGAATGTGGTTCCTTGTACAGTTTGTCTTAAAGCTTGAATCTTCCTACTCTTCCTTTCTACCTACAGTTGAAGGGTTTCCAGTGCTGAAATAGTCCTCTGTGACTAACACACAAACTGATTCACCTTTTTATCCACTTAGAGACTTGCTCCTTTTGGCAAGATTTGATATTAAAGAGTGATCTTTAGGCTACCCCTGTGGCAGAAACGTAGCATGAGACAGATTTTCTCTATAAGGAAGATGATGGTAAATGTGCAAAGAAACAACATGTGTCACTGCCTATCAAAAGATATTAGCTGAGAAGAGAAGAGGATGAAAAAAATTAAGATGAAAGGGAAAAGAAACTTTTTTTGGTCTTGCAGTGTAGCTGCAAGATGGCACTTTACAGCTACTATAAAAGTCTGATTCTCAAATGTATCATTAGTTTGACAGAATCTGACTCAAGATTTACCATGTACTGCTTCTAGGCTATTTGGACGTATGGTGAAAAAACTGACTGAAACCGCCCCCTACGGATGAGTTTCTTTTTTGAATCCTTCCTCTCCAAGGCTCTTGCATTTCTTTTAAGATCTAATGTTTTACTCTGTTGTTCCTATATTCTGATCTTTCTTTCCCTGAGCCATCCAGGTTTCTCTGAAGCTCTCGCTATCTATTGAAATGGCCCCTTCACAGCCACTCTGAGAATTCACACATTAGCATAGAATCGTGCCAGAAGTTTTAGTAAGACTCATACAGAGAGCAAGCAAACCTCTAATTAAGTGTGAGGAATGATCTGAGGGCCTGAGTTTGGATGGGCTGACAACACACAGAAGTGGTTATTCAGTGCGCAAAATCATGCGGAGGATATGTGCACCTCTCCTAGGACTCCACTAGGAAATGCGTATCTGTTCCAAAGAAGCAGGATTTGGCCTCTTCTGCAAGAGAAGGGCAAATATTTTGTAACCACAGCTAACAGTATTCTGAGGACATGAAAAACCTCTAATCTCACAAAAAAGTGCTAGTATTTTGGAGCAGAAGGAAGTGGGTGAAAGTCACAAAAAACTCATATATTGGTACAGGTGATTATCTACCATCCGTTAGTCTAAAAAAAGCATTCTTTTGCCCTAACATCCTTACCTTTAGAATTAGACTTGCATAGTCATATTCACCATTAATAAAACCTTTGTTAATAGTTCTAAGCACTTAAACAAGTAAACAGATACCCCTTGCTTCCCACAGCACAACATGGAGAGCAATTGAGTACTCAGAAGAGGTACCCCAGGTGTTAATTTTGTGCATCAGTAATTGATATATACGGACCCAAAAGGTTAGGAAGGACCAGGTATTTTAATTCAGACAAGAATTTTTTTTTCCCCCCTCTTACACTGAAATTGTTCCTCTGTTTATGGACAGAAAGTTCTTCCATAAATTAGGGATAGTTAGCTGTGATCCAACTTCTTGTTTAGTCCTCCTTTCCCCAAATTAAGCCATCTTCTCACCACACATGATTGATATTGAGGGATTTCTGGCCTTGTGGGAATTTGAGAACCTTTGAAGGAGCTGCCAAAAGACCAAGGGCCAAACTGCTGCTGACCAGAACATTTCCAGCGTCACTGAGATTTCCAGAGCTGACTTAAGAGTCTGGGATGGATGGGAGAAAGAAAAGGGACATAGCCCCTTTCCAGACCCTCACAGTCATCCATCTTGACAACTTCTCCTGCATCAGCATATCCAAATACTGGCAATGCGAACAGCTGAAGTGAGATGACAACAAATATTGACTCCATACTAGCCCAGCTTTCCAGCTGGAGCCTGGGAGCATGGCCTGTGGGGCGGAGTGCAACTTAGTGGAGCTAAACGCTTTGGCTGCAGATTAGAAGTGCAAGATATTGGCACTACAGAGAGTTAAGTATCTCTATCATTATCTTACAGTGGGAAGAGAGCTAAGGAGAGTTGGGAGCACAGGTCCATTCTGCCTTCATAGCGGATTCTCTGAGCATAGCCCCTCTTTATTCCTGCCAATAAACAGGAAGCAAAATTCACCCCTAGGTACCATCTCTGGGGATTAAAAAAAAAAAAAAAAAATCTGAGATGGTGTGGAAAGAAAGTGCTCAAGAATGTCAAATTAATTAATTTTAACCCATAAAACAAAGCAATCAGTAAAAAACAAATCGCAAGAATGAGATACAGCCTCAGGATTTCTCATGTTCTATGTAATGTTCAGGAGCAGAGATTTTTCTTAGGAAATTTACAATGGTATTTCCAAAAGCATTCTTCACTTATTGAGGATTAATTTGCTTCCAGCAGGCCTGACAAACTGCTGACATTCAAGCTCTTAAAAAAGAGTTTTCAGAGGGGAAGTCGTGCGTCAAAGTAAACAGGCAGTTATAGTGACTCCTGGCAAGGACTTTAAAATATGAAAACAAACATGTGCGAGGATACAGAAAAGAGACTGTCTTATATTCTTTTATTGCTTATTCCTAGAATCCAATACACATCATCTGTTGTCACTTTAAGTTAGCTGTGTAAATACTTCACTGCTTAATACCTCAAATTTAAGAATTTGTCCTCATGCTAGAGAGCTACTGCAGATAACTTCCTAACCCAGGTGGCCCAGGAGCCATTGAGAAGAGAGACTCTGTCGGACCTCAAACTTAAGAGCTGGTCAGGGATATGAAGACTGGAGGCAGCTTAGGCTGCCGTGGAGTTCAGGATCCTGCAAGGAGGGAAGAAGGCAAAATAAAGGGTCACAGCCTTAAGCTTCAGGAGAGCAGGCTTGAGCCTGTCCAGGGACCTACTTGGAAGAATCCCACAAATGATGGTCTTGAAAGGAAGAAAGGTCCAAGAGAAATGATTGATTTTCTAGCCTTCAAGCTCAAGTATAGACCATGCCAACAAGAGGGAAATCAACCAAAGGCAGCAGAAAGACAAGCTTCTGACAAAACTCAACCATAAAAGCAAACACAAGAGACAGAAGCAGGGACAGGTGATCTAGAAGGAATATAGAGACACTTTTTGGGCATGCAGGGATGCAGTTAGGAGAGCTAAAGTCCACGCAGAGTTGAAACTAGCAAGGCAAGTGAAAGGCAACAAGAAGGGCTTCTGTAAGTATATAGGCAGCAAACAAAACACTAGGGAAAACATGGGTCTGCTGCCAAATGGGGTAGGGAGTCTCCTGGCAAGGGACACAGAAAAGGCAGAGGTACTGAATACCTTCCTCACCTCAGGCTAGGTGGCTTCCTCACCAGCCTTCAGCAATCCCAAGACCCTAAAACCAGAGAGGGGAAGTTTGGAGCAAGGAAGACTTGTCCTTGGTCAAAGAGAATTAGCTTAAGGAACACTTAAATGAATTAGACCTACACAAGTCAAGAGGTGTCAAGAGGACAGGCCAGACCCTTCTCAGTGATGCCCTGTGACAGGAGTCAATGGGCACAAACTGAAATACAGGAAACTCAACTTAGACACAAGAAAACACTTCTTTACTGGGAAGGTGACTGAGTACTAGAACAGGTTGCGCAGAGAAGTTGGAGATATTCAAAATCCAATGTGATATGGTCCAGGCAATGCCTTATATGTGACTCTCCTTGAAAAGGGAGGTTGGACCTGATGATATGCAGAGTCTCCTTCCACCACAGCTCTTCTATTATTCTGGGAACAGGACTCAGATCTCTTAGATGTTAGGAAAACTTAGCATGGTCTTTATTCACAAGATAGTCTGTAATTTTCCACCATGAGAAATGTAGGATTGAAAATAATGTTACTTTGGGCTTAATAAAATATTTTGGGAGGAGATTTGTATTAAAACATCTTAAAATTTGATCTTTATAGGCAACTAACATAAGAAAGAATACAGAGGTAAAACTAAGCTCAGAAAAAGATGAAAAGAGAGAAAAGAATTTAGAAGGAATAATTGTAGATCTTAAAGATGGATGGATGAAAGAACATGTACTGAGATAGTTATAACACTATATTGCCTCAGACTCCTACTCATTGAGCCCTGACAAGTGTGAAGTTATGAAAAGTAGCGTTTATGATGTATGAAAGAGAATGAAAACATTAATTTCACTGCACTTTGAGGAAGATATTGGTGATATCACTCCACAGGGCTCTGTGAGAACTTCTTCCACCTTTTCCTGACAATTCCAGAAAAGAAAAGAGCTCCAGATGGTTTTGTTTTCCATTTCCGTAAGAACACTTACTCTCAGTAACCTCACTTTAATAATAGATGATGGGAAACCTGAACAGGTAATTTCTATGAAATCCTAAATCTGATGATCTATGTGCACTTTATGTGGCAAGTGTTTTTCTATTCAAAAACAGGTTCATCACACTGCTCAGGAAAACACATCTTTTTTAGCCTCAGTCATACATACAGTAGCATAGAATAATGCCAAAAAATAGTGAAGAATAGGAAACCAATGTTTAACATGGACCAAAAGAAGAGAAAATGAAGGACTGCTAAGCTGAAATCTCCTTTCTGAAATCTTCCAGAATATCCTGCCCCATCTTCCTCGTTTACTCTCACTACTGCGTGCAGTCCTCTTCAAAATACTCTGTAGGAATAAATGGGCAATTTCAGCTGTGCTGAATTCAGTAGTATTACTTCAACAAATAGTTTGAACCATCTCTCTTCAGTAGCATTCAATTCACATAACACTCTCCTGCTGTTTATAAATCCCATTTTATTTTAGATTTAAACAAAAAAAAAAAAAATCAACCAATTAGGTTTGCTACATACAACACAGTTCTTACCATCAGCCCACAAATACACAGAATTCAGATTGTCTACAAATAATATTGCTAATCACTTAGTTGGTCTTTATTTTCTGTGCCTTAGTTTTTGCACTTGCTTCAAGAACCTCATTTTTTCCTATGCAATCATGAAAGCCAGAAGTATTTTTTCTTTTCAAGCTGATATAACTTTCTCACGTAGACCACTTTGCTGCCTTACCACTTGGGCTTTTGGTCTGAAAGCCTACTGGAAGGCAAAAATTTCACAGTAGAAGCACGGGAATCATCAGGACTCTATGAAATATGAAAATCAATTCTGCACAGTGGGCTTGTCTAGCCAGTCCCAGTCAGCATATACTTAGTCAGAAGAAAAAGTCAGACAATTACATTTAAATCAGAATATTTAGAAAGACATTTCAAGGCAGCAATCTCCCAGACAGCAGAGGATATACTAGCAGTGCAGGCATACCTTTTACCTCAAAGAAACATTGCTTCATGCTGTGAAACTATGTATGCAGAATCACAAGGAAAAACTGAACCTTTAATTAAAGCAGAAATGCCAATGTGAAGAAACAGATAAAAGTGGCAGCAAGAACAAGGAGATTAAAACACACTCCTGTTTTTCATCTATAGCTTTTGGTGCTTAATGAATCCAATAAACACTTCAGATAATGGGGGACTGTTAACTAGCTCTGCAGGCTTTCTAGCATGTGTTCAAGATCATTGCCCTTGTTTACTGACAGAAGTCTAAGTCACAGAAGGATTTTGGATTGGGTCAGGCTTATTACATATGACTTGTGCTAAAGTGGTTAGTCTACACTGAGATCCAGTCCCCACTGTTCTAGGCTCTGCGTATCCACACAGAAACCTAGCCCACATCCTGAAGAGTTTATTGTCTAAATAGATTAGCTAGAGACATTATTGTCATTAATCTATTTCACAGATGAGGAATTTCAGCAAGGAAATTAAGGGAATTGACAAAGTCCAAAAGGGAAATCTGTGATGGGGGCTGGAATTGAGCCCAAATATATTGAATTCAGGGCTTTAAATACAATGTAAAAAGACAAAGAGTTTGTAAGGGCTCTATTGCTACCGGATGGCTTCCATACAGTATAAATTTGTGTGTATTTTCAGTACTGCAGACAACAAGGAAAATTGCAAGGAAAGAAAGAATATTCCTCACTAGAGAGTGATTACAGTCCAACTCTATAAGATCTTCCAACTTGAACTGACTCTTGGCAATTTTCAGACCCCTTGCAACATAAAGACAAGAATAGCCAACAGTCAAAAAAGTTATACACAGTAAAAAGAATTCTATCTCCTATAGTCATACTACTACACACATTGCTGCTGTGCTGTTACATACACAAATGATCTGTATAAATTCCCAAAGGAGTAAGCAAGCTGTTTATGAAAGTTAATGGAAGAATTATGCCTCTCTGATAAACAGCAAACCTTTTAAGTGCTTATTGAAACATCATATGTGCATAAATCCTCTTCTCCATTAATTTAGATTTATAGCTAACATATTAAAAGCCACCCTTCCAAGTAGATATAGGCACTCACTTATTATTAGCAATCTGCAGTATTAGAACAGGAACAACACAATAACAAAAGCCTACCTATTTTGTTTAAATGTATTTATCACTGAGAAAAATGAACATTCATACCATATAGAACTCCCAACCCAGGAATATCAACTACCCACCCTCAAAAATGCTTGTAGGATAAAACCTTACCATACATTATTTCTCATCTGAGGCAGATATATCCAGAGGAAAACAGCTCAGGTGTGCAAGAGAGACAGAGTCTCCCAAGCTGAAGATTATTTGAAACATAACAAGTCAAAACTGAGACCCTGAGATCTAACTAAAGAGCAAGGAGCAGCCTAGTCTGATCATGCTCTGAGGATGAAACTCTGCCTCAGGAAATCACTCTCTGTATTTTTTCTTAATCACTATCAGCTGTAAAGGGCATTTAAGCGAACCCACCCATTCCACTGACATCACTAACAAGCCAGTCTTCAAAGGTTTTGCCGCATTTCATACCCTAAGTGAGCCTATTGTACCATTCTTTTCAGGTATATGTGAAAACAGGTGGTGCCAGCTAAAATAGCAGCAGGTCTGATTGTCTAGGAGAGAATTTATTATAGAAATACATTAAAATTAGTGTTTAATCTATAAGCAAAAGCTTTATACAATGAAAAGGGAATCAGAGCATATTTGGAAATCTTCAGGAACAAAATAATGGTTTTGTTCCTCCTGAAGGAGTTGTTCAGGATTTGAAGAAATGGCTTGTATCTAATTGTCTTACCACATCCCAAAAGTGCAACATTCTGTTTTGACTGCACAACTCGGGAAGCTGCTGTGGCTTGTACCTCTTCCCCAGATTGCCTTTAGTATCTTCAGCTTAAATCCAGTGAGTTTGCATGCTATAACTCATGCTAGCTCACAGAGAGGTGTTATATAGAATCCCACAAAGACCTGTAAACTTTAATTTCTGTTACCTCACAAAAAGCTTTGGTTTATAGTGGTTGGAGGATATCTCCATACTTGCACTCCACAAGCATCTGATACTCTAACGCGAGGCATCTACAGTTTCTGAGCACTTGTCACATTACCACACAAAGAAGGCAGGAGAACATCATACTGGAAAGAGACAAATTGGTGAAACATTACTTCATACAACTTGCCACTGTTCATAGTGGTTCATAAAGACCAAGTGAGTTAGGAAGATGCTGATGTCCATTTACATAACATACAACTCCAAGACGGTGTGCTGTGCAGGGCAAGGTTTCTCCTTTTCAGCAACACTGCAAAACCCCTCTTTTTCTCTTCTCCTGCTGCCCCTTTCCATTCCCCTCCCTCCTGCACACCCATCAGCTCCCCACAGTCCTTCAAGAAACGGTGTTGCGTTCAGCACTCAGCAGGCACCCATGAGAAACCTACCTACAAAGAAGCCAAACTTATGGCTAAAGCCTTCTAGTAGAGCAGAGATCTGGAGCTGCTGTTTGCTGAGTTAAACTGTGCACTTGGCAGACCCTATTCTTGATTTTTAAACTTTGTTTTTCTAATCTAAGCAAAATAGAGAAGCTGCATTGTCCTGAATGCTTACTTTGTAACAATTCAGCCTCTCTCAATGGCTTTTCTTCTAATTTTAGGTTTACTTTGCAATTTCCTCCTTTTTTACTTTATTTCCCGCAGTATTATTCATTCAATTTCTACTTTTTGAAGTCATTAACAGACATCCAATTCCTTCTCTGTCACATTGCCATTTTTGTTACATTTGCACTTCTGTCAGTTTTATTTATTTAGGTCTTCTTTATCTTTTTTTTTGTAATCCTCAATTTTCTTATGGTAAAATTCAAAAAGGCTCATATCCCCATTCTTTAATCAACTGGACAACTTAACACTCACTCATAGATTTAACTGTTCCCTTTCTGATAATGTAAAATAAAATGTGGAGCTCCTTCTGGGCTGGGCAAATCAGTGGTTTGGCTCCTTAGCATCTTAAAGAAAAAAAAAAAAAAAAAAAAAAAAAAGGGATTGAAATAACACCTTTAGGAAGAACTGCAACAAAAACAGTGGTAGGAGTACCAGTTCCCTTTCTTGTTCCCAAATCCCCCAGAGAAACTCCCAATACTTCTCAGTTTTCTAACTGTTACTACAGTCACAGTTTGTTCCCTTTCCTTTCAGGGAAAATATGGATGTGAACAGTACTCCCTAAATAAGACATTTCTGGCATCTGATAGCAATCACTTCCCTTCTGAGGGAAAACTAGCCTGTTGTCCCAACAATAACCAATCTGTTCCTCTCCTTTGCTGAAAGGTTGTCACCAGCTGCCTCTTACAGACCAAATACCATACAGGTCTTCAGCTCTCTACTCTGTTTGTTCACATAACACTTGCACTTGCAAATGTTAATTCATCTGGTGGTCATCTGTGGAATGGTCTCCTCTTCACTATGCACATCTGGCCTTGCATGCATAAATAGGAGAAAGAGGAATTTTGATACTACAAACTGAGAAGTTTCACTGGAAAACGATCACCAGCAATTGAAATGGTTTCCCTCAGAGATGCAACGTCAAGTTGCCTAGAATCACTGCTGCAGCCCCTGGCAGGGAGGAAGGCATACATCTCCATCTTCCCAAGTCCAGTCTTCACGAAAGAAGTATGCAGATATTTAGTAATCTCTCAAGTGGCAGAGTCAATTCCCTACTCCAAAGTAGCCTTACAAACCCTAATTCTCCCACAATAAAATCACAACAATGCACAATATTTTCTTGAAGGATAATTGCACAATGAATTGCAGAACTCTTAATTTCCCTGTTTTGGAGGCTTAAAACAAGAACATGGTATGGAATAATACACCAAGGTCTTGCCTTAGCCAAGAATTCCATGTCCCACCTATGAAAAGAAAGAAAAATCCAACTGTGTATTGAAAAAGCACTAATACGCCTATCTTTCATTTTGGTCCTTAAAATCTCAGGTCCAGGATTACAGAACCATAACCAAGAAGTAAAAAGTTCTGGACATTAATGGCAATCATAGGTGTCTAGTGCTATCTTAGACATGTGCAGGAATGCCATTTGCCCTCTAGCTACCTCTCCCACCCCTTGCCCATGCCTAAAGGTATCTAATGCTGGACAGCTGTGAGGAGGCAGCCAAAAGCCACTGTGGGAATGGCAGGTTAAAATAGAAGCTGCTGTGCTTGCTCCTCCACCTCACCGGCAGAAGAGGACAAGCTAACTTTGTGGTGGCTGCTACCCAAGGGACTTGGACAGTGCCCCAGTCCTCCCTCCTCCGTGTCCAGGTGTCTGACTGCCTCAAGCAACCCTCCAGGCACGGTACACTGATATCACTGGTAGCTTCACCAATCCTATTTTCACATTACAGCAGTGCAGATTGAAGGGGTTGGAACAATGGAAAATGGAAAAACTGGTACCCAGACTGCCAGATCATACAAGACCTACCAGTGAGGAAAAGGATGGAGGACAGGAGCAAGGCAAGGTTGGGCATGTCTCCAAAGCATGAAATAAATCACCTGGAAGGAAATGAAATGTCAATAATTGTTACCCAGGGTGGCTGTTTTCTCTGAAGCCAGCAAAGGCTTTGTGTAGGTGTGTGACTTGCTACCAACTAGGGTAGAAAAATAAATAAATAATCAAAAAGAAGAGGAAGAAAAAAAAAATACCCTACTCTGACACTGGATTATATGACAAGTCTTTCTCACAGTGACATTACCAGTACTTAGATGAGACAGAAATGCTTGGAATAAGTAAATGTCAATGCTTTTTAACACCAGAAAGAAACAATACAAAACAAAACAAATGTTTTCAATACACTAATTTTACTCTCTTTAAAAAGAATTCAGTACAGTGTTGGAAAAGGATTCTTCCAGTGAAACAAACTTGCGGCTATTTATAGTACCAGAGTTTTACATTTCAGTTTGATCATAAACACTGTTTCCAGCCACTGCTAGAGGCTAAGAAATGACTGAAAGGAAATTCTTGATGCTGATCCTCTGCAGGCTGTCAGGGTGTGCTGGAGTGCTTTGAAAAGCGCATGTGTGAGCACAAATGGACATGTGTTTGTGGGTGTGAATATTATTCCTTGCAGTGCCTCTCTCCTCATCCAAAGCTATCTGTCAAAGGACAGGCATCCTTAGTACTTACTCGTGTTGCCAAAATCATTTTACACCTCTTCTATTTTAGAGTATGGACAACTTGTTGCTATTATACTGCTTGATGGATTTCAGAGCAATTGCACTTAGGAAAAAGGCAAAAGAAACCAAATCATCATCATACTACGTTTCATTTGGCTGCCAGGGGATATTTGGGGACATTTTGTAACCAGATAGTCTGAGAGGTTTCAATGAGGAGCTGAAAGAAAATAGATCTTTGATGAAATGTAAGGGCAGAAATATGATTCAGGGCACTTTGACTGTGTGTGTGCATATGACTGAGCTGATATGCACTGGTGAGTGCAGGAAGTCATTAAGAAGATGGGCCTCAACCGTCTTGTCAAACCTTTTTTTCTTTTTTTTTTTTCCTTCTGTCTGTATTACCTTTTTGAAGATAATAACAGGATTTTCACTGTGGTTTAAATTTTTTCCAGTTGGGTAATTTGTGTGACATTCTCTCAAGGCACCCACCCGCTTAATAGCTATAACTTCTGGGTTTTAACGCGTATCAGAACACAATTCCATTCACCACAGTTCATGTGCTAGAAAGCAGGAGAAAAATATTTTCATCTGATAAATTAGGCACTGCCTCTTCAAAACAATCTAATATTTATAGACATTTTGACGGATTAATGAATAGATAGATACATTTGCATAGCAGGACAAGTACTAATTTCTGGATGAAAGAACAGAGCAATGTGATAAAACGTTAAAGAAAGACAAACATGTCACGTAGGTTCTGATTATACCATCTGACTGTCAGGAGAATAGGAAGTAATTTAGTAGCCACATCTCAAGTAGAAAATTCAACAATCAAAAAAAGCTTTGAAAGTTTCACCAGAGCTTGAATGATTTAGATTTTTGGAATCTGTTGGTACTAGTTATATTTTGTTGTTACTATTGGAAAAGTATCTTTAAAATGATCACTGAAAATTATTTACGAGTCTTCAAGCAACCCAGCATCCCTGAGGCAAGGTTGATACATACTTTAATTTTAAGCAGTAGAAAGTAAGGACATCCAATATCTTATCTTTGTGATGATATTATTATGTAGGAGAAATCTGACCTTATTGTTATTCAGTTTTCAGCAGGCTCATTATTCCACCCCCTCTCATGCATATTTGTACTGTCATCATCAACAGGAAAATTGGTATAATGAAAACCGTAAGAAGAGATCATTTAATTAAAAAAAAAATCTGTCATCTAATCAGTGTAAATAAATAATGGAATATTTAAAAGTCTAGCATGGTACTGTGGGAATTAAGGCATCAATATCTTTATGTGAGAGGTGAGCTAGAGCAATTTTTTTATTGGTCTTTTATGAGCTCTAACAAAATATACCAAAGTGAAAATAACTTCATAAAGAGTAGGTTTATAAGCTGCCTTGGAGAGCATGCCTGTGAATAAACAGACTTGCTAGGAAGACTGTAGAGACAGAAGCTTTGGTCTTTGGTCTACAAGGATCCTAAAGGGTTTTGATTCACACCATAAATAGGGGGTTCTGTCATAGACATTATTGAGCTGTTCTAAGGAGTTTAAGGAACCGTGTTTAATCAAAGGCAGAAATCACAGCATTACAGAAATGGCTAGCCAATGTCTGGACAGAGAGAGAAAAAAAATAACACGAAAGGGTTTTGAAGATTATTCTGCAACCCTTACTTGCACTGATGTGCACTTATTCTTGCGAGAAGGCCACAACAGGACAACCTCGACATGAGAAGGATTGTGAAATTATGCTTATTATACAATAAAATACTATATGTACCTCTTTCTTGACTTAGAGCTACTGTCTTCAGTTGATGACAAACTGGAGAGGATGAACTAGGAGGGGGATGACCCAGAAGATGCAGGGAGCCCTTATTCTTTCTTATTGGTTTCTGATGGGAGAGGGAGTAATATTCTAAAGCCAGTGCTTAATCGTCAGGAAAAAAAAAAAAAAGAGAGAGAGAGAGGAGAAGAAGAAATGGTTCTCCTAGAAGAAGAAATGGTTCTCCTAGAAGTTTAGCACTTTCTGAACACTTTGCAGGATGGGGGTTACAAAGATAGAGACTACAGCCACTAGATTTGCTAAGGTGATTTTCTTTACTCCTGCAGCAGAAGGGAGATGCATCTGACCCACTCCGGTCTCAAAATAGAGCAGCACTTTAACACAGTCCCGACAGCAGCCTTGTACTTCCCAGAATAGAAAGTAATTTTGTCTTAATTGCTTGATAGGGATTGCTCACATAACACATAGAAGCACAGAAAATAATTTAGTAATTATTTGCTATCAATTAGCAAGGTAGATATCTCACAGGCAATGCTTTCCCCGTTAGTGTCTTAGGCCAGAAGAACATGGAACGTCACTGGCAGAGAAGCAAGAGCTAACAAAAACCACAGACTTCTGGGGTAAGTGTTAGAGACCTGGGTTTTCTAAATTTGTCTGCAAAACGTTCATCCCACAGACTTGTTCTCAAAGCATCCCAAAGAGGCGGCACCTCTGGTATCCCTGTAAATGGAGGCCTCGCTTTCCTGTATGGGTGTTTTTCTGAGACATTTTCTGAGGATTGCCACACAGTCTCACCACAGCTTCTGAGCTACTGGAATAATAAGCCCCTTCTCTTTTTCCCTTCCATATAACATTTTGTAGAATTTCCTGAAAATAATGATTTCTAGTTATATATATATATATATATAAAATAAAAATATAATAATAAATAGCATATTAATACACCATCTAATGTTCTCCATCTAGCTATTTTTCCATAGTTTATTCTCTTTTCTGTGTGAATAAAGCTTTTATCTTCCCAGTGTGGCCCCAAGGCGTTCTGCCTGCCAAGAGCAGGCCCTGCCACGGGAGCTCTTTCAATTAGATCTTAGCTGTTAGCTCCAACAGGACTTGTGGTCACACACGTCTGAGCAGCTCTAAAATCTAGAGACGACAGAGGTTTCTGCTGTTTTTACTGATTACCACTCCTACTCGGTCTACAACATTGTTATATTGCAAAATTAGGTTGCCAGGACAAGTCAAGCATGGGATGGGCACATCTGAGGTTTTAATCAATGTAAACACGAGTGAAAGCCCACTAAAGACACTGAAGAACAGGAATAACCCCTACTGTTTAAATTTTAATTTTTCCATCTGTGCTGCTGTTGACATAACTGTGTAGCAAAACAGACTGTAGATGCTTGCGTAAATTCTGTGATGAATAAGTTATGGAGTCACTGTGACTTTCAAGACTGGAGAATGCTGGAGCTTTGAAGATGGAGTAGGACATCACCCAGGGAGGTAGTTCAGTCCTGTTGCTATTGCTGCTGATTACAAAGCCATTTTAAAGCGGAATACGCGCTAGGATCTGGATGCTGGAGGTTCTGGCTTCAGGAGGAAGGACGGCTACTTACTACAAGACTGAAGATTCCTCTGAGGTTAACCTTCCACCTTTTATGCAATTGCTTGTCTATGTTTTGAAAATTTGTATCTCTACTCTCCTAATTTTTCCAAATTTAATCTCATTGTGTTCAACTTAACTTCTGCTTTAGTTTTACTGTGTTCTTTACAAAATTAGTAAAGCAATCAGAAGCCCATGACAAAAAAAGAAGAGATGAATACAGTGAGTCTTGCTACTTTGTGGAGAAAAAAATGGCCTTACTCCAGAAAAAAATAAAACCTTTATATCTATCTATCTATCTATCTATCTATCTATCTATATATATATATATATATGTGTGTGTGTGTGTGTGTGTGTGTGTGTGTGTGTGTGTGTGTGTATTTATGCCATCTTCTGAGCTGTGAAAATAACAAAATATCATAAATGTATGGTCTATGGTAGCTGTGCTGCTGGTCAGCTAGCTGGGGTCAGGCCTGTCCTTCTCCCACTTAAAACTCCTTAGCTTCCAGATAGTGAAGTTGCTGAACTGGCTGCACCAGCTTAAAATATTTCCTGTCATACTACCTGTCTTTAGCTACCTAGTCAGCTGTTCTTGATCCTTGACTCATGTGAAGGGGCATGAACAAGTCCAGAGAGAACAGAAATAGTTGTAAATGTTTTTCTTCCCTATATATGTCAGGCTTCCTGTCTTCCTTCTTGCCTTCATTTTCTCTTGAAACCCCAAGAAAAATCAATGAAATAACAAATACAATGAAACTTTGAATCACTTGACCTGAAATTTGGCATGTACTTATTACGCCTTGGCAAAAGTTTCATGCAGTAGTACAAGTCAGGAGGATACAGGCGAATAGGAAGGACATGCATGGACACCGTCCAAAAGATCAGTTGACTTAGTTGACTTGCAGGTTAAAAAAAAAAAAAAAAATAGGAGTAATCCTGGAAATGCTGACTGACTTCAATACTCCTAATTCTCCTCCTCACAGAAGTAGTTTGACTAACCTAGTAATTAACGTTTTTATGGTTTTGCTTAAATATCCAGGACACGCCACGTGCTCTAGGTGTCCCTGGCTTGAGCAGGGGGGTTGGACTAGATGATATCTAGAGGTCCGTTCCAACCATTCTGTGATTCTGTGTGACCTAAGGTTGAGTTTGTGACCATGCAGTGTTTGCTATGTTCTTGGGTGCAGATTTCTAGCAGGAACCCCAAGCGCAAAAATTAAGCATGAAAGGATATCATCGACTGCTTTTCCAACACTGCTGCTGTCCTTGAGCAATTCATCTCCTTTGATGATACAAAGTTTATATGAGCTAAGAGCTCCAAGAAATAATCTATATCTTTATTGCTTTAAAATTCTCCCAGCAGCTATGATTATGGGTCTTACAAAACAAATCCTAGTAAGTGCCCAAATACACATCTTTGCAAATATGTTGGTAAAAAACAACAAAATATCTACCTTGACATTTATGTTCAAAATATAAGCATTCCTCAAAGCAGTATTCTCTATTTCTATACATAGCTCTTGTTGTACTTTGAATAAAGTAGGCTCATCCTGATAATTAATTGAAAGGCCTGCTGTTATCATGTATATAAAGCTCTCCAAAGCTAAATTAAATATCATACTGGAGCAAATACTCCCAGTGCTTATGTGCATGTGGTACCAGTATGTCCTCACAGAGAGCTGGAGGTTCCCAAGGATATTTTTACACAACTTCATTAAATTCTGAAAAACACAAATTCACAGAAGTGTTCTTTACCCCATATGAAATAACACCACCTTACCCCACTTTGGTTCCCTTAAGCTAATTATAGTATCTGCTGTACACATTTATTGCTGGTTAAAACTTAGGATGACTGCCTACCACAGGGCTGTTTCAACTACTGGCAGATCTATGACTAGAGTTAAACTAACTAAACTAACTAGGTTAAACTAGGGTTAAACTAACTGGTTAAACTGGTTAAACTAACTAGGTTATAGTGATCTTTTTCTGACCTTTTCTGACCATGTTTTTCATGTATGCTTCCCATTTAGGCTTCCTGTTAGTTTTTGCATTTCAGATGAGATGCACAGGAAATCCAGAGGACTACCTCCGGTCCCATTTGTTTTCAAGTCAGCAACCCAAAACAATAAGATCCTTTCTGAGGAGCACTTTACACAGTTACATACGTATTACTCCATGTGGATAAAAATAACACATACATATTTATGGAGTGATACTAGTGATGATTATTAATGCTACAGCCAATTCACATCCAGTTTAATTGCCCCCCAGTCACATCAGCATGTGAAAGCAACATCAAGGCAGACTGAAACAAAGTGGACATTTTAAGTATTTTAAATCCCTATCTAATAAAAAAAAAAAAAAAAAAAAAAAAAAAAAGAGTTATTGCCTACACAGATTTAATGTTTGGAATGTGTGGGTTCCTTTCCCACTTTGCATTTTTGCTTCCAGTTTCTATAGAAGACAAAAGTACCATAATGGATGGAACTGGTGATGAAAATAAGGATCCACAGGCAATCTGTTGGAAATGAGACATGTCAGGAAAAAGTCAGCCCATCATTATATCAAAGCAGGTGACCAAAAAAATATGGGAAGGGGGTGTTCATGACAGAGCTGTAAAAAGGAAATGGGGTAAAAAATAGCAAGAGGCAACTATCTCAGTTTCTACTGTAGAAACATATATGAATTCTTTTCACATGTATTTTTTCAAGCTATTCTTGAATATTTTACAGGTAACTCTACAGATAATTAGTAAGAATCCAAACCAGAATGCAGTCAGATGAGCTGACTGTGTTGGCTGCATATGCTAGATTCTTAGCTTGTCTAGAGCTGCTTGTAAAATAGGAAGGGCAAAGCTGTCAAAATGTGGCTCTGTATTAGCAAAAAGTTTACAAAAATGAAATCTTGGAACTTCTGCCTCTTGCGATCTCTTTGCTGTTTTAAAAAAACAATTTTGAAGCCTTCTTAAAGTCCTCTTGCTGTTCCAAAGATGATATAAAATGTGACATTTGGTATGTATTAAAGCACTAAAAGATACAATGGAAACAAGATGCCCACTGCTGACATGAAACAATACATTCCATATATTGGAAAGATAATGGCAGCCAAACAATAGATAGTAGTAAACCCTAAATCCAAATCCTACCTATTTTTAATTCCTCAAAATGATATTCTGCTGTCTATTCATATTCCACAGTGGACTCATACCAACATACACATTTTTTTTCCATCTGCTTTCAAATCCCATGGCATCCTGTGTAAGAACATTGATACCCCTATGGACTTGCTGAATGATACCCTATTTACAAAATATATAAGTATATATATATATATATTTTTAAAGATGCAGATATAAAAGCCTGAATTTTTATATTCTGCATGAAGAAGTCTATTTCCATGCTGAAATTATTTCCTAGGCTGGCTGCAGTTGTGTATTAACTTCGGTAGCTGTGCCAACTATAAAACAGAAAATCAAAGTGAGCAGGTCGGTAGAGAGACCTAAAGCAGTAGGTCTAATTTCAGTGGCCAGGGTCGGCACCACAAGACTCTGACCAATCTGCCCAGAAAAGCAGAGTGTTGTTGCCCTATGACCATGACACTAGAGTGAAACATTTTAGCAGGCCCCTCAGGCTATTTCTGCAGCTGTGTAACAGCATCAGAGCCAACTGGGAAGAGCCAGAACATTAGTTGAAAACCATGGGCAGTCAGACGCTCCTACCTTGAGTGGGTCTCATGGAGATTTGCTTTGTAAAAGACTATGTGTCTCCAAACAAAGGATTAATAGGGGGAAAAAAAAGTAGAAAAAAAGAGCATGGATCAAGGTCATTTAGTCCTCTCTCTTGCCCCAGGGCAAGATCAATTGCACCTATACCACCATCACTGACAAGGAATGAACATGACGCTAGTCATTCTTTTCTGAAACAACCCATAATAAGTTGTGCTATACAGTTATTTTCTCCTCCCCTGTAAAGCACCCCATTTCTCACTGAATGTATCTAGCTTCAGCTTTCAAAACCTGAGGCCTACACTGACGCCTGTTTCCTGATGAATAAAAGATCAGTCTATAGCTCGTGATCCACCCTTTTTATCTTCATTTGGATAAACTTAACCGATGAAGTCTCCTTAGGCACTCACCATACGACTTGTTCAATGGACAAGCATTCTCGTAACTCTCTGAACGCTTCTCAATTTTCCAACAACCTTTTTGAAGCAAGGCCACAGTCCTCAAACACCACTCTCCAGCCCCACACACCAAGGGAGCCTGCCCACCTCATCGCAGTCGGCCACCTCGCTGCTGCTGCTGGCGTTCCCCAAGACAGCAGCAGAGAGCTGCTGAGATACTTCAGCCAGGACCTTGCAATACATGCTCTGCTATTGCCTTCAAACACAGTAATAGTTCTAACATCACCTTTAAAACAGGGTCTTTCTGTAAACGTTATGTTTCCAGCAGAAGCAAATTATGTGCTCCATGTAGGAATCAACTGAGAGAAGTTTACTAGTTGCTGTTCTTCAGGCCAGCACGACCCTTATAAAGAGGCATGATGCTGAAGTTAAGGGCAGCCACCAAGAAGGCAATGCAGGATTGTCACCTGGCAATGTACTTTTCTGGTGAAATCTTCCCTTCCAGTCTTAGAAAGTCTATGACTCAAACACTTAACCGAGCTTTCTCCCAGGTAAAAAAAGAAACTCTCATCAATGTTACTCATACAGGTTAAAGCTGACACACACCAGGGCACAGCTCCCCATGCAGGTTTTGCAAATGCTGTACGAGTGACCCAGTGACACGGAGGCGCTGCAAACGGCTGTGAACAGAATGAGCAAAACTCACCTGGGAAAGCAAGGCGGAAGAAAGCATGAAAGACACAAATGCTTTCCACCTCCCTAGGATACAGTTCAGTGAAACAGTGCATCCCATCCCCTTGCCCTAGCACTATTCCCAGTACAAGGGCATCCGTTCCCTTTCAAATGTCTTGCCCATCTCCTTTGCTCTTACGTGAAACATCTCAGGGTCACCCTTGGCCTCCCCTGTTTGGTCCCTGACAGCATCTGCCAGACATCACTGAAGGACTCTGGGGATCAAAGCAAGGAGAGGGGAGGTAGAAAGCAATATCTGCCCTTCTCTCTGTCTCTCTCCAATTTCTTCATCCTCTGGTACTTTCTCGTGCTGACAGTGCCCTTCATTTAGCTTCCCAGCTGGATATTTCCGCCCCCATCACCACCCAGTGCCTGACATGAATTCAGTCTGTTGGCCTCCACAGTAGAAACAAAATTAACTGCTCAAAATTTAAGGGATTATCTTGGAGCTCCTGAGACTGAAGAAAATATGCTTTTCCAAAACAGGGCTTTCAATGAGACCCTCAGCCCTCCCCCAGGACTAGTAAGTGCCTTCAAGCCTGGATACCAAGTTCACTGTCAGAGGTAATTAAACCTGACTCTCAGCTAAATGCTCTCTGTGGATCCAGACATGAATAAATGGAACATCAGAATGAAGTATTTGTTGTGTTTGCTTGTGCTTTGTGCCTCTCTTGCATGGAAGCCAAATGAGTTCACTCCATGCAGTACTGTTTCAGAGGACACAAGTACAAATTCAGTGTTATCTTTTGCCAAAGGTGCATATTACAGGGGGCTTTCAGGTTTTCCTAGCATTAAAGTTGCTGATAAGTTTTGCTCTAGGCAAGGCATTTTTCCAAAGTTCACTAGTCAGCACTTTTTAAGCAGCAGCCTGTCACTGAACGTTTTCCATCTCCAACCACATGCGCATTCCTAAGACAGTTTTGTCAGAAGTTTTTCCCCTGCGGGATTCACAGTTGCAGTTTAACCCAACATCTACACTGGAGAAAGAGCCACTCTTCAGATTCCAGCTGCAATAACGGTGTATTTGTACAAAACACGGGCAAACCAAGAGGAAAAAAAAAAAAAACATTACTTTGCCCTGTACAAAGACCATAGGCTTCAGCACCTATTCTGTAATTAATACATACTATATAGTGACCTACGTACCTGCGCTTGCTACACCAGAGAGTGGAAAGAGAAGGAGGATGGGTGAATCACCCCTTTTCTGACTGCAAAAACTAATTAAGAGTCTACAAATGATCTTATTTGCTGGGAACTATTACTTGTGAGAGGGGCCAAATGCACTGTGTAATTTCTTTCCTTTATACCTGCAATGCTGATACATGAGAAGTAAGGAAAATTTTGTGCTTAAAAATAAAGGAGTTTATTTTACTTTGATTTTCTTTCTTGTCCTGCAAGGTCTTAAAATATAAGATTTTAGTTTTCTAGAGAACTTTAAAGAGTGAATCTAATGTCTAGTTTCTAAGGTAAAACACAGCGGAAAAAAAAACAAATTTTGTTTTAATAAAGTCTGAGTTCTTGTTTGGATCAAGGATCCAAATAGTGCCAGTCGAAAAATACTTGAATATATGAGTGAAGTTTTGCCATCTTTGCTTTTGCAGTAGCAGTAGCTTTTTGTCCATGTGACTCTGCACAGATAAGACAGTGCTAAGTTACTAGCAACTCAAATGTCATTCAGGTAGTTTTGCTTCTTCCTAGACACATAAATCATGTTAACAAATTGCAGGCTCACATTTTTTGAGGGACGTGAGGGATGTGAGAATGTTTTCGGGATAAAATTCACCTTTATACAGAGCCTTACAGAAACCATAAATAGAACTTAAATGATGCTTCTATATTTAATGTTGTCTCCATAATCTGTTCATCTGGCAACTGTCTTTATTGTGATTCATAGTCAGTATGAAACTAATGTATGAGTAGATCACGGATTAGATTTTTATAGTGAATTATTATACTTGCAGTTCAGTCTGTGCCTTCAGCTGCACTGGTCTCCCCGGCCAAGCACATGTGCAACACCATGTGATCCAAGTAACTTAACCAAGCGTTGCACAAACTACAAAGCGATAACCACAGCGAGCAGCAGAGCGTGGAGCGGAGATCCCTGAGCTGAGGCCAGCAGGGCTCCTCCGTGCCGGAAGGAGATGGCTGTGGAATAGGTAATGCAAACACGCAGCTTTGGGGACCGGTGCTAGCTCTGTTTCATGGCGTTGTACAGTGCCATATTGACACAGCCGAGTGCTCGAGGACAGCCTGGGGATTTCTAACACGGTGCTGCATTGCACCATGCAGTCATGCTTGTACTGAGCGCTGTGCCTCCAAGGGCGCAAAGAGGGAATATTTGCACAGAAAGTTGCTGTGGATAACTACGCCACAAAATGCCACATTTAAATAATTTTGAAGAGTTAAAGCAAACAAATTTAAAATATGAATGACATCAATTCCTGAGACAAATAAATTATTTCTGAATTAAAAAATGTATTTATTTGTAAACTGTTATTCGCTTCAGCTGTATGAAAACACAAATATGTTAACGCCTGCTTTTATATTAAGTGGGATTTCCAGAGATGTTTTCCATTCACATTTTAATGACAGCCACTCTGGTTTTTGTGATCATAATAGAACAGACTTATCAGTTTTGTCAGACATGACTTATTTATGAATTACTGGACTCTGCAATGGTTATTTACATTTGCAGCTTGAAGAGCTGACCTTTCCATTCCTAGGAGGTGAACTGTTCCTATGAGCAGTGCAAGAAGAGCTGCTTCCCTTAACAAATTGAGCCACATGTACATGCGAGAGAATCATTCACAGAAGACAGTTTATCACCTCCTGCAGTTTCTTTGACTAAGAAGTCTGCCAGGACTTGATAAAGGCATTCAGTAAATACATATTTCCCTTAGGGATTAAAGGTATTTAGTCTACAAAAAAAAGCAGTTGAAGACCAAATTCCCAATTTCCATTCAATATTACTTGTATTTCCTAACAGGTATGTTATTTCACAGATTCGGATGTATGTTCCCCATTCATGAAAGTCACCCTATGTTTTTATGCAAGAGGTAGAGAATTCTTTTTTCCTCACTTTAGCAGCCTAAGTTCAGGCATCTAGGCTAACAAGTTACTTTGCTCCCACTGCAGTGAGAGGTCAGCAGTGGGCCCTTCAGAAGGCAAATCACCCAAGCCATCAAATCAACCAAGCCAAGGGCTACCTTGGCATGGGAAAACTTGCCTTTAAAGAATGCAGGATGACTAGCTGGAATTGATTGCATACACTCAGATGAATCCTACCCAGAATATTTACCAGCACTCCAGAGCTGATGATATGTTGTAAGAATTAGAAACAGTCAAAAATGTCCATCACCACGTGATGATTTAAAATAAAGTGAGATAAAATGAAGCAAAATAGTGTGGTATACCTGGCAATAAGTTATGCAATCAATGACAAAACTACTACTACATCGACGCTTTTTGGGTAGCTGCTCCTTTCTGATGCCCGATGTGAGGGAAAAGTATTAGCCTGTTTTTTCAGGAACTACAACCCACCTCATATTTAGGGCATTTACAGTTCCTCCTCTTGGGTGCTCAAAAGTAAAATGCACTAGAAAAACCCTCACTGGTCACTTCTGAAAAATTACTGAAAAAATATCCTTGCCATCATGAAAGCAAGGCTGCTTAAATGCATAACACAATTACCAGGCTGAAAAATCATAACAACCCCCCAAACACATCAGCAGGCTGAGCGGCACTTGCTACGCCGTTAGTAAGATAGCTCCTCACCAGCTCCCTGGCAGAGAACCAAAACACTGTGTAAATGATGCTTTAAGGGAGAGATCTAAGGCACCCAGGGGATTATGGAGAGGGGAAAAAGTTGTTTTTCAGGAGGGGGCAGGAAAAAAAACCCTCTTCTACTGCTCTGTATAAGTATATTTTATAGAGAAAAAATCTATTTATATAGGGTTGCCCTTGGGAATTCACAGCTATGGACTGCAGAAGACATGCTGTCTGTTTGACCCTCTTTTTCATACCTTTTGTCTTTCTTGTGACGAGTGCTCGGGATAAGGTTTCTCCCAGTTAATTTCTACCCTCAGGCTACTTGTTGTTGGGTTGTTGTTCTTAGGTTTGAGCCAAACATTTTGTTGCCTAGATATTTTTCCCTTAGAGCAAGAGCCAGATATAGCAGTTGGGGCCCAACACAGGGAGTCACTTAAGATGAATTCCCTTCTGTAATAGATTTTGATGGCTACCAGCAATGTCTCGGGTCTGCTGACCAAGAGCTGCTCAGTGTTTTCCCCCCTGAGCTACACACAATTTAGAACCCAGCACTGCATACAAGCTGTTCCAGTTATTTTTCCAGCAACACCGTGCATTTTGCAACACTGAGTTTCATCTGTTATCACTTGTCTTTTCACATAGCTATAGAGATCTGGTTAGCAAAGCAAGACAATAAAAACAAACAGAAAAGGACAAAAGGGAAAAGGAATAGCCTTGAGGGGGCAGTTTATCTACTGTACAATTTCAAAAAATTCTGGCCAGAGTTTAGAAATTGGAGAGACATCATTTCCAAATTCAACTTCTTCAGCTCTGTGATTCATCAGGGTTAACATCTAGGTTAACCTTGTGTCTGGCTTCTTTTCTGGGCCCATTTTCCCAATCATGAATAAAAGCTTAGAGGTGGGTTTCATCCACATTTCCTCCCCCACTTTGCACTTTCAATTTGATCTAAAAATATTCTTGAAGTGCTCTGTGAAAGCCTCAATCATTGGTGACTGGCATTATCTTTCCTAAGCGTAAGATTAAGTCATTTGAAATTTCCTCCCCCAAACGTCCTCGTTTTCCTTGGAAAGAAACAGAACCTCATCTGTGGGAAACCCACCGTCTGACTTCTCTTAGAGACGTAACCCCTGAAAGTCTGGACTGATGAAATCCTGAACACAAAACCACAATACAAAACTGAACTTCATTAGAACATTGTCAGATCAAATTGTCTCCAAAGAATGCTTCAAGTTTAACAAAGTGGCAAATCCTTAAAGAAGAGGAAAAAAGAAAAAAAAAAGAAAAAAAGTTTTATCCACTTCCCACCTCCACCAGATACCAGACAGCTCTAATAAGCTCTGACTGACACTGGCTCTAAAACAGCAGCTTTGGGTACCTACTTCTGAGCTTCAGTCATGTTGAAAATCAGCCATTACTCGGAGTTTCGCTTATCAGGATTTTTTAGTGCCTCATATAAATTTAGTTCTCACTCTATCACTGCTTAATTTTCTTAATAGTCCCTTATGATGGATTTGCCAATAAAATTAAAATTAAGAATTCAGAGCAGCCTTTGTTGCTATTTTTCTAAAACACTCAAGAACATTCGGAGTAGTAGTAACATTTGGCGATGTAGTAAAGTTAAAAAGTACAGCTGATTTATGAGGCAAACCATCAACAACAAAAAAAAGTAGGTGCTTTTGGTTTTCTAATAGCCAGATTTTTATTAAACTTTTTTAATTTAGGTATCTGACATAAATCCTTGTCTTGGATGCTCTCAATGTTGACAAGGCAGTAAGTGTCAAAATTAGTTAGATCTCCTGTATAACAAAGCACTGGACCCCAAGATGTGTAACTATGCCAAGAAGGACAAATCCCAAGAAGGTGCTGCTGAAAATTTCCCTCCTTACTTCTGGGACATGTGAGAGCACATGAGATAGCCCCAGCTCATCAAGTTCAGAGTGTCTACTGATATTCTTGGTCACTATATTATGCCACTCCTTTAATAAACAAACTTGAATCATATTGGAGGCAGTTAATGGTTGGAGGCAATTAACTTGGCTAAGTTTCCACTGAAGCAGAGACAAATGCGGCATGTTTTCCATAGCCGTACTCCTTGGGCTGTAGGAGCAGCTTGGGAGGAAGCTACTGTTCAGACATCACACTTTCCCCACGTTCAACAGCTCCTTTGCTCCAACAGGCAAAAATAAAGTGACAGGCTGAGGACGTTCAGGAGTCAGAGACAGAAACACCCTTTATACAGAGAACACCCTCTGAAGTTGTCTATAATCTGGAAAGAAAAGCTTCATTGCTTGTGTCAAAAGTACGCAAAAGCATTTGTGATTTGTCAAGATGTCTCGAGCTTTAACGTTACAAAGAGCTAGATCTCACAATTAAGGAAGAGAGTACCAGCTCACCTACAAGCAATTATTTTATAGCACACGTCAGCTAAAGCTATTTATAGTTCCAAGTGCCTTGAAAGCCTGAAGCTGACCACAGTCACAATGCAATGGAAAACTCACATGGACACCTGATCCAAAATGACTCCTAGCTCAATTGGCAGATCAAAGAGCGTCAGCTACCACCGATAAGCTTAAATAAGCCCCTGGAATCCCAGATGCTTTGCAGATCCCAAACCTCCTAACATGAGAGTCTCACTTAGCACAGTTTCTTTTGGGCCTCATGAAATTAACGGATGAAATTTCACAGAGTGTAAAAGGGGATAGCTTGGGAATGAGCTTTGCATTTCTGTTCCCCAGACCTGCACACACCACCACCCCCCCACCTCCCAGCCCTGCCTCCCGAGTGCTCGGCTAAGTAAATCAAAGAGTAAATTGAATGACTTGTCTTATTGTGATTTCCCCAAGAATTAGCAAAATGACAGCTAGAATATATGCAGAAACGGATAGCGAGGATGAGTAAAATTTATTTGCAAAGTAATTTCTGTATGTGCCTCTCTGTCACATACACATACCCTATTTCCTTCTTGATGACAAGACTGACCAGTGTTCTGATCAGCCACGTCGCTGCTATTGACATGACAGATCCCTTTCACAGCTCAGAAACACCTTAAATAAATTCTCCAAAGAATTGGCACACGCTCTGTTACTTGCCCTGTCAGTCATGCAGGCTGATTGGAAATTAAGCAGGGGCACTCTGGAATGGAAAAATCTTGCCTGATGGGGAATAAGTCAAGACTATAAAATGTATTTAATTCTTTCTCTTTTCTCTTTCAATTTTAATTAGGATTAAAATGTCTCTGGCAGATATTTTGGGATTACTTTCATTTTCATACATAATGTAAGAGTTTAGCTGCTTCGCATTATCCAAAACAATACTGGAGAATTAACTATTGGAAATTAAAACTGTTGGAAGGCAACAACAGCCCAACAGGAAAACAACAACAACATCCATGGTTCCATTTACTACCCACCTCCTCCGCTTCCAAAAACATACATATACACCAAAAGTCTGTGCCAAGAGGAGGGTTACAATGAAATTAAGTGATGAAATATCTGTTTAGTAGCAGAAAGAAAAGGAAACGCTTGGAAATAACAGTCTACTGTTGCATATGGAGATAACGGAGAACTTATTTATATACTAATGGGAGTACCACTTCACTTTAGATAGTCTCCATGGATGGGTGTAACTGTCCTGTGTTAACAGCACTTTAGCAGAACACAACCACATGTAAGTGTCATTACAGAGCACAAGTCTGTAAATGTGATTAATATTAATCTGAAGGAGCTTTAGCCTGCCACATGTTGCACAGGGTAGTCCATGTAGAGTCCATGGTAGGAGTGGTTCTCATACTGGACTCTATACTAATGGTGAAGTTGCCCTCCAGACCAGGGTTGTGTGCTGGGCGGTTTGCACGCCTGGCTCAAACCAGGCTTGCAAAGCGTCCCTTCTAAAGCACAGGATACTCCATATACTCCTAGCTGGTTAGGCAAACTGGTAAATGATGCATGATGACCAGAAAGACCACCCACAAGTAGCTCAGAGGCACAACAGCCACTAAGCAATGTAAATAAGCTTTTGGGTCACCAACAAAGCTGGAAAATCTGTAGACAAGAAGTCATTTTAAAACTTGGCAGTATGCATGGGACAATCACATATTTCTATTGTGCTACATGGGTAAACCGCATATAACCCATGTGCATTCAAACACCTCATACACAGACTAACATTTTCAGCATGAGCATGCTCAAAAATAAGTTTGGTAGGTGGGACTCAATCAAGGGATGGGAACTGTGTTGAGCCTGGCAGGCCCCTTAGTTGCTGGGGGATTTCAGAGGGACACATTTCTAGAGGAAATCAGCATAATGAAGGTTATAAAACAGCTTGGCCGGGGATAAGTCTTTGGTCTTCTCAAAAACAGGGATGGCTTCAAAGATATTTAAGACACCTTCACACTTGAAGGTATCCAGTAAGCTTGTTTGTCAAGACGAAGCCTGGCACAACAGGCTTGCAGCATCTGATGCTGTGCTTCATTGGAGGATAGTAAACCACAAGGAGAAATGAATTTGCTCCAATATGTCAACTTCCATATTCCCCTAGATTTATCATTTTAACAATAGTGAAATTTACTTTGACTTTTCAAAGCATGATGTTGAGAATTTGTCATGATGACTGATGATGCTTCTGGTGATTTCATGGGAAATTTTGCATTTAAAAAGCACATTATGCCAACAATGGGGCTATATGTTTACCCATCCAGCTACAACATGCACTTAGAGTGGAATCTTTATGCTGTGAGGAACATCTTAAGAGTAAATAGAAAGACAGATGGGAGCTTCTGTGTTTACCTTCTTGGTTAAAAAGGTTAAAGCTTTGTACTTACAAAATTTCTACTACTGCAGGCATGTACAGCATATCCTAAGATTATTGAATATTAAAGATCAGTAAGATTTTGTTTCTTGACAAAAATCCTGCCATCTACTTTTCAGTTTCAGTAAAATAATATTAAAACAGTTTGTAGCTGCAAAAGTCATTTTTAGAAATGCTACACGGGAGAATGGAGACTGAGTAGGTAACAGGTGATTGAGAGACAGTGGAGTAAAGAAATAAGAGAGTAGAACCTAGACACTGCAAACAGATGAGTAACAATTAATATTAATATATCTCAGAGGTGTATTACCTTGGACATTCACTTACTTGTAAAGTAATCCATTAAACAGAAACTTAGAAGAGGTACTGCTGAGCTTATTCTGCCCGCACAAATACCAGTACAATACCGTACAAAATCCCAGTGACTTTTTTGTCACACTCCACATTTGATGCTGACAAAAGCTCAAGCACTGAAAAACACAAATGAGATGCTCTTTGATCTCCCAATGCAAGGATTCACCATAGGTGTTTATCTGTGATATGTCCTCTGTAAATTCTAATTAACCTAAAATCTAGCAGGAGAGGTCTGTTTGGAAGCTGCCTGCATTTTGGCTCTTTCCCTCATGATGGCCATTTTCAGATGGGAGCATGTGGTCAGTGCTACTTAAAAATAACAAACATTATATCATCAGCATGAACCAGTTATTTCCTGTATTCAGTTCTGATGTCCTCAGGTCCTTTTCCTAGCTGATGAAGGTAGAACAAACACAAACCGGGGGAAAACCGGCTTTCCAACGGGCTGCTGATGAGAGGGGCTAACAAATCAACAGAATCTCTCAAGAAGCAGCTTCCATCAACCCCTGTCTCCCCAGTGGTCCTTCTCTTTGCTGCAGCCATCTATATCCCATGTTTCTGCAAGATTCATTAAGTTAAATCAGTTTGACTTAAAGCTCTTCAGTAGTCTAGCACCTCACTTCTTTAATTTACCTTAAAATAAAAATAGCTAATAATCATATGCTAGGACACTTTCAGCCATTGTTCTTAATACATTTTAACAGAAGTGCAAAGTTGTAATAATCTGCATTTTATAAACAGAGAACCACTATCCAGAGAGGTCAACCTTAAATACCTAATAGCTCCAGGCTTTTTAGTGCCTAATGAAAGATGCTGATTGCTCAGCCCTCAGACAGTTTGCACAGAAGGGCATTCAGGGAACCATAGCCACGGGTCTAGTCACATTATCTCCAAAAATTAGCCACCTTTTTTTTTTTTCCTGCTCCCTTTGCCAGCAGCCTTGACTTCTGCCTTACCGACCCATTATTCACTCTGATTTCCATTGCACATTCGTGAAGGTATTGACTTTTTTTCTTATTATTAGTACAGAAAAAATAGGGTAAAGTTACAGACTACCTGAAATCCTTAATAGGCTATTAAAGTCAGCAGGCATGCCATGGAAATTTTCAGATTATTTAGCCTCCTTTGTAAACCAAAGGTTAATATATGACCCAAACAATTAGAGTCTGTGAAGTTTCACTGGCAGCCCGAAGGCAGCTGTAGAGGGTAGGATACAGCCGCACTTTCAGATGAGCAGCAGGCAGTCAAGCACTGTCTGCCAGGATAAAACTCCTGTTAGTTCATTAGTGTGAAGAGAGAATGAAATAATAGGAATGCACAACCACATACGGCCAGCTTTTTAAAATGCATTTGAGCTACGGTATTTTCCTCCTAGGCATGGTGTCACGCTGCTAAAAAGTCTTTTCTTAGTTCTTGTTCCTATGGGTTGGGAGCGAGGGGTGAGTTTTCCCTGTTAAATATCCGCTGGCCTGAGATGAGCACAGGCCCCAGGACTGTCCATGGGGAATGTCTGCATTTCCTTTTGTCTCTGCTCTACCCGATGCTTTCAGAATAACCAAGCACAACGGTGACTTGGGAAGGCAAGGGCAAAGCAAGCAATGGAAGAGTGAAACAAGGGAATGGAGCTTATCTGCATCAAAGCCTTGGAAGGGCTTTCTGGCAAACACAACCATAAATGTCTTTTATGCAACAGTGAAATAAAGTTACACCAAAAAAAAAAAAAAAAATCACTTTAGAGTCGTATGAACACAAACATACATGAAGAAAGTCAATAAGAGAGTCCTTACTAACAAAATTATATGTCTTTTTATCTTCTGTGTGCCATGCAACCTGCTAGCCTGGTTACAGAGCAGCTCTGCAAGGCAAGGAATGGGTTTTCTGAACTTGCCCTAGCAAAACAAATACTGCCCCAGAAACCTCTTGCTTCCCTTACTCTTCAAGGGCCTGACATGGAGGTGCCCTGAGAAACACTTGCCACAGATGTGTCTGGTTGCTGGAGGTGCAGTTAGTGATCCAGAAAAAGGAGACGGTAAAGCCTCTCATACCAGTCAGCAATCCCAGACCAATAATCCCATTTCACCAGAAATAACTCTACCAATTTAAGATAAATTTCTGAAAGAACCAGAAATATATACACACACACTTTTTTTTTTTTCCGCAAAATATAAGAGTTCATTTAGAAGATAGTTTCATGGCACTGCACTCTGCCTCTAAATGAATATTTTATAATTATCAATAACCATCTTCCTCAGAACATATCAACAACATACTGCAATTCACTCTCTTCTGATCAGACCACAGACTCTTCAGTAAGACTTCTTTTCTTCCAGCTATTTTCAAACAGCTGGCACAATAACTACACCTAATAAATAAACAGTAGTTAATCATATGTCCCTTTGATATACTAATGAGCTAAAATACTGTTTGCTTACTTAAATGGTCTCCAACAGGAGAGCACCTGGCTCCCCTAAAGAACTAAAAGGGATGCTTTTGCAGTAGCACTAGTCAACCAAAATTATTATAAATTAAGAATTATACAACATAAATTTTTAGAAATTACTGCCAGGTATTTCTGAATAATTAGATCTTTACTTTGCAGTCCAGAAAAGTCAAGTCAGAGTAGCATCATTGCATACAAATGCCTACTTACAGTACATAAAGCTGCAACTTACGTGATTAGTTTAGAGAATTATTAGGAAAAAGAGTCATGGGGCACATCGGGCTCCCAGCTGCAGTGATTAAAACTTGTAGTGGACTTAAATGTAGCTCCTCCAGATTTACACTTGATTAATACAAGCAGAATATAGCCCATTTCATTTCCATGCGGTGAATTTGGTATGAAGGAAAAGTTTAGGTAAGTGTCATGCATAGCAAATTCTATTTTTATTCCTTCCGTTAAGAAAGATACTATAAGAAAACAGCCCAGTTTTATGTACTATACTATTCTGTATGGAATTAATAATTTAACATCAGGGAAATTATATAAAGAGCAAGAATAAGATACAGATGTATACTCAGACAAGTGTTTCAAGAGGATCCATTAGCACAGTCTATGGAGACAGCTTGCTCTTACAGTCCATATGTCCCACAGAACTTGATAGATGACTTCTGAGAGCTGCTTTTCTTAGCTTTTTTTTTTTTTTTTTTTTTTTTTTTTTTTTTTTTTAAAGCCCTTGTTGTTGATAGCCTTCAGCTGAATATGCAGGGATTCCTCACAACAACTGAAAAAGGTTGAGCTGAAATACACTGAATTAGGAGCTGAGTTGCAGCTCTCTTAAATGTAACTGTGTTATCTAGGCTGAGTAATATCTCATTTCTGGTCCTCTGTCTATAGAAACTGGAAAGGGGAAAGAAAATGGTTCCTTGTCACGGTGGGTCCTGGTTCTGTTGACAATTTGTGAGCCTTCATTAGACAGCTGAAGTTTACCCTGAATGTTTGCAGTGCAAGAGCAATTGGGAAAGGTGAGAAAAGTTGAGATGCTCATACTGGGGGTAGGATGGTGCCCATACAGAGCCTGCCCCCGCAAGTCTCTGTTATGTCCTGTCTAGCTAATATGAAGAGAGGCAGGCAAAAGACCTACTCAAACCAAATAGAAAAGGGAGGAGGATAACAGGCACAAAGATTTCTCTTTCAAACCCTAGTTTTGGACTGCAATGCATTAATGCTCTCAATTTGCAGGCAAGCAAGTGAACTGCAGCCCTTCACCACAGCCTATGTAATAGGTTCTTTCTATCAAGGAAGTGATAAGGAAATTCAGGTTTCCTCAAGCCCACCCCACTTGTTTACTTCCCTTCTGACTGCCTTTCCTCCAAAAGAGGGCACATACTGCTCTACCTCTCTTTCTGAATTTCTTTCTATTGGACACCTGGTCAGCAAACAGCCTATTTACTTCCACAGCTGAAAATTGAGAATATCTTAGACTTGATATGCCTGCTTAGTTGCTAAAGGTTCCTTGGTAAAATTACCTGGATGACCAGCTAAAGATTTGTGTCTTCTCATCTGGAGTAATAAAAATTCAGCATTTATTAACATAGATTTCTTTGGTGACATATGCTTATATGTTATACTGCATTATACTGTACATTATGTATCAACTGTGGCCCTAAGCAACTCAGTCCTAAACTCATTTAACAGGAGGCCTTGACTGTCCTCATTGGCTAATACCATTACCAGACATTTTTTAGTATCTCAGAATAGCTTTAATCATCTCAGGCTGTGATATAACTACAATAGATGCCAGAGGTCTGTCAGTATGTGCAATGGAGAAGTGGTTTAGTTTTCAGTTCTTGAAATGTCCAGGCTTTGCTTGCGATTCTTTAACCACAGAAATTTGCCCGCTGACGGCTTTATTAAGAATATCATGAGTTTTCTTTACAGTCCAGATCAACACCAAGATGAAGCAAGGGGCAAAGAAAAAAAGGCAAAGAAGGGACTTAAAAGGATCAAGCCATTTTGATGATACCAAACTGAGTGGAGTGGCCAACACTCCAGAGGGCTGTCCTGCCATTCAGAGGGACCTAGACAAGAGGGAGAGTTGAGCAGAGGGGAACCTCATGACGTTCAACAAAGGCAAGTGCAGAGTCCTGCACATGGGGAGGAAGAACCCCAGGCACCAGGACAGATTAAGGGTTGACCTGCTGGAAAGCAGCTTCGTGGAGAGGGATTTGGGAGTCCTGGTTGACAACAAGTTGACCATGAGGCAGCAGTGCCCTCATGGCCAAGAAGGCCAATGGGATCCTGGCTGCATCAGGAGGAGTGTTGCCAGCAAGCTGAGGTAGGGGATCCTGCCCCTCTGTTCAGCTCTACTGAGTCCACACCTGGAGTACTGGGTGCAGTTCTGGGCTCCCCAGGACAAGAGGGACATGGAGCTTCTAGAGAAGGTCCAGAATAGAGCAACGAACATGAGTAAGGAACTCAAACATCTATCTTGTGAGCAAAGACTAAGTGAGCTTGGCCTGTTTAGTCTGGAGAAGAGAAGACTGAGAGGAGATCTAATCAACATGCACAAGTACTCGAGGGGGTGAATGTAGGGGCCAAACTCTTCTCTGTGGTGGCCAGTAGTAGGACAAGGGGTAATGGGTACAAGCTGAAACACAGGAAGTTCTGTCTCCATGTGAGGAGTGGTAAATTTTTCATTTAAATTCAAAACAGCAGAACACCGTACATGAACATTTCAAAAGCATCATAAGGAGCAGGTGAACTATTTGTCTAGATGAGTCTAGATTATACGTTGTAGAGAGCTCCTAGAAAAGCATAGGTTTGAGTAATACTCACATGGTTTAGCTTTTGCAGAGTTTCTGCACAATGAACAAGACAATCAAATACAACTAGAGGAAGATATAAGTAAAGTTTTTTATTTCCATACCTCGGTCTCCTGAAATATCAGGGCTATATTTCTTTCATATTGCATCTGTGCTTGGACACAATGGCTTTGGTTAAGTTATTCCCTCATGGGATTTCTATAACTGCCTTCTTTTCTACAGTCCTGCTGTTTGGCTTCATTTTATTACTACTGGCAAAATTTAAAGCAAACATTTTTCTTTAGGAACAGAAAAATATTGTAAGTCTTTGAAATATGTGATTATTTGATATTTCATATTCAATATCAACAGTTTATAATGTATTATGCTATTATCTGTATAGCTTAAGAAGTGTTGTTGTAGCTTTATTCTCTCCACATAGCTTGTGCAAAAAGAAAGAAAAATACAAATGTTTCTAGCTTCAGAATAAAACAATTGAAATATATACCTCATAGTACATTGTAGAGAATAAAGATAATTAAAAACAGTTTCCACATCGCTGAATCGTTTTCCCCCAACCCAATGTATGGGAGACTTTGCTGGACAACATATTTGAGAACACAGCTCAGCAGCATTAGATCTGCCCCCAGTAGGTGAAATAAGTGGAGTCCAATGTATAGCTGTCACTGATCAGTGACAAGTGGATTTAGCTTATGGTCTTGTGACTCCAAATTTATAAAAATGGATTAAAGCCAACTATTATGAATTAAGGCAGCTATGCTTTCTCTAACTGCTGCAAGGTAATTTATTTTAGTCAGGATATGTAGTTATCACTATATCCTGAAAAAAGGGCTCAGGAAGAGCCCAGAGCCATAGAAAGCCAGCACTGGCCATGCTGCTGCAAGCCACTCTAGGGAGTTCTGTCCAAAAGGCTTGGATCTATTTGAGAAATGACTTTAGCATTTCCTAAACAGATCTCTAATCTGTGGAATTGTTATGGCCAGACCTGGGAAAAACTGCCCTCCAAGAACTATCAATAGATCTCACTTGTTCTTTTTAAGGTTGCTAGACCAGGGTCAAAGTCCATCAGAGGTGGATTTTAACAACGAAGTAAAATTACATTCTTTTTATTGTAATTTAAAAAAAAATCAAAAGCATCAAAAGCATATGCATGTGCAATGACTTTTTTTGTAAGTAGGCTCCCTTGCACAACAGGTTGTGCACTAGAGCCTGTGTAGATTTGTCATTATCTTTACTATTAATGCTCCATGACAAACACTCTATAAATGTTTATCATCTTTTTGTTAAAGGTCATTCCTATAAGAAGATGCAGCTCTGCTCTGTTTAACCATTAGTTAATGTTTCGCTCTTTACATGCCGTTTGAATCACACTGCTGAAAAGTTGCAATAAATTCCTAAGCACAAGTGGTTATAAAAGTATTTATACACACCTAACCTATTGTACTATTCCTCGTCCTGTAAATCATTCAACGCATATTTCCTGAAACCCTCGGAAAAGAAAGTGTTTGTTAGTGCTGAAGTATGCCCAATGGATAGGTTTCCTTTAAGCTTTAACATATTCTAACCTATTACGGGGGCAACATATTTTTCTATTTCTAATGGGCTCAAAGTGATTCTTAAAAGGATTTAATTCACTAGAGGCATCTGAATTAAAACATCAGAAGTGTAGTAAAAGACTGAACTGGCACTGTGGATCACATAAATCCTAGATAACAAGATGGCAAAACCCCTCTATCTGAGACAGGAATAGATAACGAGAACATTATGAAAGGTTCCCTTGTAAGTCTTCAAGCTATCACTGAAGGTGATTCCCTATTAGGATAAAAAGCCAAAATTTAATTAAAATTGAAACTCAATCTAAAGGTCCTGCTTACTTCTAGCTACAAAGATTTTTCCACTGCAAAGATAAACTTACTCCTTAGCATTACTAAAAACAACTGCTTTAAAATTTATAAAGAGAAGGTGAGAATAAGCAGACGTACCCAGAATCCTGTTACAGGTTTACTGCTATATTTTAATGCTGTAAATAAATGATATGGTGTTTAAGCCATACAAAGGGTGTTTTGCAGCCCAGTACATTGTATTTTAATCACTAAATAGCCATGAAGTTTACTTCCTATCACCAGAAAGGCCTTCAAGGACAGTAAATAACACTCTGCTAAAGGATAGGTTAGTGTCTGAGTGTTGGTGTCCTGTCTAACAGGACCACAGCACTGAAATGTATGCTGGCCCGAATCAGACTGGGGGATGTGACAAAGGGATCCTTCAGAAGATGGTGGTCTGAAAAAAGTACTTTTAACTCATTTTTCCATCACTCCGAGCTTTACAAGAGCTGTTTCCGGCACAGCGGGGTCCGAGGAGCATTTCCCAGCTCTGCTGCCGAACAGTGCGGAGCAGCCCCGGCACCTGCCAGACCCATCGTGCCCGTTCCGGCGCCCCCTCCAGCAACGTGTCCATGCGGCCGTCAAGCCCCATGCCAAGCTCAGGGGCAGAGGCACCGGCAGCCTCCTATGAAAACTCCATTAGGAAGTTCTGGTGCTGAAGTGACAGCTACAAAACTGATGTCGTTCAAGATCGAAACAGCGAGTTAAAGGGCAGAGCACGATAGTCCTGTCACAGCACCTCAATATGAGAGCCTGCCTGCCATTTTGAGGTGATTTTTAGAGAAAAGAATGTTTGCTTCCGCACAAACTTGGGTTCCAGCACTAAGCAGGTTTATTTTGAGCTGTTGGGAGGAGGCAAGAAAAAAACAAAATTATAAAGCCTTTTTTGTTTTCCCTTACTACACTATGTCAACTTAAGTAAAATCCCATATATAGGCTATTTCAAAGTAGGCATCAGCTCATGGAATCAACTATTTGTTGGTAAAATAACTGCTTTTGACCACTGCGTGTGTTGTGTGCTGTACCTGCCTGCCTCTTCACAGACGCCCCGAGGGGGAGCCGGCCCTGCCCCACGGCTGCTGAACAGCGCAGTGGGAGCGAGGGCACCCTGCGCGCGCCCGCACGCCCCGGCCCGCAACACCCCTGGCGTGAGCAAAGGGCTCCCCGCAGCCGCCTCCCAGGACGGGGCTCGTCCGCCCCAAATCCTCCGAAGCAGAGCGCTGCTCTTCTCCGGCCCGTGCTGCTTGGCCCCCTCGAGCACGGCGCGGGTCGGGCCAGCGCTTGGCCAGCCCCCGGGTGCGCGCACTGGGCCACCTGTCTGACCCTGCCTTGGACCAGCACTGGAGAAAACCTGCCATGGTAGCCCTAAACCACCCAAGGAGGGCTGGCACCAGGCTGCCCGGTACTGCTGGGGTAGATGACTAATTCCCAACTGTTATTCCCGGGCCCTCCCACGTAAAGAAGCAGCAAAGCTGCCACGGAGAGGCTCCATCTGCTCCCAGTGGGAAGCACCAACAGAAATACCGCCGCACGGCCAAGGCTGCCCGAGGCAGCTGTTGGAGCTCAAAGAACGCTAATATTACAGCATTCAGCAATCTGCACTTAATATTTAAGCGGAAGATGATCCTAAAGAGTTTCTAAATTCAGTTTATAATGTAAACATTAACATTTTATTTGTAAATATACAAGGGAAGAGCTTTTACAGCTCTTGGGGAAAAAAAAAAAAAAAAAAGAAAAGCCCTGCTTTATATCACTGCACAGTGGCAGTTGATCTGTAGGCACCAGGACTGACCCAAGCAGGCAGCAGAGGGCACTTCCCTCGTGCACCTCCGGTTCAGCGTCATCAGCTCATAACCAACTTGCACAGGTTGTTCTGGGCAGAGTTGCAAGAACTGTAGGCAATGCCTGAAAAATTATGATCAGCTTTGCTAATCTGAGTTTCTCAACCAGAGGAAAACAATTGTGTGCACCTATTGTTTCCTCTGAACCACATTTACTTAGCTGCTGATGAGCAAGGACAGGGAAAGAAATAAATATCAGATTCTTCTGACTTCTATTAGTCTACTTGCTAACTGCTTCAACCAGGAAGATTTGTGCAAGCCTCTGGTTCCTCATAACTTCTTTGCTGTAATTTTTGTCTGTTTTGACATATGGTATGGGTGTTCAGCCAATTAATTTAAAGGAAATTTTTTCCTTCCTTGCACAACTGAAGCTCTGCAAGCAAAAGGTGATCACTAACAATCACTGTTCAATGTCTATGAAGCAGCTGCTGTTAGTGGTGCCTGTCCCAGGAACTGAAGATGCCAACAAAATTGGATATTTCTCTCTGCTGCAGAGTAAGCAAAATTTGTCCACAAGTTTTGTCATGTTTGGACATCTTCCATGAAATCTTACCACAGAATTCTAGCATCAATGCACAGAACTACCAACAGGTGAATTTAGAAGTGGAGCTTGACAGGCATATTTGGGTATTGCATTGTATGGGGTATGTTTGGTTGGTGATGCTCTGCATCAGTATTGTTGTGCCACACTGTTCCTCTCCTAGCTCTGCAACTATCATGCTCCACTGGAGTGGTAGGGATATAGGAGTATAGTTTATTTTGTTCGGGTTTTTTTCTTCCTTGAAATTAGCAGTTGAATTGTAGTATTTCACTAAATGAAATCCCTGCAAATGTTTATTTTTAGCACTAACCTCTTTAGGGCAAGAACATTTACTAAGCCACAATCAAGAGAAAGAAGATGATGACTCAAGACCCATAACTGAGCTACCTGTTTATACACTGACACACCACAATTTAAAAAATGTGTTGAAAGTAATTTTCACTACAGCAGTGCAGCTGGTGAAAGGCAAGGACCCATCTATATTACGAAACCACAAAGGAAATGCTACCATTATTATTGAATATTAAACCTCCAGACCTTCCAAAAAAACAAAACAACAAACAAAAAAAAAA
>VZSV01000123.1:2237238-2250540 GCA_013398735.1 Nothocercus julius | reverse complement strand
AAAAAAAAAAAAAAAAAAAAAAAAAAAAACAAAGAAGAGCATTGCCTCTGAATTGGGATCTCTGGGAGCTTTAGAAATAAAATCAGCACTAATAAGACTAGCAGACATCTCATCATCTACAGACATGTGAGCTGGAAAAAGAAGGCACATTTGGAAGGAAACCAGTATATAATCATGTCTCCCAATTTAGACAGAGCCCCTGAATGAATGCTTAAATAAGAAGACTCGACATGAACTTATGGAAGAAGCAGCTAAGCCAACATTAGCATTAAGTGCTGATATTGCTTTCTGAAATTCTCCAACTTGCAGAAGCAGCTCAGTTCTTGTCACAGTCTCAGGTCACTTCTGCCTTGAAGTAAAATATCCCAGTCGCCATCCAAACCACCTACACAACCAAACCCAGAAGATGAATGACAAACAGGGGAAATTTCTGCTGGAAGGCCACTTTGGCAACACAAATCTCTCCTCGGCTGCGGCAGAGCCACAGACAGAGGCAGGAGCAGAAACCCACAGCTCCCCAAAGCACTCCTCACTATTTATTGCTGAACTGTTTATGCAGCTATGGCACACAAGGGCTTGGCAGAGCACTTACAGCCACTTGAATGTCTTTGTAAGTTAAGTAATCAGATGTCATCAGAATGCAAGCAAAGGAAATGATGGAAGCTCTCACTAGGAATTTTGTGTTTCCTTTCCCTTCCTCTCTAACATCGAGCATCTTGAAAAATACTTGACAAGTTCTGATGCTCCTTCCTCTTGGGGATGCCATCAAAAAGATTAAAATCCAAAAGTATCTGTCCAATTTTATCTCTTTTAGGTTACTAAAGCTGTCTATTTTTGGCCTCAGCTGATTACGTGAAAAGATACTTTCAGGAAGCTTTCAGTGTGAGCTGCTCTGTCTAAAATATTCAGTAAAAGGTTACTATTTTTATTTCTCTCAGTCCCTTTCTTCACCTACAACAATAGTTCAGTAAGATCTGAATAATCTTCCCAGGAATCATTCTACATTCACAAGCAATCCTTTTCCAGCAAGGCTGCCACTTGCCCTTTGTTTCCCAGACATATCTTCTTTTTTTCCACCCTTTTCTCCCAGAGCTGTCCACAATTCCCATGCAGGAGAGATACTAGGCAAGTGTGGCCTAGAAATCATGAATTCCCACTGGGGACAGGGCATTTTGCAAAGGATGTTAGGTATGAGGGCAGCTTCAGCCACGTGCAGCAGAGTCATGGGGTGCCTGGGAGCAAGGGAGCATTTGGGGCAGAAAGGAGGGTCTGGGACAGCATCACCCCTCTCTCCATCCTGAGTACGCCCCTCTGCACATGCGACCTTTCCCCACCACAGCTAAATACTGACTGTGTCGGGCTGCTTTCTGAGAGCCACTTCTCGTTTCTGAAGCAGGATCTCATGAACTGGTAATTAACACAGTGCAAATAAAGTAGGTGAAAAAATGTTCTTATGTTTGTTCAAAGCTTATCTGAATCTTCAGCATCTAAAAGGGAGATTAGAAGCCTCTTGAAAACCACGCTTTCTCAAAAATACCATAGAAGGTGTGTTTAATTGCCAGTATCCCAGTATGATACTTGTTCTCATCTTAACCAAGGAAGGAGGAGAGATGAGGAGAAGGGAAAAGAAAATCATAAATCCTACAATCCTGCTTATTTATTTATTTATTTATTTATTTTTTCCCTCTCTTTTGGAAGAAGTTCCAAAAAGGTTTTGTCTCAGGAGTGTTAACACATTTAAATTCCATTTTCCAAACTGAATCAAAATGGTTTGTTCAGCTAAACGCCTGGCTGGTACAAATGCCCAGTCCAGTGAATGCTTGATGTGAAATGTCACTCAGGAGTCTTATACCCCATTTTCTGCCTTTACTGCAGCCCCCGGGTGACCTGCCAGGCACTGGCGTCACTGAGTGGCGGCTGTCGGCATCCCGCAGGAGGACCAAAGGCTCTGAGATACCTTCTGAGGAAGAAGCTGCTTAAAAACATCAGTATGCCAGCGCTGTGCCTCCCCTCCGACAGAGGTTACCACTGCATCCCCAGGTCACCAGGATGGGAGTTGCACAGTCCCACCTGCCCTGCAGCTCCATCTTTTACATTCACTGAAATTGCAAATTAAATCCCGTGTTCCCTTTGGCCAGTTTAAGGAGAGAAGCAAATTTCTCCAGTGGAGGGATAATAATAAACTGTGGGGAGAGGGTAATGCTTTAAACCACCACTGTGTTCACTCAGTGACGCAAGTCGGAGCCTGCAGAGAGGTGGCCAGCCGACTCGCCATGGAGCACTTCAACTTGTTTGACTAAGGAAAGTTTTTGATTAACTTTGCTCTTCTCCATTTCCACACACACACAAAACAAAACTCCAAAAAGGGTTCTCCTTTCTGTGGGAAACAAATCAACCCCAAAAGCATCCCAGCTGCTCTGTTCCTGTTCTTGGCTTGAAGTGCAGGAAGAAAAAAAAAAAGAGATTACTAAAAAGGAAGGAGGTCAAACCTTCCATCAAGTTCAAAAGTTCAGATTTGCATCAAGGCAAAGTAATTTCTCATTTCCACTTAATTTTTTTCATCCCACATTAAAGCTTTCTAAACAATTAAACTTCAAATAATTTTTGTGAAACCTTTCATATATTTAGAAATAGCAAGCTAATTCTATAAAGCAATGCCTGCCGATATAACAATTCTCGTCCATTTTCCTGTTATCAGAAGAAGAAAGTCTGCATAATAATCCCAACTTTAAAAATATATCCACGCATCTAATTTTCATGTAAAGCTTGAAATATTCCTTCTCCCAGTTATCCTCTCTGACTTCTACTGGTTTGGTCCCTACTGTATAACAGATGTATTATAGAGAAGAAAGTGAGAAGTATAATTTTCAGAGATTGAGAACAAGCCTCAGTGACAGATCACAGAGTTTCAGAATTGTGATTTCCAAAGTAGGGATGGTAAATGATGGTAAATAATGGCAAAAATCTTTTCTTATTTTTTATATAAAGCAAATAAAATGCTAATTTCAGCAAATAAGAAAGCACAAAAATATTCAAAATGAACTAGAATTAACATATTTTGTTATTTCCAAATTATGTCATGAGATGAGGCTTGATTTTTTTAACAGTGAAGAAATGAAAATGAACACTTGCTTATACAAAGTAAATAGTTCCTCTTGCCTCTGGTACTTCTAAACAGTTGCACATGAAGCTTCACAATAGACTGCTATAATTCAAACTAGCCTCTCACTAATATGCAAGTGGTAACTCCAGCACCAAGATCCTCTGCAAAGCTATTTAAATGAGAAAAAGCTAGCATTTCTCTCTTTCCTCTCTCAGAAGCACCTCATTCACATAGTAAGTAGGGCATGCCCAAAGAGAATGTCCCCAATTACAAAGCATTTTACTTGTATCAATAAATACACACTCGGAAAATGATCTGAGCCTACCAATGTACAAATTCTGCCTAATGTAATTTATAGTAGCAGTTTTAAAGACCCAAGTGCATTAGGAAGAAGATGGCATAGGTCTCCTACTTAAATTCACTTAGTACCTTTTTTACTGCAACACTATTCAGTCCACTGAAGGACAGTGTTTTACTTTACTCTTACCAGCCATCATTACGAGAGCAGACAACCTGAATGTAACTACTGATATACAAATATATAAGAAAAGAAAGCATGGCCAAACCATCAATCTGATGATATATTTCTTGAGAACCATCCAAAATTGGTTTAAATGTTTGCTACTAGTGGGTATTTATGTAGCACCCCCTTCAGACTTAAGTTTGCTCACTAGAATCATTAGAGTTGACCGTCAGAAACTTCTGAGTTTTGGGAAAGCTGCTGCACATTTTGCCATTGAAATACAAAATTATATAGAAGAGGGAACCAGTTGGGTTGAGTGCCTTTCTAAGGCTCACGTGGTTATTCTTCAAGGGGTGCCATTTGCGTTCCTAAACTTTCTACTCAGAATTTGAGTACATACCACCACAGCCGTAACAGCTTGTTGTGGTTGGTTATGTTAAGGTATCATAACTTACCCTCACAGAGGGTTGAGGCCCCCTTTAGTAGCGGCTTGAGCCTAGAAGAGTTGCACTTCAAACCTGTGCAATGCTTAAAAATTACAAAATAATTAGCATGTAGCAGTCATAGATCTTGCCTGTGTTATGCCAATCTAGTCAGAGGTTTTCAGTAACCCTACCTCAGCTGCTGTTCGGAGGGTTCATCTGAGCCAGGGTTCATACTAACCATTGGATCTTAAGGCTTTTTCCCCTAGCAACAGCTCCATGCCTTTATTTGATTTTAAATCCTTAGCTGAATTATACACCAAGAGAACCCCATTCTCAGAGAAAATCATAAGGGCTCTCAGTAATTTCCCACCTCCCAAACATCTTCAGCTGATAAAGCCTAGGAGAGAGCAAACTCCTGTTACAGATGCACTGATACTCAGGGATTACACTCCAAACTCTTAAAGCAAAGCCCATGGAAAAATACTTTAAATTCCAGTCATCACACATAAAAATTTGAGAACAGCAGAAGCCTCCCTATGCTTTTCAGGGATCAGGGAAAGTAATCTGAATATCAGGTCCCATAAGTTCTTTCAAGCAATCAGAGATGAAAATTATTCATTTGCTTTGCAGCATTCCAATGTGTATTTTGATGCAGAGTAAATTAATTGTCTCTGCTAATTTACTCCAGTTACTTCACAGCCTTCTTAATTAGGCAGCTCTATGCAGTATTACTGTTCCGATTCTCTCAGAATAATGGCTTTGTTGTTATATTTTTTTTTAACTGATTGAGCATATAGACACATACAGCATGTTGAGAAGGAAATCCAGGCAGGCATGTGGGAGCAAATCCACCCATATCTTATTAAGAGGCAAACTTGACTTGCTAGCCCTCCAGCCACATCGTTCCTGCAGGATCCTCAAAGGTGCTGCCTACACCACGGTCACACCAGCACCACCAGCTCTTGCAGATACAGCCCAGCTTTCTGCGTGGCCCAACCTGGAAACCAAGCCAGAGAGCCGAGGTAGAAAGCACTTTTTTCTTCCCCTTCCAAGGTGGTGGGAGAAAAAGGATTCGCTATTCCACAACCATATCTAAGATGGGAAGAGATGTGGAAACTTTCTGGGAAGCCAAGTACAGTGAACTTGAGGCCGTGAGGTAGCAGGTAGGAGGTTATCAGGACCCTGTTGTGAAATTAGTAGTTAGTTTACCTGAGGTGCCTCCTAAACAGCCTACTTCAGCTAGGTGCTCACAGCTTTATGGACACTCTAAGTCACGGTAACCAAACTTCTCAATTTAAAGTGTGCATCTGTGTAGCTCAGCCACCACTACATCAGCAGTTTGAGTAAGCATTTTCCACTTTACTAGATCTGTATAAATAAGCGAGCAAGAAAATACGACTCAGGCTCTTACAAATCGTATTCCTGCAATATGCAATAACTACAAATCTTGCAGACTTCTATCCCAAAACACAGCAGGAAATAAAGAGATTGCTCATAAATCTTAGCTTCCATCCTCACCAAAGGCAAATAAAGATACAGAGCTATTCAACGCAACCCTCAGCAGACAACGTCAACCAGCCATCAGAGAAAACTTGCTTCCTTCCCTCTCCTTTAACTGAGGAAGCTGGAAAGGAAATTAATAAAAACAGCCCTTGACACACTCTTGGTAATTTCCCTCTGGCCACTTGGTCATCACTTCTCACCTGCAAAGAGGCAGCAAGAAAAACTGGTTTCTTCCCAACAACTGAGCTAAACAAAGGCATGGACAAGCCCTAGTTAAGCAAGTCCTAGTTTAGCAGATTGGATTAACTGCTTCTTTAACAGGCACATAAACTTCTGCATGGGCTAAAGCAGCTGTTGCACAAAATGGAAGTCTATCTTGTTTAGAACAAAGCTGGGATGAATTAAAGAGTAATAACTGGAAATGAAATTTCCGCTAGCAACCAAACCTCAGTTATTTAGGCGTATTTCTTCTCTACTAACTCAGGCAAATCTGCATAGGCTTAACTGAGGCCAAATCCATATGGACCCAAGTATTGAAAAACAGCAATGTGAGTCCAGAAAATGCTGGAAAAAGAAGCTGAGCAGAGAATGGTTTCTGCCATAGGCAAAACTGGCAGAGGTTCTTTATGAAAACGGTTGACCCAGCGGAAAAAGCAGTGCCACACTGAATGGAAGATTAGCCAGGACAACTCTAGGTAGCATATGTTCAAAAGTGCAACCCAAAAACTTGGAGGATTTCCAGCAAAAATCCCAGCTTTTTAACTTTTGTAGACATAAGTAGAAGAGGGTGCACGCACATACGTGCTGCTTGAGTCCTCCTTGAACATTCCCTCCTTTCCTGGCCATGACTTCCCTTCCTTTTGATCACTGTTTCTGGCCCCATAGCTCATTACCAGCAGATAGTGCTTTTCCAGCACTCTGCCCATATCACTGGTGTCCTGTGTCCAGAACATTTCATTTTAGTTGCTTCAGGCCTATGCAGAATTAGACATTCTTAACTAGTATCAGGAGGGCAGTGCTGAGAGGGGACTTGTCTGCCTCCCACACTCTACATGTATTCAAAATGAGGTGTAACACAAGGCCACACCTGCCTGCCTTCCAGCTGAGCTGAGAAATGAAAGTGTCTGGAGACTTGGAGATTCTGAAAAAAAATTAAGCAGAAATTGGAGAAAATTAAAATCCACAGACACTTGCTTGAAAGGCTGTTCTTCAGCCTGAAGTGTGAAAGCTGCTTCTTGCTATTTGATAAAGTTCTAAAAAAAAGGAGAAAAAAAAAAAAAAAAAAGGACTACAGAAATGTCAACATTCTTGACTAAGAAACAAAATAGGAACCATTTGAAAATCAAAACCAATAGTTTTATTGTGGATAAGAAACAGGTGCAGATTCCCCTAATATGTCTAGAATTGTATTACCTAAGTAGAGAGAGAAGAGAAAAAAAATAAAAAAGGAATTGGGAAAGGGGGAAAAAGAGGGGAAGGAGGGAAGGTATTAAAGGCTTGCAGAGATTTTTCCTGGATGTACACATTTCTGAGTAGCTGGCTTTTTGTATACTTAAGCATTTGAGGAAAAACCCTTCAGGTATCAAACCACCATAACACTTTCCTAAGAAAACTTTGAGCACTCTGTGCTCATGAAAGATAGTCGTTCATTATTGACCGAGTGTGCACATCCTGCACATCCTTATGAAAACACAAGCTGTGGCTGCAGACCAGCAGCGCCAGAAGGGCTCTGTCATGAGTAGCCATTATCACTGCTACAAAAATAAATCACTGACAAAAACTGCATAGAATGGGGAAGGGGTGAAGCTGGAGAGTGCTATAAAGCCTCCTTAAGCTCAGCAGTGGCTGGTAGGGATTTTGAGGGAACATTTTGTGGCGTCCTTGAGTACGTCTCTGTGAACGTGGCTATTCACACATAGATAATGCACTGGAGATTTGAGAGAACTATGCTGGTCAAAAGAAAAATGGTATAAGGTTATTCACTACTGAACTGAGTAACAAAGGTTTCAAAATTAACAAACAAGAACATTCGATTGTTAGACTGGAAAACAGACAAAAACAACATTAACCTGCACAGGACCTTGTAACTGTCTCATATGCACTGCCTTTCATTCTCAGCCAAAGCTGCCACTTTGTTCGACGGTACCTGCAAGCTTGGGAACAGGAGCAAAATCCTCACTGAGGGCTATTGCATGAGAACTCTGTAGTGCTTTTAAACAGTAGCTGTTTATGTATATGTGTATGTATTACTCATGGAAGCATGTTGCCCTTTGTGTTTGTGTAAAGTTTGGGATTACCTCCACCATGTTATAATGCAAAATAGCATGCAAAAGTGGACTTTTTGGTAAATTGCCTCTTTGGCACTCTTTTTTTTTTTTTCCTCTGAGAAAAAAGATCCAAGGCCAAGATTCTGCAGCCCAGCTGCTCAGGGGTGCAATGGGGATGGCACACGGCAGCCCAGGAGAGGCTGTTTCGCAGCCCCGTGTTGCTCTGTCCCCCATTCCATGGGGCTCAGGACCCCCCGGGTCACACTCTGAGCAGCACCCTCTCCCAGAAAGGAGAGGCAGACCTTCTTTGACTGTCTTAAGACAGTGTATTTTCTTTTGCCTTAAACTTTCTTTTGTGCCTTTCTTTTGCCTTCTGCAGCTTTCTCAGATTATTTACTACCTCCTGCTTCAGTCTTTTGTTTCAGAGGATGAGCTGGAGACAGGTGATAATAGCCACAAAGATTAAAATGATCTGAGAATTTAAGGTCTGAGTATTAGATGAAATTGTGTTTATACTAATATTTCCCACCCAAGCGCTGAAGGATTATCGTTGTAGTTATCTGCAGCTAGTTCTGCACCTATGCTACTTAGAAGCAATTGTGGTTTTAGTCATTGCAAAGGTATAATTCCCCCCAAAACATCAGCCTTTTGCTACTGCTTTACCTTTCTAATTATGCATGTTGTATATACATGAAGATTCTCCCTCATCTTCAGAAAGATTCTTACAGGTATTTCTGGCAGCTGGCTTGTATGAATCAAAATCTCAACATCAACAGATTTTATACTCCTTCTTTGTTTGCCTGATGAAAAGTAGATCCAGGCTCCACTTTAAGCTTATAAAATCATAATATGTTTTTAATAATACACTGGGACTGAAAATTTATTATATGCCAAACAGAACTGAATAGTCTGCTATGCCAAATAAAGTGCATTTAAAGAGATTTGGATAAATACTCAAATAATAAAATAGAGTTAAGCTTAGCTGCCTTTATGTTGCACATGTTTTAATGCTTTAAAATAACCAGTGAAATACTTGAGAAAGAAAACAAGGTCAAAAAAAGTCCCACAGCCATCTTATCCTTTCTTCTTGTTCAGAGAGGCAGGATGTTTATCTGGGCAGCAGGTTTAATAATTCAGTTCTGCAGGGCAAGTCTTCTGTGGACATTGGTGGCCGTTCATACCAACTCTGATCATGCAGAAATTCAGTTCCCACTGAGGTCTATGAGGGTCTTTCACCTCATTTATTTTTGTGTTGAGTTCACTCTACTGGGGCCTATTGGTAAGAGAAATAAGTTGAAAACTTTGGCCTAGCCTTAGTGCATTGAGGCACAATCCCATTCAAGACAACGATGAGATGTCAAAACTGAGAGCTGTTGGGTGTGCCCCCTCCCACACAGGTTCATCAAGCAGAGGGTTCAGTCGCTGCTCCAAGAGCTCTGGTTCTCTACAACATGATTATTTCAGCCCATCAAACTCAACTGCAGTGTCAGAATTCATGGTATTTCCATGTATTTATGATCTCCACCTCTACAGCAACCTTGGTAAAGTCACTGCATCAGTATGTGAATATGTCACTTTATAATTACTCTGTCTTTATTTTAGAAAGTAAAGTTCCTCATTATGCACTAATCAGACTTCTAATCCCTCAGCCCTCCCTTCTCTCCCCTCCTTAGGGAAGCCACATAGATTTATCAAATATGCCACCTTCCTTTTTTAAAGTGCTCCTAAAAAGTCATCAGATAAGAGGCACTCTGGCATTAGAAAAATGATTAAAGTATTTACTGTGAATATATCCACAAATTAAGATAATATTAATTTGACAAAATCTATATTAAACAATCTATTTTAGAATAATAAAGCCTCCTTTCTATTTTAAAATCCAAGCATTATGTGTTGAATCATAAGAGCTGAGTTCACATTACTTCTCTAGTAAATAATAATCAGAAAGCAAAATTCTTGCTTCTTGAAGAACACAAGAACAGCCATGATTGGTTGGATCAAATGTATCCCCTCTACACCAATGAAGAGTGTATGGTCCCCAATGTGCCATCCAGCTTCTGGTGAACCAGCTTTTTTGATCATCCCAGGTAACCTGGAAGCTTTATCTAAATCAGCAGCTAATCTCATGACTAAAGGAAGAAAAGCACAAACTCTCGCACCAGTGTAGGCCACTTACCCCTATCAGCTTTAGTCTGCAGCCAGCAACTGACGCTACCAGCGAAACACATAAAACCCAGATTCAGGCAAGCGGTAGAAGCAGTCTCATCTTTTGAAGTACTCAGAAAAATATTTGAATATATGCGTAAGTCTATCTCTCCTGATGGTTGGATGTCATCATATGTTGACTGAAGCACGTGCCAAAATGTTATCCAGAAAGGGATGTCATTGAAAACAAGACATGTAATCATTTTTCCTTCTTTGACTAAACTGTGTAATTCTACATTCTTTTTTTTTTTCTTCTTTTTATGTTCGAGTAAATGTAAACAAATTCTCTTTAGATATTTGTAGCTATTCATCCTCAAATTGTTGATCATACAGAAATCCTTCTTTGGTTTTACATCTTTAAAATTAATTGGGTAACATTTAGATATTCCTGCATTCTCTGGAGGGTAAATATGAATAGAAACAGGTCCTCTATTGTTAGTGATTTGCATACCAGGGATATTGTTCCCTTTTCTTTTAACCTCTGCTAGAGAGATCCAATCTTTTCTTTCTCTTTTCTAAGGAAGTTTTCCATGCTGCTAACTATGCTTGTTGTCCTTCTCTGAATGTCTTTATTTTTACAGAAGTTCTTTGAGTCACAGCAGTAGAACTGTACATGTTGTTCTAGATGAGCATAATAGGGACATGCCAGTGATTTAGATGATGGCCTTCTGATATTTTCAGTATTATTTGTCATCTCATTCTTTTTAATCATTCTAACATTTTACTTACTTGTGTCTATTTATTTATTTGTTCTTTTTTGCTATTGTTGTAAAATATGAGTAGGGAATCTTTTCCCGATCTGTTTGGTTTTGCACCAATGTCTTTGCATGAGCTTTTCTAGTTAATTTAGAGGCTACCATGGACTTTACTATTATCCTTCCTCAAGCTTCTACCTCAAACAGATGAAGAATCTTTTTTCTTGCATGAACAAAGTTCATATTTTTAGTTTTCAGGAGACAGCACATCTGAAGTTTAGCACAGATCCAAAAACAGATGTCATTCATCCTATACTCAAGATCAGTACAATTTCTGGAATGCAGAGCTTTGGAGAGGGGAGGTAAGAGAAAACTTTTTTATTTTTTTTTTCCAGAGTTCTTTTTACTAGTTAACATAATTATTTATTTTTTGGTCAAGCATGTTGGAGTGACCTAGCACATTGCATTCAATGCATTGCATTCAACATGCAAATGTATGCCACATGAATGATTTCCTGACCTCACTCTAGTTGTTGTTAAGAAGTGCACTACACCTTACTTGACAGTTTCTCTAACTCTTCATCACGTCTCTTTTTCTGAATGTGCACAGAGAATTATGTAAAATATCCAGAATGTCTTCTTAAACCATCCAAAAAGAGCATATTCTTCATATGAACAGCTGTCAACGCAACCTGAGAGGTTGGAAAACCCTTAAAAGCATGGATTTTTTGGGACTTTCTTCTACTATGCCTTGTTCATAGAAATTTTACCTTTGCTATATGGAGTGACAGAGAAGATGGTCTTCTTGAAAAAACTGCCAGGTTCTACAGGGCAAAATAATCACTTTGGATTTCACCATTAATTCTACTCAAGATATCAAAGCCTCCTTTTTTACCCAGGAAGACCTGCAGTGGTTTGGATTCACTTTATCCTCTGATCATCCACGGACTAACTTTCAAACAGAGAATTTTACAGTACTCATTACATTTTGCTCAGCATGTTCCATTAAGACTGGGGCTATTTTTATAAAAAATCTGAAAAATATGACCATGGTTAACAACATCAATCTAAATCCAAGACAGTTAATTCAACATGCTTCTAATATTGGGTGACAAAAAATATTGATCAGCCAAGACTTTCACCTTGTGTTGGCCATGATGGTGTGGAGAGCGTCTAACATCTTAACCAGTCAGACAGTGGAAGAGGAATAAGATTTAGTTCTGGCAGAAACCTGTGAATCATGGATAATATTTAAGCTTTTCTGTTTAATTATAGTCAGTGTCAGGCAATGCTATATGAGGGAAGAAAGCGAAGGGTAAGAACAATAATTACCATGAAATTCATTGCCCAAAGTGTCAGACAAAGTAATAACTAGGATTCTTTGTACTGGAGAACAGGTAAAATTGGCAACATGGGCAAATGCTTTATGAGAGTTCTAAGGTCCAAGTAAAAGTATATTAGACAAATGTAAAACTTTAATGTTTTGACATAGAAAGGTGGTTATGAACTCTAGGTTTTGCTGCATCACTTTCAGCCAAGAGGCATATAGAAGCATGGCAGTGCGAAAGCTAAATTCTGTTCAAACACCCCTGAGCAGACAGCCCCATTAAATAAAGCAGAGCTGGACAAGACTGTCTGGTTTGCAGTCATGTATTAAGAGCAAATAGAAAAATGAAATCATGTCTTACACCTTTAAAGGCTAAATCATGTAAATCAGCCAATCTCTGGAGTACGTTCTTGAGGGCAAAATAGGCCAAGCTCTCTTCAGCCTGCTCTGCTGCATAAGCAAGTGTGTTACAAAAATGTAAGCGCTAGTAACTGTACCAAGGGTCCCATCTTTCATCTCAGAATTGCCCCAAGTCTTGTTAGAAGTCTATAGTGACATCCAGTTTGTGTCCTGATGTAACTGTGCTCAAGCATGCTCACTTCCTGACAGTGTGCCTGATTTCTTGGGATGGGAGAGGGACAGTTTGCAGTTAAGAAACTCTGGTTTTTAAACAATCTTTCCTCTGACTGCTGTAGCTGTCCCCAGAAAGCAAGGAGTTGCAGATCATGAACATAATGACCTTCAAGATTAAAAAGATGACATGCTTTAATAGGTAGTTGAAAATTTCTGTTTGACATGACAGTGCTGTTTTCATTTCGAAAAGCATTTTTGACAAAGTCTCATACTCAAGGTTAATAAGAAAATCTGAGGTGTGGAAATCATGAACTGAATGGAAAGATGGCCTAGAAAATTTAAAACAGAGTTACAAGAAGCACAGGGAATGGACTGAAAAATCATCTGCATCTTGCATGAATAGTAAAAACACTGTAAGAATGGGTAACAAAGGAAAACAGACGCAGCAAAGAGACTGTGAATGATTTTGATCATTCAAAGACATAAAACGGAAAGTGTTTAATGTTGGTGAACAGATATGAGGATGATAAGAAAAAGGGAATGCTAAGCAATATAATAAATTTGAGCTTCATGAGGAATAAGAAGTGAAAAGGGACAGAACAGTCAAAATCATAGAATCATAGAATGCTTAAGGTTGGAAGGGACCTCTAGAGATCATCTAGTCCAACCCCCCTGCACACGCAGGGTCACCTAGAGCAGGTGGCTCAGGACTGTGTCCAAGCAGGTTTGGAAGATCTCCAG
>VZSV01000123.1:2191131-2234728 GCA_013398735.1 Nothocercus julius | reverse complement strand
TCATCCACCCCCAGGCTGAGCTCCGTGCATTCCAGTTGCTCTCTCACGTAAAGAGCAACTCCCCCACCTCGCCTTCCCAGCCTGTCCTTCCTGAAGAGCATGTAGCTTTCCAAAATAGAAAAGCCATAGCAATCAAGCAAAAGAACTCTGTTCCTGCTGGGGTTCAAACACCTGACGCAAACAGGCTCCGAAAATAAAAAATAAATAAAATAATAATAATTAAAAAAAAAAAACAGTATGGAGAAGGATAGGGAACATCCTGATGAAGAAACAACATTTGCATCTTGCAGAATCATGAGAGTGTAGAATACGCTCCAGTCAGAGCAAAACTGTTCCTGGAAACGCAGCAGATCATGTCAGTGCAAAGGAGTTTGTTTCTCAGCTGTTGCCTCCCTAAAGCACACCAAGACTCTTTATTGCTCTACCCATCCACACAGCAAAGGAGCAGCCTTGGAAACCAGCCTTGGAGATGTAATAATACTGCTGCATTGCATTTGCTTTCACATTATTCCTATACCTGCATGAAATCTGTCACACTGATGATAAGTCTCAGATGTTGTCAGATTTATAACAGCAGGGGTTGTTGAAGATAGGAATGTTCTGAAGGACAGGCATGCCAATATTTTTTTCCTGATTTAGTGTTGCAGAAAACCCCAGAAAATATTTTTTTTTTTTTTCTAGAGAGACGCTGTTTATGAAAAATTCAAAACTGAATTTCTGGGTGTTTCTTAACATTCTTTTAAAGACTCATCCTTCCTCCAGGCCCAGATGGAGGTGACCCACAAAATCAGGCTCTTGCAACATTGCAGTATCTTCTAATGTGAGCTTATAATTTGCTGTTTCCATGAACATTCCTGCCAATAGACTCATTTCCTTGAATATTCATTGACAGGAGAAAACAAAGGAGTGCAAACAAATGCAAAAATATGCACTGTGTCAGAAACTGGATTGCATCCGTGAGCTCTGCTTGACAAGGAATATGAACATGTTGTGGGGTGGGGGAAGACATATTAATGGTCTAAAGCCATTACCATGTGTCATACATCACATCTGGTGACATCTGCACTCCCAACTTGCTGGAAAATCAGCTTGCCTGGATTGTATAAAGGTTTGCTACTGAAAAAAATCTGTACTACAGCTCATAACCTGGGAATACATGATTTTCCCTATAAATACCAATGCAGGACTGTCTCTGAATTTGAGCACTAGACTGATTCAGAATCAGATAAATTTTATTCTGATGAAATGATGACTAAATTACGATATTTAGCTTTGCCAAATAATCACAAATATTTCTTCTTAGGGCAGGAGCAGACATCCTGCTCCCCTTCCAGCCTGGTAGGTTAAGCCCAAAGTTCAAAAGACTTACTCTGATTTTAACTGTGAGCATGAACAGTGATAGAGAACTGGAGGTTCTCTATCTCCTCCACACTCAGGAGAGGAACAGTAGCCCTCTGGGGCTGGGCTGGGCCCTCAAATGACCCAGGGGAGCTCGGGCATTGCTGGCAGACAGGTTCACCCCAACCTGAAAACCGGTGCTTAAATTTAGGGTTGGATTCTGTTCATCAAATCTGTGATAAAGTCAGAAGCAGTCAAAAAGCCTTCCTCAATGACTTCATTAAAACTGCATGTTTTAAAAAAGAAGGACTTTGTTTAACTGTTTTTATTATAGTCTGTGCCTTCCAAAATAAATTGTAGATTAGCACATATTGTTTGTTTGCAATGAGTAACACAGGTATTCCCTTTCAGATTTGAAAGTTGGGGGGTTTTACTGCTTAGAGGAAATTAACTGCAGCCAGAAGTAATCTGGTTAACCCTTTTCTTGCTGCTGTTATGCTCAGATTTGTTCTATTTCATTAAAGAAAAAGAAATCAGGTGGAGAATAAATGCTGCTGTTTGGCACTCTACAGGGTTATTCACTTCTCTAACTAGGAAAAGGGCAAAACACTGTAAGTGATCCAACAAGAAGTCTGTGATCTAGTCATGACAGCAAAAACACAAGCTACAACAAGCCATACTTAACTGGGGTTAGCTTTTTGGGGGAGTCAAGGTGGGGAGAATCATTTGTTTCGCTGTTTTGAGATTTGCTCACTGACAAAGGTTTACCCCTAAATAAAAACTTGGATATTTTACTTCTTAATTTCCTTAGTTATTTACTGCAGCAGAAGCCCACAAGTGAAATATTAATATAATTTAAAATCCAACCAAGAAGAACAATGTGTAAGTAACGTTTTCTCCTGCACACACAGAGGCACCCACGCATTGTAAGGAATGTATTGATTCCTTCCCACAAGGAAGTTTGGCAAGGACGTGCTGTTTATTGCAATTAAGTTCCATTTCAGGACACTAGCAGCAATCCTAGTGTAACTACAGCTTGTTACACATTCACAACAAATAAAAAAAGCTATAGAAATACATCCTAAACTGTTTTTAACTTATACTTTTCTGGCAAGATAAAATTAAGTCATTTTCACATGTTGACTAATTTCAAACCTACTGATTACCTTCCCTAGGGCTCAGCTTCTGTACAAGCTAATAACCATAGAGCACCGCAGGGGCTAAGGGTAAAGAAATCCCTTTTGTAGCCTAGCAGTAGAACAATGTGTTTACAGGAAAACTAAGTGAGGCTGATAGATTTGTTTTATAGGTTAAAAGAATTTTTGGGTAGAGCACCCCAGAGAGTGAATTGTTACAGCTCTACCAGCTCCTGGGAAGATCAAATACTCCCAGCAAATGCTGTTACAAACTTCCTTGAGTCTCTTGCTTGTTCCCTAATGCCATTTGTGTGCCTGCTAACACTGGCCTCCTAAAGGCACCTTTTTTCTGTTGACCTCTGTGCAACCAGCTCTCAAGTCAGTTTTTCCAGTTAAGCAGATGTCCCTCTTCTCCCACTTTGGGAGAAAATACCTTATAGTGCTGGTCACTGCTAAAGCATTTCATCCTGATTTAAGACTGCTGCTCCCATAGAGAGGGAAGGCTTTCTTCCATCAGCTTGCCAAGTCTCAGCTTTACAACTGGGAAAAAATGTAAGGATGAATTCATATCTAGACCTGCTATGATGAAATACCTACTCAAAGGATAAAATAACAAATGTGTTATAAAGGTTTTTGAGAAAACGGAATTTCCTTCCCTGCTCTGTCATCTCAGCTAGTTTCTAAGGTCAATCAATTAGCCACAGGAGCAAATGGGCTGGATAGCTTCTCTTCCTTAATGTAAGGTACCATGACCTCTTCCCTGCTGCTCTTTCTCTCACTGCTTACCTGCCTGTCTTTCTGTGATTTGGCACTGCGATACAAGAAGCTTTCGAAGATCATAGATCGTTTCTTTCTCCTCGTCCCCTGTTATTTTCTCTTGTGTACCTTTATTCCTATAGATGCCAAGGGGCCTTCTCTGGCTTACAGCTACCCTAAGGCACAGTGATGCAGCTTTTATGAACTGCTTCTCGAGGGAAGTAGCAGTGGTACGTCTAGAATGATCGTGTTCAGACTATTACGTTGCTTGCTTATGGTCTGCTCTGACAAGCAAACATAATAAAAAACTGACTTGAAGATGGGGCCCTACCTTATGCCATACTAGACTTGGGGGAATCATTTCACGGGCACTTCTTTATACTCTGATGACTTATCTCACTGGAGATATAAAAAAAAGTGTCTGACAGACAGCAGACTGACAAATTCTTGTCCAGTAAGGAAAGGGTCTCCTCAGTATATCACAGCATTGTGCTGTTTTTGACCTATGAAAGAGAGACATGAGAGAATAGTAGAGACATTAGAACTTTCCACAGCGATTTTCCACAACTTATATTCATACTCATATATTTCCACAGAAAATATCAACATTCATTTGAGCTCACAAGAGAATTTCTCCAGCGCTATTCTCTGTGCAGGTAACATGGGAGCTATGAAGACAGCAGGTAGCTGTCTTTTACCAGCCAGTCACCCTTGTCTGTGCAGCTTTTTCTCTTTTCGCTCTTATACATAGTTTTAGCCACACACATAGTTATTAGTTCGCCACCGTCTTCTTTACTTGAAGTTGTGTGTATATAAATATATATATTTATACATGCACAAAAACACTCAGATAAAGAGATCATATGAAGACCTATTGCAGAACACATACAACTGAGCATCCAAGTTCAATAATCTAAATTAAAGCTGTATATAATGAAGCTTAGCCATACACATAATTCCCCAAAACCCCAAGTTACTTTATTAACAATGATCTGTCTTGTGAGAATATATTTAATTCCTGAAGTATCTCTCTGGAATGTTAATTTTTACCACAACGAAGGCCTTGTAACTGAAATTTCAGTTCCACCGCCATCAAAACTAGCCACTGTCTCTGTGAAGAGGCTCATGCATCCTGTCCGAGTGTGTGGTCTTACACAAATAAGCCACAGCTTGACCTGCAGTGTGTACTTCTAGTCTCAAGAATTGCCCTGATTTCCAAGCCAGGTACTTTCAGATAACTGCAGGTTGTTATTCCATCAGCACAGGGACCACATGAACACTGCATCCTCAAGGTGGACCTAGAAAATTACATAGTGATTGAATGCGTGGAAGGACACAAGGTCAGACTAGAAATAAGTCACCATTTAATGATACTGCCGGTGATCACCAAGGACTGTGGTGGCTTCTCCAAAAAAAGTAGTGTTTTAATCCAGACACATTTTTTCTACAAGACATGCTGTCACATTCAAAGCAGTAATGGGTATCAGTATCTCTCCTGTGTTAAGCAGGAGGCCCGAACAGATTATCACAGAATTTCTCTTATTTCCAGATCCAAGTAGGTGATTACAGGTTGCTTCTGCTGATTCAAATCCAAGTAGGAGATTAGGGTCTGATTCTGCCAAAAGAGAGTTAGTTCGTGGGCTGGGGAGCTTAGAAAGGACAATGGCATCTTTCAGATCCCAGCTAGCCAGGAGAAATGCTCCAGGAACTCCTGCAGCCTGCCTGTCACACCGTCCAGGCACAGCACCACGCTAAGAGCTCTCCACTCTGCTGCATCTACTACCTTACTGTGCATGGGCCACGGAACTCAACGCCTGCTCCTCTTCTCTGATGTCACCAAATGACTGCTAATTGATATTACACTGACTAGTAATGCACTACAGAAGCAAACTCTGCATAAAACACGCACATTTGCCATTTATTCCTGTATCCAGACAGTATTTGGCTTCTGGTTTGATTTCAGTAAAATGCATCTTCTAGCTGTGAAAAATTCCAGCAAATAACACAATTAATATCTTTCACATAACTCAAGAAGCATGACCTACTGATGTCATTGGAAAATTTCTCACTGACATCTATTAGATCATAATTTCCTCTTCCACCAGTGACATAATCTTGTAAAAAGCACAGATGCATTCAGTAAAATTGAAAAGGAAAGAGGTTTCTCCACATCCAAATGCTACATACTTCTATCATCCTCAAGGCCACATAGGCTGAAACTTTGCATATTTATTTTCATTGTAACCTTTGTGGGTTTTTTTATATGAATGAGCACAAATTAATTTCTTATGTGGAGTGAAAAAGAGGGTGATTCTGTTTGTGAAAACCTTATGCACTGTACCATGTTTCATTTCATGAGGTGATTTATTTATAAAGTTCCAAACAGCTTTAGCAACGTACCCTGAGACAAAAGAACTACAAAAATGTAAATTCCAATTGGCTGCTCCACAATTCTGACTTGACCTTTCTAAGGGGATGTCTCCAATGGCACTTATCACTGTCAGTATCCTTGGGATAAGAGAGCGTGAACACAGAAGGAGAATGGCAAGACAGCAAGCACATTGCCCTTGTCTGTCCTCCCCTGGGAGAATCAGACGGAGGCATTCTGATACATCGAGGAGGTTATAGGAGCCTTTAATGGCTCTGTCAGAGTTCTCTGCCTCATACTGATACATTGGCAGGCCATATCAAATCACTGGCACATAAATATTTCTATTGAGGATCACTGTGAAATAAGCCAGGCATCTCTACGCCCTTAGTGCACAAGCCAATGCACAGCTACTTTCACAAGAAATTGCTGCAAAATCTGCATTTATGGTATTTTGAGGCTTTGAAGAAATATCATTTTAGCTTTTCAGTTTTATATTGATGCTTAAAAAATTATATGTTACAATAACCCAGGCACAAAAGCAATTGGCTAAATGATACTTTTAAGACACACAACTGTAAAACTCATCTTTTGAAGGAATAGCGTATTAAGTGTATTAACTGTTCAACGGTTGATATAAAAGTTGGTAGGAACAGCAGAAGGATAAGCGTGACAGACATGGATTTAGGGTCCTCCACAGAGATAAGCCAAGAAGCAAGACACATCTCCTTGGGAAAAACAAGCAATTTCTTGTTATTGCCAGTGACAAATCACAGTGACATAAAACAGCAACATTTTTATAGTAGAACTAGATCTAAGTTTTAGTCAACAGATGTGCAACTGAAAGCCATTCTTAGCAAATAAAACTCCACTTTAAAAGAACTACTGTTCTCTAAAATGCTTTGAAAAACTAAACTAGTGTGGTTTGAATCATCCTCACTCCACCAGTCAAGTAATTCTTATCTGTAGGTCTACTAAAAATATATTCCCTATGACAAATTGTAACATTAGACCCAAATTTTCAGGAATGTCTAGTTGTTTTTTAGTTCTCAGCTTCTGATACCTCACAAGAACATGATTTTCACAGATGTAGATACTTAAACTACAGTAGAAAAACATTTTTTTTCCAAAGCATCTTAAACGGCCATCTTACACCCAGTGGCTTAAAAGCTTAGATTTAAATTTATGAAATTCATGAGGAGTCTAGACACAGGGCCTGGGATTCCCCTTTTATTCATAGAACAGTTACACTATAGGTAACTGCTGAGCAGATTTTGCCACTTTATATTTCTAATAAGTGTCCAGGTCAATGTGACAGGTCAGCTCTAAGGTTCAGGAGGTCATTTAACCTTCACACACTTATTTTATGGCTTCTAGCTACAGCCGCAGCAAAAGTGAACTTTAGAACTTAAAGTTGCAGTTGGTAGAAAGATGTAATTATTACTCCTTATCTTTTCATAAGATAAGAAGTCTCTCTTTCCAGTATTGTTTAGTGATCTTGTAATAATCTTTCTTCCGCAGGCAGCAAGTAATAGAATTTACTTGATCAACTTAATCATGTTTTATTTAACTAAATTATATTGTATTTAAATTAAATTTCCAAATATCACTACCCACCCCCAAAAAAGAGGAAATATCCACTACTTTCCTCTTTTGGAAAGAGCCTTATAACTAGATACTGGCTTTTTAAGCTATATACTTCACTTTCTTCATTATTATCTCGAGCTCCAATCTGGTTCCTTCTGAAAGCACTCCTAGTCTTTCAGCAGAATTGAGCTGAACTCTGATTTATGGGTAGGCATAAAAAATGCAGCTTTCTAAACATTATTTTAGGCTTCACATTTATAGGAAATAACAGCCTTCTGCTTTTGGAATAGTCACTTCAGACACCAATTTTATTATAAATGATAGATTTTTCTCCAGAAATAGATCATCTAATTCAATGTTTTTTTCTCTCAACTTTTGAGTATTTTTTATTAATTGGAATATTCTTGGATATGAGAACATCCATAAAGTCTATATCTCCATCTCCTCCATCAATTTGTGATGGAATAGATCTGAAGAGAACTGCAGTGTCAAATCAAGAATCTGTAATTTCAAAACAGATGGAAAGATCCCTCCCTGATCCTGTTTCAGTAGGCTCAGCAGACTAAAACTGTGTGTTTTGTTGTTACAGATGTAGAAAATCTTCAAAGCCAAAAGGCTATTTGGAGCTTAGTTCAACTTACATGTAATATTTGACTTTTCTTGATTACCTAGTTAAGGTACTTCAGTCAGAACTTCAGAGCGAAAGCTGGAGATCAGCTCTCATTCCCAGTTTAAAGGACGAAGAACTCACTAGCTTTCATTCCTACAATGGTTATTTTAAAGATGAAGCCCTGCAGATAAGATGCTAATGACAATCTGTCCTCCAAGTGTTTTGCTCTTCTTCTCCAAGCGTATTCATGCAGTCTGCAGAATAACTTATTTTCCTAGGGAGATAGTAGGTATATTTAATTTCTTAACTGTTTCTAAATTAATCCTCAGAATCTGTCCTCTGAACTCTTATCTCTAGTGATGCCTCCAAAATGAGCATCTTATCCATGATGCATGCTAGCCGTGCACTGGCAAACAAGAAGGGGAACTAAAGATATTCACACTGAGGCTCACCTGCCTATAACACATTAAGGTATATTTAGTATCACCCACCTTCTGCATTGTCAGAGATGCAATGACTAGAAGTCTGTCAAAGACGGTGTAATATGGGGACACGCTACCCAAGCATCATTCATATAAAACATTTACAGACAGTGTGCAAAGCACATCGTACCAGAAGAATTTTTTAGAAGGTAACAAGAATGCTGTTAAGGTGAGCAGGCTTATGATCTACGCTGACAGCTTTATGGAAGGGTTTACGTTTCAGATTGCAGCACATAATTTAACATGCTAAGCTATTCTCTCCATCACAAGGAAAATGTTTTCTCTTTAAAGAGAAGCTACAAAAATACAGATACAGTTTGACTTATTTCTTGTCACATGTTTGGGAAGCAGGGGGGAAGGGAGGTTCCTCTCCTCCCCACTGCTTTTCTACAAATAAAATATTTTGAGTAACTAATGCTTGAGATCAGCATGCCAGCTCCAAATACCACAGATATTTTTCAGCTTTCTCTATGAAAAGCAATATCCGGGTAGCTTTAGAAAACTGCCAGCTTATTTTTAAAACGAGACTCATGACTCACTCCCTCCTCTTGTGCTTGAATATACGTGATTCTGTGGAAAACATGTCCAGAATAATATTATTCTTGCAGTAAATACTCTACTTGGGAGTAATGGAAGCGATAATCATTAAATTAAAGAGTTTGGTTAGTAGATCAGTCAGATAAGCCTTACCTTGCTTTCAAACTCAGGAGAATTTTGTTGTCAGTCAGGAAACAGTTGCTATGCAGCAGTGTTGGTGCTTCTTCTTTGCTGCTTCCCCTCAGGGCTGTGTTCCTCACACCCCTTCTATACAGTATGGGTGCAAAGGAAGGAAATATCTCTGAACTGTGGGAAATAAAGACCACACACTTGTTGCTCCCTGCCTGGCATGCCTGCACCCCCCTCTCATTCAAGTGACTGCAATGTCATTTCTAAATGCAACTAGTTTTCTCTGTTATAAAGTTCGACGGCATCTTGTCCTTTTGCCAGCCTTCTCGCAGTCTCCATGCCACGAAATCTCTTTTCCTTCAGGTAAGCCTCCAAGATCAAAGGTACATCACAACATTGGCAATTTTAGCAATAAACTATGAAAACTATTTTATATTTAATAGGAGACAATCTCTGCCAGCATGTCACCCAACGCCCAAATGTACTTAAAGCCTCCATAGGAGTGTTCACAACCATTAGCTTCTGTTGCCCACATTGCAATAATATGTCAAAATTTCACCAGTGTCTTCTGATCACTAGAACTGGAAAATTTCCAGCTTCTCAGGAGGCTGATTATTTGGATTGGACTGATTATTAATGTAGTCATTTCTTTCTCTGCTACTAGTAAATGTGTGAAATAATTCTGCTACACTGTCAGATACTTCCATCCCTATTTACTATTACCTCTTTCTCAACTGAGGAGAGGGGGAAAAAAAGCATAATGGCAATCCTTCCTTCAATTATTTAGTGAAATTTGAATCTCAAGTCTGAAGAAGAATCTCGGCCTAGTCACTGGGAAAGAATACCTATATTAAAGAAGAACAGAATTATCTTTTCACTGTGGCTGTGCATAAAATCTCTTGTGTGTGAGGTTTGCTCTCATTCAGTTGTGGCTGAGTTGTGGTACAAGCACACAAAAGAAGACTGAAGAACTTAGAAACATCCGTCATTCATCTCCGTATACCTTTACATCAAAACAAGAGGCAAAAGCAAATACTGTAATAATCCCTATCTAAAAGGTGAATAAAACACTTGTTCAGAATAACCCTGGCAGCACTCCTGGATTTAGTTCCTCATAGGCCATATATAATGCACAACTGTCTCTTTATCACATCAGTTTTCACATCTTCTTTTGTGAAATAAGTTTATGGAAGTGAAGAATATAGGGTTAACTTGGACAGGCCTGAAAAACCTTGTGAAATGTTGCCTGGGCATTTCCTAACTTTGTGCAAGTTGGTCGTCCAATAAAGTCTGCCCAGCTTTCTTCCCGGGCTCAGCAGCTTTAGCAAAGCCATATCAACTAATGTAAGAGTTTTCCCAAAGAACTAAAATCCACAACGAAAAAGAAACTGCATCATACTGCCAAGTGCTAACTACCAAAAAAAGATGATTTTTCTCCTTCTCTCTCTCTCAGTACTTCTGCTCTGCAAACACAAGAAAAATATGATGATTCCTAAGGGGTCACCTGACGAGTTTGGAGCGTAGAAAGGATATAAAGTACATAAAGATTACTGTATTGCTTTTCATCTGCAGGTAGGAGTTTTTTTTATTATTATTCTTACAGAGCCACAGTCCATCAGGAATTCCATATGCATCATTTTCCTACTGCTTATGGGAAGATGGAAACACCAGGCTCCTTATCTCAAGGGAATTTCTTCCAAAACCTCTCTCTGTAGTACAGGTCCAACCATCTCTGATCCATCTGGACTCCAGGAAGGACTGCAGATGATACTGAAGAGTTAAAGTCAGAAGATCTGGGGGAGAATTTTGCTTTCATACATGCAGATGTGTCTCCATCACCAGCAGGCTGCTGTTGCTAGATCTCTCACCACGGTTTCAGGCTCCTGGCAGCTGGGCCTTGGAAAAGCTGCGTTTTCCCAAGAGGAGGCTTTCCCAAGCAGGAGCTTTTCTGATGGTTGCAGTTGGGGCTGCAGGTTGCAATAGGATGCAGGAGGCAAGAAGAAGCTTCTGCTTCTGTTTAGCCCAGTCTTGGCACCTCAGGCCAGAGAGGACCCGGACATCACGGCAGGCAGCGCCCTGTGTGTGAGAGCAGCCCCTGAGGAATCACGTGTCCTCCAGCACGCTGGTTGTTTTGACATCACATCTGCATTTGGACACAGCACTGGCTTCTGAGAACTCTCTCCAGAGCCTAAATCCTGCTGAAATAAAAGTGGAAAACTAACTCTGGGCCCGTATTTAGGGATACAAAAAAAAAAGAAAGTCTACTGTACACTCACAGGATACATGGCTTTCCTAAATTGCACTGTGCTCCCCAAAACGGGTTGGCAAATACAGGCTTGACTTGCAGATACCTTTTGATAATTATTTTGCCTGCTGATGCTAAGTTCTGACTGTAACAAATAAAACATGCAGAGGGAAATTAGGAGGACATGTCTTTGGAATGCATTATGGTGTCTGTATTTTTTGAAGTTGTGCTTCATACAGAGAGATGAAAAAAAAAGGAAATTTTACACCAGTAGCAAAAATTATGACAATCAAAAGGGCAGATTGTCATGAAATCAGTTGGGATATGCACATGAATATTTCAGGATTTGGTTTATCATGCCTGTGCCATAGGACATTCAGAATAAGAGTTTAGTGTAGGTGTACTTTAGTGTAGGTGTAGGTTAGTGTAGGTTAGCCCTACACTACTACTACTAGATCAAAAGTCTTTCAGCCAGCTTTGATACTGATTTAATTTAGAAACATTGTTACAGAAAGTGTCAACATGGAAATCAAAAATACTTTCTTAAAAAAAACAAACCATCATAGCTGCGGCTCTGGGTTACCGAGTGGGAAGACCTAAATTCTCACTCTGTTGTTCTAAGGTTGGAATACTAAGGCACCTTCAGGTACATTTTGAGGTGAAGATTTTTAATGAGTTAAATTTTAAAAAGGAATAATACTGTCTATAGAACATTTCCTGCATTATTTTAATTTGTTACTATTTTCAAATATTTTGTACAGTCCCTACATTTTTTATATTCCTGAAGTACTGCGAGATTTTATATCATGCCATGGAATTTGTCACAGGGAAAGTGTTAATTTGTAGAGCTAGGCCAAGCAGCACTGGAACTTTTGACATTCCTGGGTACAGGAGGCAGTTCAGGTCTATGGAATTATGTATTATTTCAACTCTTAAAACAATAAGTATTGGAATTATTCAGAACAGAAATTACCGTTATCAAGTTTCAGAACTAACCTCTGTTCTGCTGATGGATGAGGGGAGTGATTCATCCCTTGCTCAGCGCGGTTGGCTTAGGCCACGTTGCTTGAAGGAATTATGGTCTTGCTCGTCTTGGTCCTGCAGCAAGACGTAGTTTTTGTGGCCGGGTCTTTGTCACTGGGACCACACATCATGGAAGAGCTGAGGGTGGTGTTTATAAATGTTTAGACCTCAGCATACAAAAGCAAAATTTGGTACACCCTGCCAGTATTCCTATCAGTAGGATAATAATTACCCCACTGGTTAGATGTTTAGTTAAAAATATTACTGTGTCAGGAGAGCAATAATTTCTACCACATGTGAGTCAGAGAGTCTTTAAATGGGTTTGATTCCATTAACTCTACTATCATTTGTTTCACATAAAATAAACAAAGGAAAATATTTTCTTTTTGCTAATGGGCTAATTATGTAACTATTTCTGTCCAGTGCTTGCTGAATGACACAAAACAGCAATAAGTATTTAGTGCAGTAACAAGAAAATGGCCATTTGAAATCACTGCAGCTTTAGTTTTCAGCGATAGATACCCCGTCATCCTTTTCTGGCACTGAAGAGGAATTATTTTCTTATCTGTCTAGAGGTTTGCAAGCTGAGCATGGCTATTTTGCTGTCTGGTGCATCAAAGCTCCAGGCTAGCAGGTAGTACTTATAAATGTACAGTGCGCTGGGGATTGCTGGAGCAAATATTATATGTCTCTCTATCATTCTCTGTGCTCTTTCCCTGACTTTCAGGGCTGGGGATTGCTGCCGAGGGAACTTGTGCCGTGGCCTCTTTTGGCCCTTTCCATTGCATCCTTGACTGAGCTGCAAATGGGCAGCTTGTCTGTGGCCACCATTACACTGGGAAATAAAGGGGTCACGTGTGGGGTGTCTTCACATCCTGAGGGGGTCAAAGGATGCCTTTCTCCATTACATGGAACCAGAAGAAAAATCTCAGTTGCAAGAACTTGCTTCTGTTTGACAGTCACAAGTTGAAGCAGTTGCCTCTAAGTGGGAAAAGTACTAACAATGCCAGAAGGGGGAAAAAAAAAGAAAAAAAAAAAAAAAAGGAGAAGATTCTCTTTCTGCATCTGCTTTAAATTTCTATTTTTTTTTATTTTGACTGGTTTTGTTTCCTAATATCCATACTTACACATGTTAAATAGAATAGATTTCGCAATATTCCCTACAAGGCTAATCGGCTGCAGTGTCTCTGTACCATGCACCCTTCGCTCCAGTCTTACCTGCTTTTCCCTGCTCAATGCATATGAAATTCTGCAGCTGAACAGATTAAACATTTTCTAGCAGAGTTTTACCTCACAGTACCTATCCTGCACACAACATATAAATACACTGTCAAGAATGTTGGGGGGAAAAAGGGATTTCAAGTATCTTAAGAGACTTCTATCTCTGATCCTTTTCTAATAACACAGAGAAGAAGAGTCTGAGTAGCATCTCATGACTGTCATGACACAGGAGTCACAGATGCTCTCTCTGTGGGATCCAGATTCTCCTGCCCTGCCCCTGACTCGTGTTGTATACCGAGGGTGAGAAGGTTACTGGAAGCATAGGAATGAGCATGACTCACTCTTCCACTTCTGGCTGGTCAGCAAAGGAAATGCTTGCTGCTGCTAGCTAGTCAAGTACATGCACACTGGGGAAAGTTTCTTTTGCCAGCCCATACCCCAAAGAGTGACAGTTTCTACAGCATTTCCAGAAATATGGGCTATACATCCTAAACCACAAGGTGACCTTCAAATACTGCATTTATCTTTCTTTTCTGTCTTTAACATTTTCCGAGGTATTTTGCTTGAATTCATAAAAACATAAAATTCCATAAGGTAAGGCCGTTTCTTGGAGGGAAAAGCCTGGAAATAGAAGCAGTAACATGGCTAACAGTGCTATTACTTTCCTCCTTTTCAACAGTCTATATGATTTATGACAGGCAATCAGTCTCACATAGAATCATATTAAACAACTCCTAGGAACAAGAGGAAAATAAATTCAAATAAGAGAGACAATAAGCACAGTCAACATATGTAGCATCTGGACCACTATCAATGAGGGAATTTTACTTTCACAACTCTCTGTTTGGTCTATGAAGCCTTAGTGATACGTTGCCTAGGATTTGCATACCTAACAACAGCTAAATTAACCCTTTTGCTTCCATAAGTTTGGGTTAGCATTATGCATTTAATGTTCAGTGGAAGCTAAGAAGGTTAAATTTTGCCTCAACATAGGACATAGTTCTTTTTTTTCAGTAATGCCAGTAATGCTAATGGTTTAATCATTCCTATTATTGCCTGAGCTTCTTTATATCCTTTGAACTTTCTTTGAAGCCCAGATTTAGCACTTTTCTCTGATCTGGTTTATTTATATCCTGCATATACGTCTAAGCAGATCTTCTGCTGTACTAGAACTCCAGGGAACATGTATTGTGCAGCATTACAGCCCCTATATTGGAAACACATTGATCTGAGTGATATGAGAGGAGTATAATAAGCATTAAAAAAATGGAAGTTTAAGCACACTTGTGAGAAATCCCATATGCAGGAGCAGATGAATTCAAAAGTGTCAAGCCTTACAAATCAAATATGACAGTGATATATAACCTTAGGAACAGGGATTTGACCCTAGTAAGTTACTTCAACCAACCCCCTATAACAAACATGATTGATGTGGGCTATCTATAATTCAGATTCTTTCCCAGGAGAAAGAATCTATATCTTTCCTTTCTGGAAGGCTAGGAAATGAAAGAATTGTAGGAAAATACCAGGAGTGGGAGTCATCTCCCACTTAAATTTCGCCAACCAAAAGTTAGGCACCTAATCCAAGCAAATTGTCTAGTCTCTGTCTTTGGCAAGAGCAAGCATTAGACACTTGTAAAGGGTAATTCATCTCATTCTAAGTAGGAGTCTAAGACAGGTAGAATCAATTCTCCTCCGAAAGCACATATTCCCTGGATACAGCTAACTACACACTGAACCTCAATGATTAGCTTAGGATGACTCCTACCATCTAGATGTCTCACATCAGACGAGAGGTATCCACTCTGGGAGACGAGTGCTTGTTATCAGACGCTGTCCTGTGCCAGCAGCTGGCAAGCTGGCCTAACTCGAATTTTTGCTGCCTCTACTCAGCTCAGGCAGCTCACTGCCTAAAGCCTCACGCCTCTCCAGTTGCTTTTCATGCACAAATCTTGAGTCAGAGGCAAAGCATCCCTTTTACAAGTTAGATTCACAGTGAAGACAAACGATTAGCAAGCTGATCACACATGGAACTGGCTCCTCCTAATTTTTTTGTGAGCATTTTTTTTATATTTGTTACAACAATTTGTATTTGGAGTACAGTACCGGAAAAGATCATAAACAGAGCATGCATATGTCAATTTTTCATTATGTCTCCCTGATTTTGTCAAAAAATCTTCACTTGTAACTAACTTTTAGCAAAGGTCTGAGCAAGAACATCAAGTAGCCCTGGGGAAGCTGTGTACAATAACAGCATAAAAGCATTACTGACTATCACTGAGCAGAAGTTTATGACCTTGTAGACTCATTAACATTCTCCCTTCTCATTTTCCCACTTGAGATTGGCCTAGGCTTCTAAATCTTCCATTTCCAGCTCTGAGCTTTGATTTGGTTCTTTCCCAGAGAGTTTACTGAACATGCATGTGTTTTTGAATTGCAAGCTTTGCTAGCTTTTTTGCCAGGAATGATGGCAGTAAAACTGAAGTTACTTTTGTATAACCACCACACTCTTGTCCCCAGAAGACAAGTTCATTATCTGAAGCTACAAAGCACAGGGTAGACCACTGTATAAGCATGCACAGCTCAGCTTACTCTAACAAAATTATGACAACTTACATAGCCATAAGATTCCATTATTAGGAATTGTTTCCACAACACATATTGTAATTCACCACAGTTTGGAAACTTAGCATCTCTAACACCATACAAGAGAAAAGAAAATACGTTTGATGTTAGTTGCCTTTGTTGTGAATATTTCTGGTCAAAACCCTTCATCTGCACCTAATTGGCTGTGAGTTTTTAATGAAGGACAATGCTATCCTAGAGAAAATGTTTATAATAATGACTCTAAAGTGTTACTGACTATTATAAATTTGGAATTTCTGAAATTGTGGGTATATTAACATATTCTGTTCTCTGAGCTTTTCCAATAGCCAACAGAGATTTTTAGCCTTTGTGATTTATGACCATTTTGATTGAATATGGCTGACTTAAGACTCATATCTGAATGATATGGACCAGACAGATTCCCCTTTATCCAGCCATTTTGGCTACCTAAGAAGATAGTAAAGGAGAATGGAGAAAAACCACAAAGTGCTAGTTGCACAGTTCTTGCACAAAAAACACGAATTGGCCTGAATTGGAAGCCGCATAGTAGTACGTCCACCAAGCTGTTCTTTTCTGGTGAATTAACGAGTGCTAAGGAACTTTTCCAGTCTCAGGAAGTCAGTGTTCCCTGCTTGTAGAATGGTTTTTGGCATGATTTTGTCAATGGCCAGGAAGCACTTCTGCAAGCAATTACTAGACAAGGACCCGAAATCAGCACAAGATTTCCAGGAAGAAAAGGGAAAAAGCATGGATCCAGGAAGGGCTTACAGGGCCCTCCTTCACCCACAGAGCAGGTGATGTAGGAATGGACAGTCCTTGCACTGGGGGAAGGAAGGCAGGATGGCATCAGGCACTGGAAAAAGGACCATTAGCAGCAGCCTGTCTAGTTCCAAGCATGGTCCCTTCTATCCTGATACACCAGGGCTGTTGGAGGTGCTTCCTGGGGTTTGTTCAGACAAACTCTTTCTCTTGTAGCTAGATAGGGAAACTTACTTGCTCAACTTGGATGAAAGTGTTACATGCTGTTAAGTCCAGAGCATTCCTGATGTCTCTTTTTCCTTCCTAAAATATGTAGCACTTTGGACTAGACAATTTTCCTATATATTTTCCCCCCAAAAAAGCTCATATTTTACAGTGGGAAATAATGGCAGGGCTAGCCTTAAATATACGTTTGTAAAAAGTTCTTCCTGCATCTGACAGAGCCAGTCTACTTCATAATAAGTTCAAATGCAAGGAAAAATTACTCAAGTCAAAGAACAACCTAGAGACAAACCTTGAGAATTCAGCTAATCTATAAACTTTCAGACAACAAGGGCTTTTCAAAAGAAGTGAAAGAGATGCTGTCTGACAGGGTGATAAAAGTTTATTGGATTCAGCAATTTGAAAGATTTTGATGTGCATATTGATGACACCCCTGATTCAACAGCACTGAATCTCTGGCATGATCACCAGTTGTCAATATTTGATATTTTTTAAATAATCCCAAGAATTATTGCAAGCAAACATACCTTAGATTGAATTTGAAGGCTAGAGTAGATATAAATGCAAAGATTACACCTTCTTTCTCAGCAGATGATTCTGTGTTTCATTGTCCAAAATTCTTCAGGTTACAAGTTAAATGAAATACGCCAACATGGCTTGCTTTCTAACAGCTCTTGGATGTTGACAAGCTCTAGAACATACTTCTAAAAAAAATAATAATCTAGAGATCCTAAAGTAGAAGTACTGGAGGAACAGTGAAATCTTCCATTTGCTCTCTTCTGACACTGGCTTTGCCCATATCAGAGTTCTTTGCTAATAAGCAGCTGGGCTCACGTTCAGCGCTGCAGTAAAACGAAGTGTTCCCAAGGTGTTATGACTGCCAGTTCAGCCCTCATGAGAAAATGAATGATAACAAGCCCATACAACATGAAATAACAAGAATTTTCCAACACATCTGTTATCTTGGGGAGGCAGCTAATTGGCAGACAATGTGGATGCCCCACTTTTAACAGCAATAGATCTTATCCGTAGAGATGAAAGGGCAGGACACGTATGTATGAGTCTCCTCACCCTGTTCAAAGTAACTCATTTGTTCCACTTGACTGTGGTATTGAATTTTAAACAGGCCACACTAATTTTGCCCACACTGAAAGGGCTGACTTTCCATTTGAAAAAGCTATGCAGGAAGAACTGCCAAGTCCCCATGTAGTCAATAAGACTAATTTGCAAAGTAAAGGGATACCAATTGTGATTGTATTTACATACTCTATGCAAAATAAGTTTAAGAATGACTGGTTCTCTTCAATTCACTCCAATCTGTGAAAGTCTTTCAAAACAAAATTCTTCAATTTCTTTTTGTTCCATAAAAGTCAATTTTGTACCTCTTTTTTTTCTCTAGCTTGAGGCCATGTGCCAAAATTTGCATAAAGAACTCCCTTTTGTAGATGCATAAGGGCAATTTATGCAAACCAAGCCACAACCTCTTAAATACAACCTCTGCTTGTATAGTAACTTATTTTGTCACTAAGTGTGATATATGTACCTTTGCTTAACAACCGCACATCTTACGAAAAGAATGTGTGCATGTTTTTGCACATGTCAGTGGGAGCAGGGGAGGAAGGCAAAGGAGATGTGTGTTACAAACATTGAACAAGCTAAACATAAATTCAAAATTACAAAAAAAAATGAACAGTTTTGGAAAATACAGCACACAATCAGTTATCTAAATCTCATTTTGGTCTGTTTTCTGCATCTGTATTTTGTTCAAAGGAACTAATCCCTCTGGGAAGATTTTTAGCAGTCACAGAATAAGACACATGCAGGACAGGATGTGCATATCACAGCAGGGACATAATCCTGGAAAGGGCTCAGCCATCACAATCAATTGCTCTTTATTCTAAACCCAATGCTGTTCCTGTTAAAACCATTCAGAATAAAGAGCACTTTGCTCCCTTTCAGGATTTGGCTTTTCCTGCCAGCTTGTGAGCTCATTAACACTAGGGGAATGAAAGGCAACTTAAAAATGTAAGTGTGCCAGAGCATAAAAATGTACTTCAGCGCAGTAAACTGAAGAAGGGAAATATTTTTTCCTCCTGTTGGCATGCTATTTAATGCTCAAGATACACGGATGTTCCACTGGGAATGTGCGAAAATAACCTTGTATAGTGCAACATCCATTGGCATGCATGGGAACAGGTGCCAGGCCTTGCCATACCTTTTCAAAGGTGTGACAGATTCCCAGGGCAGCTCTGAGGGAGAGCACTTTCACATCTTCCGCAGCTTGTAAAGATGGTGCTTCTAAAATTTGGTGCAGAAATGTGTCAGGATGAGTAAGATTCTCCAAGATCAAGACACTGAAATAACATCAGGATCCTGCCTTTTCTACTGTGTACCAAAAAATTCCAGCTATTCCCATTAGAAAATTTCAGAGGATTCTCAAACTCTGTCTTGCTGTGAGATAAACTGCTATTTGTGTTAGCGGTACTTCAGGGTGCTCAGTAGGTCAGTACATTATGAAAAAAATTACTCTGACCACAGATGACACAGTATGGGGCATTAAAATTAAGAGGGAAATAACTCCCACCACTTATTATTGAGAGCTAAAGCACTCTACGGATACACATAGCCAAAATATCTTTGGCTATTCATATCACAAAGACAAAAAGGGAATGTACAACCAACACTGCTTCAGCATGTATGCTGTGTCTACCCATTTCTATTGCCCTGAACAGACTAAACATAATTGGAAGCTAATATATCATTAAGATCTTAATGATATTTGAAATCACGGATAAATGCACTGAAAAGGTAACAACAAAAACTGTCATGGTAAGAAAACATGCATGATTATAGAAGTAATAAGTCACAATTTTTAAACACTGTCTATTAACATCTGCAATTTTGGCAACCTATTTTGGAAGCAAATGTGTTAAATTCATTTTTGAATCTTTGCTCTGGTAATTCAGTGCTTCTAAAAGATTTGATGTGTCTTCTCTTAAGGAAACATTCACAAAAAAAATAAAAAAGTGTGTCCTTTGAAGCCCTTTAGCTAAATATCATTGCGTGTCTAAATCGTCTGCTGCAGTGAGTCCAGTGAAAAAGCTATTTCAGGCAACTTTTTGCCAAAATAGGCTTAAAATTTATGACATTTGAATTTAATTGGAGCAATTTAAATCATATATGGGGGAAGGAGTATTCAGAGGCTACGAAGGGCAGGAGAGTCAGTTCAGTATCATTTTCTTCAGGAAACTGCTGCAGAGCAAAAGCACTGTTTTCGCTCTAGGTTCTAAATGGCCACAATAACCACCACCCTGAAATTTGTGATGTTTCTTTTCCAAGCCAATTATATTGGGGAAATTAATTCAACAATTTGCACCAAAAGACCCACCACCACTTTAATTTGTTCATTTCTTAGTCAGCTAAACACAAGAAAAGTTTCTTTCAGCTCTCTTGTCGTCCCTGAGCCATATCTAAAACCCTCTTCTAAGAGACATTAAGTAAGAAATATTGGCTGGGTGCTGGCATTAGATTAAATTGCTTCTCCTTGATGCAGGTGCTTTCAGAAAAGGGACATAGCACTGACTGCGGAAAGAGGGTAGAAAGCAATTCTGTTCTGAAACCCATTAATAGTTCCAGGAGTAAAGCCATAACCATCCGGCTGCACATGGCCACGTTAAACACTTGTCCTTATACACATTACACACTGCTGTCCACTACTAAAGGTTAAGAGACTCCACTGGACAGACTGGGTTGAAGTTGTATCAAAACATTATTCTATTTCTTACTTAGCCCACCAGGGCTAAGGTCTAATGGTAATAATAATAGCAGTCCATTGTGTCATGATAGGTGGAGCTAGGTCACAGGTTTTCAAAGGAAAAACAGGGAGTTGATATGAGGAAGGTGTCCCACACAAGCGGTTTGAGCAACAAACAGGCCTGAAGAATACCGAGGATAGGAAGTTTAAGACACACAAGTCGAGAAAGCTGGGGCCTGAAGACAGACATCTGTGAAAGCAAAGGGGTGACATTGGGGCCAAGATATAATGCAAGCTAGCAACAAGAATACTGCAATAGGAAAAAGGGAGAACTATCCCCCAGGGAGGTCCCTTTTTTCAAAATTGTGTATGTGTATATATGTAATGTATGCACATTTATATTTATCTATGTATATACACACACACACACACACACACATATTTTTATAAATTTTTTAACTTTAACTTGGATTTCTATTATCACACAGTCCAAATTATCAGTGTTTTGAGCATCACATGAGAAGTTCCACTGAAGTTTCTACAGGACTCTATTAAAGCATTAATGGAAGAAAATAAAGTTAAGCAACATTATTTTCTAGAAAACAGATCCCATCAGTCTAACTTCAAGCCATTGATGAGATTACAAGACTGGCTCATACAGGCAGTAGCATTGATGCAGTACACTAGCACTTCTGCAAAGCAATTGATTGGGTACATCATGACATTATCATTACAGAACTAGAACATTACAAAGTTAACATGGCAACATTAGAGATAGGTGAAAATTTGAAAAAATGGTAAGTCTTAAAATGTAAATGTAAATATAAGTGAGAAATTATCAAGCATTTTTTCTTTACCCTCTACCTTTAAATATATTCATCAATAACCTAGGGAAAGAAATTGAAACGCTGATACTCCAGATGATACTGAAGGGAAAAGAAAAATGTATATTACAGAAAAAAGACCAGTGGTACAAAACAGCCTGGACCAATAGGTAGTATGGCCACCAGTGAGTAACCAATGTTAAGTCAGATACCTAAGAAAAAATGCCCCAAACAGTATTTCTGAAAGAGACTAGCATGGAGAATAACAACACTGTCTGAAAAGGAAAAATCACAACAGATAATCAACAAGGGCACTTGGATGAACAAGCGTTAGTATAACAAAAAATAGTGGACTTTTAATAGGAATAGGAACGGTATTTGCTGCTGCTTGACTCTTCCTCATGACTGTTGACAGTTTGTCCACTTCAGAAACTACATTAAGAAACTGAAAAGGGAATGGAGAAAGGTAAGAGTAAGGAAGTTCCTATGAGAACTTTCTTCTGCTTAATATATCAAGAATGAGGATAGAAGATGGTTCCATCCGCCTAGAATTATCTACACAGAGAATTAAATGGGATGTTAATCATCACAAATCAAAGCACAATAAGACACAGCAAATTTCCAGAATCAAAACAAGGACTTTTTTTGGACAACAAAGATATTATCACAGGGTAGTGGTACATCACTGTGATGTTTTAATCAATACTGGATAATTTTTCTCCTGTAAAAAGATGTTCTAGTGTAGTCAAGGATTATTTCAAGGAAGTCGTCTGTGTTATATGGAAGGTCAGTGTAGAAGACCACTGTGATTCTTTCTGGTATTACACTCAGAGAATATATGAATTTGATCAGCCATTCTAGCTGAAATAAGACAATAGTTTTCATCAGATTAAGAAAGCCAATCCTCAAGTGACTCATAGAACTTACAACATGGGTATAAGTCTCCTTTTTATAACAGTAATTTTTCCACATTCTTAGTACGGATAAATCAGGCCTGAAATTTATGCATTAGAACATTTGATCCTACTATTTTTATTTGCACTGTAGTTTTCAAATGATCTGCAAATAAAGTACACCTGCCAAACCGGATGAAGTAAGTGCATGTTGATGAGTTTACACAATCCTAACTTGACTTTATACACTGAAATAACAAATATTTTCCATAAACGGTGACAGTGATCACCAGGACTAATTAAACACGGTTTCCTGGGGAGTTCCGACCTTGGCCGTTTCCTCCAGCTCCCTCTCCTTTGCTCACCGTCCTCGATGGGGGCCCCGCAGAGCCCACATGTGCTCCCCATCCCGCTGGTGTTCACGCGACCGCTGGCCAGACCTCGGAAGCCAACAGACTGCACAACAGCCAAGTGCACCTAATCACATCTTCCTCTTCTCCTCCAAGTCTCATTTTGAGAAAAAAAAAAAAAAAATAAGCAGAGTTCTGGCTGACACTTTTCCAAATTCTTTAAAATTAAAGTGCATTTGACCAAACAGTTTAAAACTTACTGCGGAGGACCTGACAGAGAAAGAGACAGTGTTATCATATAAGCTTCATTTCCTTAGGAAACCAGGCTAAAAATTTAAATGGAGATTCTAAGCCTGATAGTGCCCTTTCCATAAAAAGAATGAAACAAGAAGATATGCTTTCTTTCCTGCCAGAGGAAATTGCTAAAACAGGCATTTCTTTTAATTTAAAGAACAGACTGTGTAGTGCTACTGTTTGCCCAGATGCTGTCAGAAAAGGTCATTGACTTGCTGGTCAAAGAATAATAAGTAATAGAAAATAAATGACCAGCTGTTTATTAGGGTGATGCAATAATATCAATCCTTTGCACCCTTTTTAATTATTTATAAAGTAATTACTCAAACTGTGAGTCCGACGCTTCTCTGTTAGCTTTACTTCATTTGTTCTTCTTTTTACCTTGCCTTCTCACTGTCTTTTGCAAAAACCTATTGGACTTATCATTTTTATTTTCATCACGCAATGCTTTTACCCACAGTGGCACATCTTCTGGGAAACGCAATAGGTAGAATTCCAATAATTTTGTCTGTTCCGGCAGCTGCCACACAGTAGCAACACCCAGTGGATGCTGAATTTAATCACTGTCAAGAACTCCTGTGTATTAACTCATGTGGAGAAAATGGATGTGTGGAGGATCCAAGGATACATGGATCAAAGAGGATATCAAAGCACTAGAAAGAGTGAGAAGCATAATAAAGCAGGAGATAAGACTTAATAAGATTTAATAATGCTGACCAGTGGCTATGTACACCAGGCCAGTTTTTAAGTTTGCATCCTTAATTTTGCAATATTCTTTACAGCCTCAGATAAAAGCATATGTAAAGGTTAGCATTGTCAGGAACATTGACCCTAGTGGCACAATTTATATGGACAAATATTTTGTGTTCAAACGTGGACCCAGCACATTTTAATTTTACTGGGCCCACATTCATTGCAGACAGAAGAAGGGAGGATCAATAGAAACTGCATCTCCGTTGTAATCACGGTTCCCTAATTCAACATTAGTTCAGTCCCAGCGGCAGAATCTCGGTCTTGCTCATCAATCTCTCACTCCCTTTGGATATCTCTTATACCAAAACCACATGGTTTAAGACAACACAAAAGTAACAGTTGTTACTCTCTGGTGCCTGTGTGGCAAGCCAAACCTTTCCACCTCTGCGGCAGCAGGAGCCAAGAGTGGGGATAAACTGGAAGCCAAAGATGGTCCCAGAATGGCAGAGACCTCACCGACAGGGAGCATTTTAGCAGGGTCAAGATGATGGTGGTGGCAAGTTGCATTGAGGGCCACAGACAAGGCACTGTGAGGAGTCTCACCCAAGGTCCAACCAGGAACATTAAGAGACAGTGCTGGAGACATAGGTACGAGGGCTGTTCTGGAGGCAGGGCAAGAAACAGGTCAGGACATGAGAAAAAGCCAGAAGACAACATAGCCTAGAGCTCATCCGGCAAAAACAGTGACTAAAGCCAGGGCACCAGGGCGCAGGTGCGTTTATGATACAGCTCAGCTGTCGCTGATGCCAGATGTGAGCTTAACTGGACCTTTGGGCTGTGAGCAGGGAATATGTGGGTGGTTGGGGCAGTTAAATCTTGTGGATGCCCTTAGGGTCACAGTAAGTGGTTGCTTGGAAAATGTCAAAGCAGGGAATTCCTTTCAAAAGTGTTGACTTTTTTCACTGAAAGACGAAGGAAGTGAAATCCTGTTTTTTTTAACCACAGTATTTTAAAACTGAGGCTTGAGGGTTTTAATGAAAAGAATGTTCCTTTTCTGAAAATACAAATTCCCTCTGTGAAAATGCTCATTTAATCAGAAACTCAATTTTCCACAGAAAGCAACTTTTAATGGAAAATTTTCTTTAATGGAAAACTCAGTCCTTTTCAGTAAGGAAAGAAGAGAAAAGCCAAATGTAATTTTTTTTCTAAGCTTAATCCTCATATTGTGCCATTGTGTTTGAATCTTCAGGACCCACAGGGCTCATCAGTGTTAGCATCTTGCAGTGAGGAAGATAAAGTACATGGGATGGGTGCACTGTGGAAAGGACGCCCCATTCCCCAGAGTGTGATTTCCTCTCTGCTACCAGCCAGAAGCAAGATACACTTGTCTTAGTCTCTGCAGATGAGATAGTATTTTTAAGGAGGATAAATGCAAGTGAAATGTTGTAGGAGGAGGATTTCCTGTGATTAGATTTATTTAGGTGCTGGGGGCATTCAAAACTGCTGTTGAGTCAATGAAAACTTGGGCTTTCTAAATCAACAGCAAAAGAGATGCAACATCACTCTGCTGATAAACACAATTAGATGTGTGTAATGCAGTTAAGGCCCCAAGCCTTTCGATTGATTTGCTTGACATTTGTACTTTATTTGGGTCATCTCTTAGAAGGTCTTAAGCAGCTGCATTTCCTACTGACTTCCAAGGGCTCCATGCATGCACAGTAACCTTCCAAATTTGTCCTTTAGTACGTGTTTGGAAGTATATTTCAGAGCAATTATGAATTAATCCCCTATGCTTTGATCTCCCCATCCCGAATCATGCAGCTTAAACAACATCTTGCTTCCATGTCAGCTAGTGTGGGGATTTTCCTGCTGGCATACTTGCTAGAAACATACTTCTCAGGAGGTTTCTCAGAGGCAAGTGTTGGTTAAGGAATGATTGAGAATGATCCCTGGGCTTTCTAGCATTCCTATCATATTTATAAACACCTCTTCTCATTCACATATTTTGGACCAAGAACAATCCAGTATCTGCTTGCAAGAAGTAACCAAAATGAATCATTTTGGTTCTTATTTTTGTGTAAGCAAAAGGATATAAAAGTTTGTGTCTGGGTTGCAAAGGAACCACCGGTTTCTGATGGTATGAAATACATACAGAAAAGTTTGGAAGGGACCATTTTGAATGGTTGGAGTAATATTTGACACTATACAGTTCATTCTCTAAACCTTTTGTCTTCCTATTGTTTTATAAACATTGCCTAATTAATCACAGAGCTTGTCCTACCTTGTTATCTGGGACATGAACCGAAACAGTTGGGGTTGAAGCACTTTGATGAAATATTATCATTGCTTGCTATCTGCCACTGGGATTGTTCCATGTATAAAGGCAAGAGTTCCTTTTTCAGTTCAAACACTACATTCACTTTAAAATTGTTCATAAAAGACAGTATGAAAGGCAGCTATCACTACCTATTAATTTTTTTAATGAGCTTATGAATTTTAAAAGGTATTTCACATGGAAATAAAAAAAGCCCACAACAACCACCTTTTATGTAAGATTAAGGCTGAGAAATAAATCTGAAAAATCAGAAAGTAAATCAGTTATTTTAAAAGCACTGCTTTTTTCTGCTTTTTTTTGTACTTATTGCTAAAATGATGGTCTGTCAGTATAAATTATAAGTGAATTGATACAGCCCATAACGGAAAATGGTTGTGAACACTATGCAGAAAAAGGTAACTGGAACTGCCTACAATTTCCATGTTTACAAAATGATTCAAACTTCCCATTTATCTTCTAATTCATATTTACAGTGCAAAACAAAAACCGAAAAAAAAGAAACAAGATTTTGCCCTTTATGAAGGAAACATTTCTGTCATTTTAAATGATTCTAAAAAGCAGCCACATAATGTGTTTATACAAACAATTGCCACTATCCATCTGATATATAATAAAAATAACATTAAATGTTAATGCAACAAAAACAAGGCAAACTACAACATTGTCTGTCCTGTCCTGTTTCGTGCTTCCCTCTTTGGTATTTCAGGGCATTCATTCAGGGCCTTCTTTCAGGGAAAGGCATTTTGTCTGATCAAGGGAAAACCCAAGGAGCAGTGTAAGGTGCTGTGGAGGGGATGGTCCCCAGTTTTCCAGGGGCTCAGAGGCAGCAGCTGGCCAGGAGGTGCTGTCCTTTTTGGCACTGGCTTTCCACATGTCTGCCTCAAAACATGAGCACCTGAAGCTGAACAACGAAAATTAAGACACACAAAATGAGAAACCAGCTTCAAAAACACTCTTTTTGAAGAGTGACTCTTTTGTCATAGCTAAACTCACGGAGTGTAAGAACCAAAATTCGCATCAGGTTTTCCCAGTAAAATGTAATGATACTACAAATTGGCAATGAGGACAATACTTGAACATGTGTTAACACTTTTCTAAATGATTACTGTAGAAACTACAGTAACCAGCCTTTTTTGAGGTTTTATTTTATTTTATTGAGCATGAGTGATCATTATAAGCCTCAGCAGCATAGAGAGTTTTCCTGATCAGATGAAAGATTATGTGACTTACACAATGAAAGACCATGGTATTATTTTGTTAATATTGCAACTAATGATAAAGAAGCACCTTTACATCTTGCAAGAATTGTAAAAATATCCCATACTCCAAAAAGAAAACAAAGCTGGTTTAGAAAGCCAGCTCTGGCACCTCTGAAATACTTAATAGTCCATGCAGTACAGAAGAGCTAAAAACACATCATCGACAGTACGAATTTAGAATTAATCTGAATGATGCCTGAGATCAGCGTCTGAGATATTCCTATCACAGAGAAATATTTTCTAACAAACCTTTATCTTTTCATATTCTTAAGCTGGGAAAATCACTGCATCTACTGAGAGTGCAACAGAAGTGAGTAGTACAATCCAAAGAGTGATAGACTTAAATATAAAACAATGTTGGACTAGTACTGTGCTGAGTAACCTAATTTGCAAAACCACAAGGGAAATGACTATCTCATCAAGAAGTTCTCCCTTACATGCCATTAAAAAGGACAAATAAAATGAATTTATGAATGCATGATTAAATCATCCAACAAAATAAGTAGGTCCATCTGAGCGTAACATTTACTTGTGGCATTTTTAAACTAAAAATTTAATCTCATTTTTTAAAAGACAAAACTCCCTTTACTGTGCATAGACAATAGTAGTAGGCAAGCAGGCATTCAGAGAACTGAATTAGTTTATGTTCATTCACTGGTGCCTATAATTCCTGAACGTGGTGTTTTGCTCACAGTGACAGCATGTAGGGAAAGGTTTAGTTTAATAGATTGTGCTTTGGAACGGAATAGACTCCTGCAGCAAAACAGGAAACTAGTGTTATTTGGGTACTTTCTGAAGGAAAAGTGATGTAGAGCAACAAACTCTCTTATGTGTTGTTCAAGAGGGATGAGAGCCAAACGCACATGGTATCATGAGAAAATGGAGTGCACTCATCCTGTGATAACAATAAAGTGTCTCCATAAGTTGTGGTCCAAATATTTTTGAAGATACGCTCCTTGCTTTCCAAATACCAGATAGCTATATTCATCTTTGTGAGTGATAGATTACTAATAACCTAACAACTCCTGTGGTTTTGAAATCCTGAAATTCTTATATGTCTACATACCTAAGAAGTTTCATGGAAATTGGCTAGCAGAGGCAAAGTTGTCACATATTTTCTCTTGCAGCTGTTGCAAATCACATCTGTTTTCAATTTGTTAACATTAGCTAGAACACTTGAGTATGTTTCTCATTTTTTTAGCATTTTAGTTTAGCATTTTTACTGTTACTCTTTCTGTCACATCAAAATCTTCTAAGTGTCCAAGTCTTCTAATTACGCAAAAGATAGGAAATTTTTGACTTGATATTGGGACCAGTAGTAGCCTCAGAGGGAAAGATGCTATCATCTATGAGCGATACCTTCATTGGGATAGGGACTTGTTGGCAGCGGTTGTGTCCAAGACATCGAAAAGACTCTTAAGTTCACAGGACCTGGCACTGCCTCCAAATCCCTCTCACAGAATGGCCCTGGAAGGATTTTTTGGCCAGATGATATCTGTGGCAAGGCTTTTTTTGTGAAAAGGATCCTGCATCCTTTTGCGTGTGTACATCATTCAGTTTTCCATCAATCTATCCAGCTGCAAGGTGAAGCTCTCAAAGCTGCTTGAAGTTTTTTGTTACCAAAGCACAATATGGTTTTTGCTCTGGCAGCAATAAATGAGACAGATATTTTACCTCCAGCTTCTATCTTCACTTATTTAATATTTCATTACAGTCTGTGTGTACAACAAGAACAGCTGGAGTTTTTAGTTGGGAATCCCAACCCCACTGTGCTAAGTGCTGTACTGGTCAGGAGAGACGGAGGTTATCATGGGAGCGTCTTGTTTGAACACCAGGGTATTTAAAGAGCTACCTAAATATGAACTTCAGGCCACTGTGTTTTGATAGACATTTTGTTTATAGCTTTTAACCAAAACATCCTAAGGAACACACATCAAGGAAAAGACTTCAGCTTCTTCTCTCCTTCTGTGTGGACACAGAACAGAATTGAAATGCAAAGCCTAGTTAGAGGTTTTGGCTCTCATTTTTCCGCTTACTTTCTCAGGGGTTATTTTACATGTTAATCTGCTGATGCTGCCTTTCGAGCTCTCTCTTAGCAGAAGCGCAGAGATTGCAGCATCCTTATCTCTGAAAGGGAGAGGGACAGGGTCCTCAGGAGTGTCTGTCCCTGGAAAGAATTAAACCAAGGTCTCTGGGAAAAGAAGCAAAAGCAAATGAAATACCGAAGTGATGACAGAAGAATCAAGGGGAGATGTCTCTGAACCTTTCTCAGAAGCAGTAAAGAACGGGCTACTCTGCTCAACAGCTTGTGTTTCTTCTCAAGAGGTTAAGGAGACCTGCAGACCTGAGCTATTCTCATACCTTATGCATGTGTCTTCTTTATAGGTCATGTACAGAAAAGTAACTTCATAAGGACATTCTGGCGCAAAATCAAGCATTGAAAAGTTAGGACATGCCAGGATGACTGTTGCACAAGAAGTCTTGATTCAGGCCATTTTATGTATGCATGAGACTGTGGTTCTTAATCACCCGATCCTGTGCTATTTCTTCCACAGGGTGTCTGCCTACTGAGGATTCCTTTTGTACCCACAACATTCAGCGTGTGGCCTGCAGGCATTACTGAAGCTGTACATCCAAACCTTGTGCTGAATACAAAATTGTGCCATGTATTTCTTATGCTTCACAACATTTGAATATACTTACCTTCTCAGCAGCTTCCTAAAGAAAAGCGATAGCATCCCCACCTACAGATGGACAATTAATATGAAGAATAAGGGCACTATTTTCTAGTCTCCCTAGTGCCAGTTAGGCTTTTCACATATATAGTTTTATTTGTCCACAAGCACTTCCTCTCTTTATCTACATAGTTGGAGTCAGTGGGTAAGGAATGTAGAAAGATGGACATGTCTGTTGTGAAAAAAATACGGGGACACCGGCACACTAATGCCTTATGTCTCACACTTGTTTCTCCCTTCCACCAAACTGTCCAGGCCTCCTGCCCTAGCTATTGCACGGCACCCCCGTCACCTGCGGGGATGTCACTGTTCCCTCTTCCCATGCTGCTCTCTCATTAGTTTCTGATTTTGGGTTCAATAAAGTGCAAAGGTTGCTCACCATAATTTTTACTTTAATGTGGTAGAAAGGTACATCTTCCCCTAACTAAACTCAGTCCCAGAACCAGCCAAACCATTTTGACTGAAGCCTGCCAGACAGGGGAAAAAATCACCTGAGGACCCAGAGCAGAAAACACCATCTGTAAGCAGCTCACATAAAGATGATGTTGAGAGGATGCTGTCACAGCTGTAGAACCAGTTATTCAGAAGTCAGGAAAGGCAGGAGTTAAGGAGGTGGGCACAACCTTAAGTCAGCCCCACAGCAAATCTGCTCTAAAAACCCATTTCAACCAGCATAACGCTCTAGCCATTACAGCGAGAGGTGCATGAACAAGCAAGCCGTTTTCTCTACCGCAGCGTGGCAGAATGCGTGGAGGTTTTCATTTGGTTATCATTGTCCCCCGCCTGCCTTCGCTTTCGCAGCCCCATCCCCTGCTTTGATCCTTCCTCCTGCCCACAGTCTCTGGGGCTGACAAGGCACAGCAAGGTTAACGTGAAACCCAAACAGTGCTGCCCATTCCGCACGCTATAAAAGCATCTTCAGGGGCTATTCTAGTGCTGGCACCTGCAAAATGAAGCACTTCATTTTACAAGGCATAGAAAAGTATTAACTTTAAAAATAAGCACTGCAGAAACCACAGCAGATTGCCTGCCATTATTGATTCGGGAAGGAGTGCTGACTGAAGTGCTACACACCAACAGGGCAATAGCGATTTAATGTTCATTAAAGTTTAGAATGGTTTCTCAGTGAGAAGATTAAGAGGTCAGGCAATCCTCCGAATCCCTCTTTCCTTTGTTTGCACATTCAGGGGTAGATCTTCAGCATGCAACATTTTCCTTTTCAGATTCTTGAGGTGACTTGCCTACGATGGGAGGCAAGATGTCCCCTTCAGGACTTACAAATTCTTCTAAAGGACGTTTTAAAAATAAAATATTGGGCTGTGAGGGTGAATCTTGATAGCACAGCATTACAATATCTCTCAGAGGAAACAAAAGAGAAGGTGCAGTGCTGCTATGGTTCAGAAATTGCTTTATTATCTGACTCACACTTGGAGCAGAGCAGTCTCCACTGCTGGCATCTATCACAAAGCATCAGAAGAACAGAGCTGAGTTACGATTTTAAAATTACAGTGGAAAGGGGCTATTATTTCCACTTTGTAGGAGTATACTAGAAGCCAGCTCCCTGCTATCTAAAATAGCTATTTTCTCCTCAGTTTCAAATTCTGAGTCTGACTGGGGCTCATTAGAATGTAATTTCTTTTTGTCCAAATATTATTGCCTTCCTAGAGTCACAAAGAACAGGACTGAAAGAAATTCGGCAACTTTTTTTCCCCCTTTGGTTTCCCTATTGATATGTTCGCTAACACAGTAATTAAAAGCAAACTGCACTCTGTATAGCTCCAGAGGTAATTATGAGCCATTTCTAATAACTGTTGCCAAAATAACAACTCAGGATTGTCTCGCAGAGCACCTCCTGCCCTACGGGTCCCTTACAGGCTCAGCAGCTGCCTTCCCTTCCCATCCACTTTTTTGCTCCACACCAGACGTAGAATCCCAGCTATCATCCTCAAACATGGCTGGTATCCCAGGTTTCATAGTCCTCCGCTTCCACCCTATGGATCCAATCCCAGCTGATGCCGGAAGGTGAGATGGCCCAGAGGAAGCAGCAATTCCCTTTAGGGATCTTCTGCTTCCCCTGTGCAGCACAGCAGCCAGCAGAGCTGCACCTGCAAAGCAGCAGCTGGCAGTTGGGGCTACAGCAAGATACTAAGTGTGTCATGGCATAACCACAAACTAAAGGAACAAGCTCCCCACAGAGACCCTACTCTTTGTGACCCACATTCATGACATCAAAAAAAGAAAATCAATTTGATCATTTCCTTACTCAATTTTAGCTTAGGTACTAAAGGATGTGCTCATTTACTTCCTAGTAGCAGACGCAAGGCCTTATCCATTTCGTGCAGTAAGCACTCACCAAAGGTTGAGGAAAGCTGTAAAATATTTCCGGTGCTCTATCAATGCTGACAAAACCTAGGAAGTGAAAAGCAATCTGGAAACAACTGCTGTGAATTTATTTCATTGTTTTTCTGACTTCTTAAACCAGATTTACTAGATACAGCATCCTAACTTTCCTCGTCGGTCAACATTTCCAGAGAAGAAGAAGTTGCATTTGGGCTGGCTCACAAATCCCTTTCCAGCTTGTACCCATCTTTCATCCCACATCGGATGAAACCACTTAGTTTGACGCAGATTAGTCGCTAGGTCACACTCAGTGTTGATGAAACACATCTGAAGGAGCCCAGATCAGGATCTCAAGCTGGGCACCTCTTACCCACTGAGGAACCACCTCTCAAGGTGAGAGGGTGGCCAGCTCACTGTGGCGCACTCTGGTTTTGGCAGCTCTCACAGGATGTGCTACCAGGCTCCTTCCTCAATTGGTGACAAGTGCCAAGAAAAACAAATGCCGTGCAACTCTTGCTAAAGTCAGCAACTGGAAATAAGGACCTTGGGTCTCTTCTCCCACATTTTCCCACGTATGGACATTGCAGGACTGAATTTTTTCTCTGTTATTGGACAAAAAATGTTTCTACTTTCAATGCAATCACCTATCTCTTGGGAAGTCAGGCAAGAATGCTGAGGAAAATTATTAAAAATTAATTAGCATTTTTGCTCCATTTTCCTTCCATTTTTCAGGAAGAAAATGAATCGCAAAACCACTGTCTGTGCTTGTTGGTTTTCTGCTGTAATAATGAGCTGTGTAGATTCATTCTGGTTTGGCTTTCCTCCAGCAACACACTGCTTCAGTTTAAAATAGGGAATATAAAGTTATTTTGCTGGAATAAGCCTGGAGTGGGAAGAAGCTGAACCAAAGTATCCACCAGGATTGTTACTCTTTTATAGATTAGTTCTGTTGGTATTGCTGTTATTATAACATTTGGGTCAGTCCTTGTCTAATGAAAGTTCAGAGAACTTTACCAAAAAAAAGTAAGTTCTTGCTTTCATATTCCATTTTCTTAATTAACACACACACACACACAAAAAATGCTACTAGAAACTGTTTTGCTTTGTAGCTGCTGTAAGACACAGAATTGTGCTGTTTCATTTACTATTTAACTAGAAAAACTTTGCTAAAACTTTTGCTAAAACTAGCTCATTAACAGCAAGCTCTTCCAGCCTGCACTAGCAGAGTCCTGTCGTTTCTCTTTTCACTATGTATAGGCCAAAACAGCCAGGCAACATACAGGAACACTGTCCAGTGACACAAACAGGACCTAATAAAAAGTGTGCTCACAGGAAAATCCTATACACCTAATGCAGAAGTTAAAAAAAAAAAACAATGACATAAAACAAATATGAAAAACTAGATCCCTCAGATTTATCACCTTCTGCAATGTTCATCATTAGCTATAGCTTTGTTTCCTATAGAAGTGCTACTGAAGTGTGGTAACACCTACTCAGAAATAGACGCTACTGAGCACTTTGCTTTTAACTGCACCCCTATATTCCTGCAGAATCACTTTGCTTTAGCAGCACAGTAACATCAGCCACACACCATTCAGCACAGATTTTATATACAGTAGACAACATTTCTAAAATTTACTGCAAGCTTGACATGCATCAGATTTGGAGTGCTTAACCTCAAATGCTAAAATCTACTCCCCGTACATGTCTAGCATTTGCTGACTGTAATGGGAGCACTGCATCAGCACCAACAGCCGCTTTCCATTGGTAATATTCCTCTCTGGTGTTGCTGAGGCACAAGGACACACGCTCATACGTACGGTTGAACAGATCTAATATTTCTGCCGAGAGAGCAGAGAAGACAGATATCTCCACAAGGCAGTATGTGTAATGGATAATTTCCAAATCTGGCTGATAACAAGCTTTCTGTGTTCATAAGGATTTCATTTATTTTACACGTCTTACACCCTGAGTGCACCTTATTTGTTGCAGTGTGGCTTGTCTAATGATCCATCTTCCCTCTTTAGTATTAGTACAATTCCCCAATTTATTTGGCTCTAGAGTCAAATTTATGCCATCTATTTTGCCAGACAGCAAAAGCACAGTCTCATACAGGCATTTAAATCAATCAGATCATAAGATCTCAGGCCAGGGAAGTCATTATTTTAAAAATAATGCTCTGCCAAAATACAAAAATATGCAGAAATATATTTATATCTGCAATATGCATATCAGCAAAGGCAGGCAGATCAGGTAGTAGCAGTACAGAGTGAACAGACGTTTTGAATTAATGCTTGGGCTCCCTGAATTAGATTTTAAAGGACTTTTGAAAAAAAAAAAGTCCAGCAAATTCCTCTGAATACTCACAAGAACATTTTTGTTTGTTTTCTCCTACCTTACCATTACTGCGGACCTCAGAGGTGAGATGCATCTGTAAAAACCCATTATGTCCTACCCAGGAGCTTTGTACAACCCTAATACTCAAAAAGCCATTAGAGATGAACTAAGACACTTCTGTGGCTCAGAAGCCTGTAAGTCCCAGGATTCCTACCTATGACCTTGGTGCACATTGCAGCTCTTCAAATACTCTCTTATAAACCTCTACCCTGTTATTTCCAACCCATCCATAAATCCAGACATCAGCAGCAGAGGAACGACTTTCCCCCGCCTGGAGCACAGGGATCACCCTTGCGGTGACACACTGGGGGAAGACCAGGACAGGCAAGTGCAGATACGCAGAGGCAGAAACTGCACCACGGGAACTCAGAGGACTGTTGCCCAGTGGGACCCCTGATTCTGGCTTTTGGGCTGCATAGTCCAGATATTTTCTCAGCCTCCAAACTTTTTGATTGGGAAAGTTCACCTGCTCCTGCATTTCAGCTCACAGCAGATGAAAGTCATCCCACAGCAGAGAGCATGTAATGCTCCTGAAAGTGTTACTTTGGAACTTTGAACACCACATGGATCTGTACGTTTCCCTGCAGAGACTAATTTCAGTCAGTTTTTAGTGCAATTGAAAGTAAAAGAGCAAAACCCTGAGTGTGCCTCGCAGAAGCTACCGGGAGAGCTGGCCCTTCATCTCCAAACTGCCTCTGCACTGTGCAAGTTCTCCAGGAGCCCTGCAGTGCTCTTCTCCTTGCTTGCCAGCACAGCTCAGCGCTGAACGGGCATGCAAGGCAGCAACAGTGCCTGCAAACAGTCCTCCTGGCCCTCTGCACATGACCAGGGAGGCCTGGATCAAAGCTCACTTTGGAGGGCCTTTTCATCTAGCACATGCTTTTACCCTCAAATATGCATTCAGGCTGAGCTCTGGACCACACCTGGGGGAGAGCCCTAGCAACACCTGGTAACTTAGCATGAATTTCATCCGCTGTGTTCTGAATGAGTTGGGCTAGAAAAAGTGCTCAGGCACCTTGAGCCTGTGCGTAGCCCGTTGCTTTGAATCTAAGCAAGGGTAGAGCTAACCTTCAGAAATAACCATAGGGCTCATCTTGCTAAAGCCTGTCCTGAAGCCAGGTAGACATGGGCAGTGACTGCATACCGGATGCTACTCACACGCCTAAAGCTACGCATGTGAATTACTGCAGTATTAATTGCGCTTTGTCTCTCCCATAGCAATAAAGACTCTACAGAAGGACAGTGGAAAGCTAGGAGGACCATTAAGAGAAGACACTAGAAGAACTTGGCATGCATACCAGCAAAAGGAAGACTGGGAAGGGACACAGTAGCCTGATGAATAAACGATGAATAAACATTAGCAATTATGCATCTGATTAAACTACAAAGCTGTACTGGGCCAAGAACAAAAGGATATAAAATGGTTCTGACTATGTGAGGCTGCAAATTAGGAAAAAGCTTCAAAATCCCTCAGGAGTGTACTTATGGAACAGCTTGTAATAGGAAAAGTGTCAACAACCCTCAACACCCAACTAGTGCTGAGAATGAGAAATGCCTCGTCACCTGGGGTACAGAGGGCACGTGGAACAGTTCACAGCAGCCTACAGAGTGCAGAGGGCTATCCTAGATACGTATCTTATTTCCTATGTCAAACCCTGCTGGCCAAAAATGTCAGTTGTGAAGAAGTGACGGTCAACAGCCCGACAGCACTTCAGGAAGTGGAGAATCACGGAGTCTGGGTGAAAGTTTTGCTAAGAGTATCTATATCAGCATTCAATTTGTGGTTTACAACCCCTTTCTATTTTGGGCTACTTAAGCTGCATAATTAGCATTTAAGCTGACAATGTGTGTGCCAGCCAAGAGATTTAGCTTCAAAACATAATTACTTTTCTTATACTGTTGAGGAAGTAAAACAAGGAATAAATTCAGTGTACTATTTCATTAAAAGAGCATCTGTAAAGGTGCATTGTTATTGATATTGGACTGGATTCAGTCTTGGCATAAGCCAGGTATACTGCCAGGGCTGAATTTGGCCAGCAGTGTTAATAATTCAGTGGTAATTAGTTTAACCTGTATCACTTTAAAAAGACAACAGTAACACAACTGAATTATGTTTTAAGCCTGTGGATTTGGGGAAAAATTGAGCAGACCATGTTGTGTATCTTAACATTAGTACATTGTAGAAGAATAGTGCTCATCTGCTAAACAATCTCTCAAATCCCCAAACCAAAGTCATGGCTGATACAGAACAACATTAATGTTTTAATTTTACTACAGAATGAGTGGGAATTTTTCTGCTCTAAGTTACCACTCTTTCAACTGCGTATCTACCACTAAGAAATAATAAAATCCTTCTAGATTTACATCAGAGTAACTGAAGCAGAATATGGCCAGTGTAGCAAGAAGATTCAGCATGTCAGATGCATAAATGCATAAAACTGAAGAGATATTTGAGGAGATATATAGAATAAGACATTCTGAAAGAAGTGGATGCACTTCTCTGAAAGACAAAAAACTTGGACCGAAAATGAGTGGAAAATGGAAAATTCAGAAGTTTCAAAAAGAAGGTGCAATAGCTGCAGTTTAAGGGGAAAAAGATGCTAAATAAATAAATAAATAAATAAATAAGCAGACCAATACAAATAACTGAAAAATTCAGGGTGAAATGTGGAGGGAGAGAAAGAATGAAGATGAAGTAAATAAGGTCCAGAAATCATGAAGGGGGATTAGTATCTACAAAAAATGGCCCCATCTAAGAGAGTGTTTTCCTGGCATGATTTCAGCAAAACAAGATTTGCAGAAAAAGAGGAAGAAAAGATGAATAGTCTATGAAAGGCAGGGTCTGACACCAGCTACCCTCGGTTGTTGAGGAATTCTGATTTATTTGTGGATAAAGAACCAATTTTCAGGAGAGTCCCCCTCTAAAACCCATCTCAGCAATTCAAAGTGCTGTAATGCACACCTCGAATAAACTTTTTTTTAGGATTTTATTTACGTCTCTCACCACACCCCTATGCCAGTGATTAAAGCAGAGAGGCAGAAATTGTGCCTTACTCTAATTCAAGGCATGGGAGGTGATGCTACAGGAGCTGAGCTGAGGTCCCAAGCTGACCTAGGATCTGAACCTCTCATCAAATCACTCTTGCTTGTAGCCGTCGTGTGCCTCGCTCCGGCCAGGAGAGATGATGATTTGCTGTGTGTCGTGCACGTGCAGCAGAGGGGCATATGGTGCCACTGAGCTCAACAAGCCCCTACCCGCTTGAGTGGGTCCGTCTTCTTGGCTTGTTGAGCTCGGTGGCGCCATATGCCCCTCTGCTGCACGTGCACGACACACAGCAAATCATCATCTCTCCTGGCCGGAGCGAGGCACAGGTCAGAGAGGAGATTAGATTGTACAGCCTGTTCTCCTGTAATTTATAGGCGAAGCATACACTGGGGAAGGAGCATCGTACCGTGCATTCTGAGGCACCAGGCAAGCCAGGGCGTGGATGGGCAAGGAGAATGCACAAAGCTAATATTTCTAAGCCAGTACCATTCTGGGTCTACAGCTACTCTGCAAACTGTATTCATATTGATAATATATGGTAAGCAAACTACTTTTAAGGAGAACACTTCCAGTCCGTTCTCAGCTACACATGGAACAAAACAATAGTTCAGAATAAAGAGTGTTTCTTTTCCTTCTCCACCCTTGGATTAAAACAGGATTTAGTTCTGTGACCCAGACAAATACTATTAATAACTGTGATTTATTTCTTGACACTGTACATAAAAAAAAGTACTGAATGGTTTTGGTTTTACTCTGCCTGCACCACAGGTACATTTGAGAACAGAAGTCAAAATAGCTGCTGACAGTGATCAAATAAAGCAATGCTATTTTAGAGATATTACTTGCTGGAGGGAAAAAAAAAAAAAAAAGAAAAAAAAAAGGAAAGTTTATTTATCACCAGTCTTATTGCCAAGGATCCTACTCTCAAGGTTGACCAGGGGAAGCAATTTCCTCAAGTCCTGGGAAATTTCCTACAGGCTGGATTGGTGAATGGACATTGAGGAAACACATAAAGAGAAGTGAAAGTTTCACCATTCACCTTCCATAAAAAGGTGGCTGCTATGTAGGTGGATGTGCCCCCAACTTCATTCTGAGACTGCAGGTTTTAGGCCAATAAAGGACTTGAAATCTTGAAATTACTGATGATAAGAAGGGGAGGAAGAGGGAGTACAGACTATATTATTTTAATACAAGGAAATAGTTACTGCAATGACTCTAGCTGCTTAGTTTCCCTTGGACACCAAAAAACAGTGGCCAATATCCAATTAAATCCTGCTGTAACACATCTGTGACTTCAGCACAGGAAAGCGTGAGCAGGACCAAATTTTATTCAGTAAATCAGTGAAGCAAATTCACTTCACTGGGAGAGAGTTTACCTTTTATCTTTGAGGAAAGGTAAATTTGAATTTTAGGAGATTTTAAAGATCAGGAGGACAATTACAGCTGATCAAAACTGTTCTTGTGAGAATCAGAGTATCCTTGCTGGCTCAGAGGACTGAATCAAGGAGATAAAATGGACTACAAGCCAAATCAGTTGAGAGAATTAAAATTAATAAATGCATGTGTTATAGTTTCAATCTCTAGCTACATATGTCCTATTTTAAGCTTTATACAAGACAAATGATTTAATGGAACAAGAACTTTTTCATTAATGAACTGAAGAAGTATATTTAGTATAATTAGAACTTTCAAAGGCTTTTTTTTTTTTTAGGATACTCTTGTATTTAACTGGAATTTCAGGACGATAGTCTATAATCATGGAGGTGACATATAGCCCAGGAAAGCTGTGAAATCTCTGGTATAACTGTGATGTTTGGGTGCCTGGATTTTCACACTACAAAATAACGCGATTTTGTTTTACAAAGCTGTGGAAGCACTTTATAAATGCGACAGAAACTCACAGCTGGAGCTGCACCACGCCAGGTAGGGCCGCTCACCTGAACAGGTTATAAAGACATACCCCGTGTTTCTCCCCCAGAAAAAAAAATGCTGTTACAACACTTCTTCCCTGATGTTCAGAAAGGCTCCCAAGTTGGGAACAGCCTCTTCTTCTCTCTGATGTTAAGATTAGCAGTAACACAGTGATTGCAGAAGCAGCTGGCTTTTAGCATCATCAAGACAGTAGGCCAAGCTCTTCCCTGGCATAATTCCATTGCCCATTTTATTTATTTGTTTATTTATTTATTTTTCTCTCCTTTAAAAAGAATTGACTGTAGCACCAAGCTTTCCAGACAAGGTCCATGCAGAGACCAGAAAAGGATAAGGTAAAAAGCAAAAACAAGTCAATACATAAACCTACATATGATCATCCAGGTAAGAGAAACAGAGAGTAGCAGATGCACACAAAAAAAAAAAAAAAAAAAAAAAAAAAAAAAAAAAAAGGACAAAAAATGTCAGAGCAATCAAAGGCTTATCCAGAAGGCGTCCCGATGTTTCCCTTTTATTTCCTGTTGCTTATGGAATGAGTTAAGGAATCCACTCTTTTGGGTACAGTAAGAACTTATTAAAAGAAATGGAAAAACTCTTTACAGCTTCCCATACAAGCTACCAGATCTACCTAAGAGTCATTCAAATTTAAAGGACAACGAAGGAGTCTTGGCCTCACTTTAATCACTGGCTAATGTAGTTAAATAAGGAATTTATTGATGGTTTGTGGCAATATTGCCATGTGCATGGCGGGGGACTGCTATGTCCATGGATCAAAGCAACCTACTGGTATGTCTTAGGACTTAGACATACAAAAAGAAAAAAAATGACCACAAGGTAGAAAACCACACATTGCTGATAACACGTGGTGACTAGAGGTGGTACTTGGCCTGCCACGAACGTTCAAACACTCAGCCATCAGTGAAACAGAAAAGTGATGCCCGCCCAGATTGCTCTGCTCATACAACACACGGTGTCTCAGAACGCACCTAAGGACACAAGCAACACTGACACTCAAAGAAAAGGTGGTAATAAGAGGTTCCCTTTCCTCGCAACAGCTTGACAAGCCTTAAGCAAGCTGTGGAGTGGTGGGGTAGGTGCAGGGTGCCTTCCAGCCGCTGAGAAGCGGGCACGCACCCTCACGTGTACCTGAGGGCTTTGCCCACTCTCATTTTAAGCAAGCAAGTAAGACAATGAGCAGCATTCCCTTCAGTGTGCTGCAGAACAGACAGAAAATTGAGTTCCTTACCAAAGGTTGTTTTGGGGAGAAGACTATGTTCACCTCGTACTTTCTACTTCCAAATTTCCCATTGCTCTCTATTGCTTAAATGTTCTACTCCTTAAAAGAATTATTATTGTATTTCTATATAATTATATGATGGTTCCTATTATCTTATCACCATGCAAGGTGGTATCTTTGGGACCTTGTTTGTACCCCTCAGAGTTTGCAGGTTGGCCACATGCTCTCCTTTCACCTTCCAGTGCTCAGTACTTAACCAGCCAGCAAGTTTTCCTCAAACACTGATTTCTGCGAGCTTCACCCAGTATAGTTCTTTCTAGTTCCCAACCAGGTTCCCNAAAAAAGTTTATACCAAACAAAAGTCTAGTGCAGCAGCGGCAGGATCTGTTTTCCAAACACATGTACAGTTTCACAGAAAGTTTTAGAACTATGCATCTGGTTAGAAATGATAGTCAATATAAAAAGATGCATCATGTCAATAAAATGTAGTTTGCAGAATATGTATTTTCTATCATTTTCTGTGGGATTGCTGTTTAATCTGATATAGTTTACTCCAATGCTACTAAAACAAAGAGTTTAGAAATGAGGTTCTGCAAGGAGTTGTGTTAAACATCTGTTGTAAAAGGAGACTTTTCTCCTCCTTTTGTGATTATCTTTTCTACTAATCTGATAGTTACAATCTACCAAATGGAGCAGATGAGGTCTGACAGAAAATGGGGGAGATGGCAGAGAGCTGCCTATTCAAGAGCCATGTGTTGCTCATGACACTGTAATGGTCAACTTCATCAAGCAGCTCCAAATAAGGAAACAGTGAGTAGAAAACAGTTCAGTCCAACACAGATCAGCATTGTGCGACACAGATAATGAATCAGGAAAAGAAAATATGCATTTTGCTTTATGGAGACAGAAGATACAAACCATAAGTTTCAGGAATACTCTAGAGATGCCATTTCCAGTCTTCAAAAGCACTAACACTCTTCAAAAGCTGCTTTCCTAACCACACGGATGGTTTGCAAATCTCAAGTTGTCTAGACCACATAGTCCCAAAAGACAATCCCAAACAGAGAATATACAGAGAAATTGGTAGAATCACTTTTCACTAAGAAAGAAAGAGAAATAAAAAAAAGTAATTCAGTGTTTAGACTGTACTCTCATGAATTGTTGAAAGCCTCTGAAGGAAAATCTCTGTTTTTTGACAGATTTGTTCATAAGTAGGTATTACAAAAATATGTGCTAGATCTCATTTCCATCTACTGCTGTGAACTCACTCACAGCCACTGAGGCTCTACACAAGCAGCTCCCAGAGCAGCTCTTCCTCCAGCAGCTCCACTCGTCCTTTCCTCTCCGAGGAACACGGCTGCTCACGGGCAGCCCAGCCTGGCTGGCAGCAGCATCTCCAGGAACACACACACACACACACGTCCTTGTCCCACTGCTGCTCCCCAAAATGAAATTGTTTGAGAATGCCTCATAGTATCATAGCAGTTCTGTAATGATATAATGAAGCTGACTGGAAACTAGATTCATTCTCCTTCAAGAAAAAGTGTCCTTTCACTGCAAAAAAAAATGCAGTGAAAAAAATTAAAAATGGGAGGGGCAATTACAACACAGAACTCAGGAAAAAAAATTGCCTGGGCTCACTGAAATAATTGTTTTGATTTTTTTTTTTTCTGAATACGTTGTCAATTTGACATACTAAAACCCTGGAAAGTTTCATAGCTACTATGTCAAGCCCTTTAATAAAAATATCAACTGCCTTTCTACATAAAATCTCATAGAATCTGTAACATTTTGAATTCGCATTTATAAAACCCAATATAGGAAGCTTTAGATAAAATTTTCTAAACGGTTGTTTCCTAGGAGAAGCTAAAAGAGGGAAGAAAATTGCAGCAAGAAACAGAACACACACGTAGTGGGACTGCACATGAAAAAAGTCTCCTAATGTATGAGCTGATACCTGGCACAGGGCACTAAATACCCTACCTGAAAAAGGGTTTGGTGCAGGCACCCTGCTTTACTGATGTTTCTCTGCTGTATCATTAAGCACAAAAGCCATGGCAGCCCTAATGAGATAATTGCAGCAAAGCCAGGTACGGTCCTGCTTAAGGGAAACCCTATTAGAAACATTTCTTTAACAGAGAAAGAGACTAAGGAGACTTGGGAGTAATTTTCCATACCGAAGAGAGCTCACAGCTCAAAGTAATTGCAAAAACCAAACCAAACCAAACCAAGCCAAGCCCAACCCGCACAGCTCTGTCCCGACTGCCTGCAGGACAGCGTCTCCAGTCGCAACGCCGCACGGCGGGACGGCTTTTGAGCTTTCGCGGCCCGCGCTGCGGAGCGGGGCGCTGCGGCGCCCGTGACGAGGCGGCGCCCGGCGCTGCTGTCGGGCCGGGCCGGGGCTGCCGCTGCCTCCTCCGCGCTGGGCGTCGCCTCTGCCTTCTGCCCGCGGCTCTGCTCGGGCTGCCGGGCGCGCTCGGCAGGCTGTGCG
>VZSV01000123.1:2138027-2191051 GCA_013398735.1 Nothocercus julius | reverse complement strand
CCGCCCGCGGCGAGCGCAGCCCGGGAGGAGCCCCGCGCCGGGCTGCCGGGGGAGCCCCGCGGCCAAAAACGCGGGAGGGAGCCCCAGGGACACGGCCCACTGGGGCAACCTTCCTACCCACTGCTCAGAGCGGCAGCACAGCAGCCAGCTTAGCTTTCCAGGGCTTTCCAAGGAGGATGTGCAAGCAGCAGAATTATTTTTATCTTGCTGAAATGCCAGAGTATCTCATAGATATTCTAGCAAATAGCAAATTCTTCAGTTTACTTTTTGCTCTCCTTCCAATCATTTCACCTACATATGAGTGAGGGCAAGAATAACACCAAGCCCTGAGCATTAGCCTAAGTAAGAGTTGCAGCTTGGCAAGTCCATAGCAGAAAAGATAATCGTGTCCTAGTGTCACTTATCTTGACAAACCACAGCATCCTGTTCTGGCAGTCCAGTGACCAGCTGTATCCTCTGATATCCATTTGTGCATTTACGTACGTACTAGGATCCAGATAAATGAATTAATCCTGGTGTGTCGGTCATCACCTTTAGCTCTAAGTAGCTCTGATGGTAACACACATTGCTTTTTAAATATTTCCCTGTGTTGCTCATTCCTTCCTAACACTCACCTGCAGTTTTGTCAAAATTCAATTATTTGCCCCTATAACTCAGGACAAGTGTTTATTCTAAGTTTTAGATCAAAAAGCAATACTGCTACAAAGCACCATGATTAGGAATAGAAATGTCCCCTCCCTCATATTGATCCTCTTCTCTGATGCTTAAGAAGTGTGTGTGTGTGGGGGGGAACCCAGAAAAAAACCGTGCCTTATCAACAGTTGAAAGCCAGGCATTTATGAGCACTCCTACAGGTAAAGATCCCTTCACACTTAAAATGGGTACTTCAAACATCAGTTTTTATGGCCATAGTTTGAGTTCTGATTAAAACTAAAGTGTTCCTGGGGGAAGAGAGCTGCTGGCAGCTGCAGCCAAATTTGTCAGCACAGAAAACTGCCTGGTAAAACTAGCTCCAAAGTTGTACTTTCCTTCACAGAATATTCCAGCTTCTCTGGCCAGCCGAACATCTGGAGGGGCATAGAACAAACTGTACTACTCTGGCCTCATTTTTCATGGGAACTGGCATGCAGGACCAGCAAGGAATGAAGGGTTGTATTTTACTGTGCTTTACCAGTGCTGTACTTAAAGGTGAGAAATGCAGAGTTATCTGCATTTGTGGGATCAGTGCAGGAAGGAAAGTGCAGAACCCAACTCCAGCGTGGGGCCAGGGCCTCCGCACGGACCTGCAACTGCCCCTGCCATTTAGGCAGGAAGACTCGTGCTAGATGAAAAATGCATTTCTGCAGAAGAAACAAAGATGTTAGGCTGCAAATCCAGCAGATTTAGGGAACTTACTGCAGGATAACGCCTTACTGGCGCACAGGAGCCTGATCCTTCCAGTGGCATCTAAACAACAACTTTGCCATCAAACACCAAGGAGAAGCTAAGCGAGGCCCCGGGCGAAGCTTACTCTCCTCCAGAGGAGAGAAGATGCGGTGTTGGCCCAGCAGCTGGTAGCGATCTGTAAATATTTGTCAGCTTACCCTTGTTGTCTCCTGGATTATGTGTTGCAGCTGTTGTAACCGACAGTGCCATCTGCCTTGGAGAGCTTGGCCACTAGCCACCCGTTTTGTTGCTTTTTTCGATGGAATTTTTTTTCCTGCTTGATTTTTCGCACCCCTTCCTCTCACGCAGCCTCATGGCTGCTCTTCCCCTGCACCGGACAAGCTGCTTCCATGGTGCCGACTCCGCACGTGGGACAGACTCACCGTAGCTGCCAGCCCTTTGCTCTCCTTCACGCTAGCCCCAAAACCAGGTTCGACACTTTGGTGGCTGTTGTACTGAGCTACGAAGTCCTGCATCAGGAAGGGAAGGCCAGGTGTGACATTGCTTGGGACAAAATCCTCTGTGCACCTGAGCAGTGGCACATCGCCGGCAGCTTGGTACAGGGTGATCAGAGCTCTTGCTCTGGTCTACTCACATCTGCTGGCGGGTGACAAAACTAGTCTGAGCTCTGAATCGTTAGAATATCAGTCTCTGTTACCTAAATGAAATAAATCTACAAGTAGTGGTTTTAAGAAATGCACCCTCTCCTCTTTTTTTTTTTACTGAAACATACGGATCAAGAGTTTCAAAGTTGGAATTTGGGATCTTTTTTTTTTTTGAGGATTCTCTGAAAAAAAAAAAATGGGACCAGCTCCATGAGGGGAGGATTTAAATGTACTGAAATCAGCTCATATTTGTATCTCCAAAAATCAAACACCCGGGTGCATGGCACCATCATAAAAATCCCAGCAGTTTGGAGCTACAGGGGCTCCAGGTTTAGTTTCACAATAATTATGGAACCTCTGGCTGACCTGAAATTGCTGAGCTCACTCCCAAATTATCAGACGTGTATTACAATGAAACCCACAGGGAATAAAATGTAAGAAATGATCCTGAAAGAGTAATAGCTGTAGTTATTAGGAGGCACATACAACACTGCTTTCTTTGTTTCATCCATACCCCAGCTAACAGTGGAGCCTCAACAGAGGATATGGATTTGAGTTTTAGAAAGCTATGTTACTAATTCATTCTGGTTAATTTTGATAAGGATCTGACAAGTGCACAGGGGACACCGCCAGTGCCATAAGCAACAGCTAAGCACATGCTCCCCTTCTCCATGGAGCACCCAGGGACATCACCCTGCAGCCTCCAAGTCCACGAAAAAATCCGTGTCACCTCAGCCAGCTTGTGCAACCCAGGCATGAGACAAACCACTTACAACTACAACCCCCTCCAGAATTCTCCTGCTAAAACTTTCAAGACCATAATAAAACAAATGATAGTTGTGAGAAGTAGACCAAGTTTTCAAAGAGTTTCTCTTTTCCCTCTTTTCCAGAGGACATTTCCAGTATATGTATATTAACAGCTCTATCCACAGGCAATGCTTTTTCAGTGCATGTGAGACAAAAGGCATGCAAGGTAAAGGGAGAGTATTTTAACTTTCAAGACTAGCGTAAGCCAGTTGATGCTGGCAAAAAACACACCAGAGAGTGATTTAGCCCACTTACATAAAAAAGATGCCAGACAAAGACAGATTTTTCCAATGTCTCTCCCTTTACAAGACAACATTTATAGAGTAGTTTATAGATCAGCTCTTTTCAAGCCCTCACTAGAGCAAGGCAAATAACATTCTCCATGCAACAAGACTTTTTTTTGTCTTTTCTGATATATTATCTGCACTAGGGACATATAAACCTATATATTTTATAGGTGTTTTTCCAGTTATGAAGAGAAGATTTGTTTCTGAGTGACACTTGGATAATTGGCTTTTGTCTTTATATTCATCCACACACATTATGCCCTAACCATTGGCCAGGTAGTCAAGATGTGCTGCTTTCATTGTCATCAGAATTTGATTCCTGTGTTGGAAAGACTCTTTTATTGAGTTTGAAACAGCTGAGCAAATAGTCGATTCCCACCTTTAACTGCTTGAAACTATATGAAATATTTTCTCCAGAAAGTTGTATTTGAAGGAAATAAAACGATTGCAATTTTTGCCTTTAATTTCCCAGACGGTCCATTCTCAGTAAAAATCTGCAAGGTGGGAACAAACATTGGCTCTTCTCTTTGGCTGCTACCACAAGCCTCCCTTCCTCACGTGGTGAGAGTGGGTATCCAAGCAACAACCACAAGACATAGTCCTTGCTTCTGGGGACTCTGTTCATATATTTCTAGAGTCTAATGGAACTGTTACCTATAAAATGGGATCTAGATTTTTATCTCTGCTCTATTCCCTGTACATACTTGTCCCATAGCAATTTTGCATGAGTTAGAGAATACAAAAGAATTTTCCTCTGTACCCACAAAAGGATTGTCTCCACTCACTGCTTCATTTATGGGTGTTGCATTTTACTCCCATTCCTGGAGATCTCGTATTAGCGACTCCTGCAGGTGAACACTGGCTGCTGAGTAATGTCAGCTGTAGAATTAGAGCTGTGTAGAAGAAGGAAGCACAGCTTCACAGAATATTTTGATGTTTGATTTCCTTCCAGATCAAAACAAAACTCCAAACTGGGGAGGAGTTTCCAAACCACATGCTGCCTGCCCCAGGACCAACACCTCCAGGCTTTCATATCTATACCTCTGTGGCTTTTCCATGAATCTTCCATGGATCTGGGAAGCCTGAGCCAGCCAAAAGCAAATCCAGATGTGGCCAAGATGGAAGAAAATTAGGCAGGCTTGCAGCCATCCAGCTTTGATTCCCTTGGAGCTTTCTCCAAGACAAACTACTTCTGTGAAGGAGGTCTTTTTATCACAGAATCACAGAATAGTTGAGGATGGAAGGCACCTCTGGAGGTTGTCTAGTCCAACCCCCCTGCTCCAGCAGGGACACCCAGAGCACGGGGCACAGGGCGGCAGCCAGGCGGGTTTGGAAGATCTCCAGAGAAGGAGCCTGCACAGCCTCTCTGGGCAGCCTGTGCCAGGGCTCTGTCACCCTCACAGGAAAGAAGTTCTTCCTCATATGGAGGTGAAACTTCCTGTGTTTTAATTTATACCCATACATTTTTTATCTATTTCAATTCACCACAAAATTTCCAGGAAACATGTCCCAGGCAGGTTTTTCTCCAGCTCAAGCCTTGTTGTTTGCCTCCGCCATGCCCACACTCTTCCACCAGCTGCCCCAGTTACAGCCGTCCCATTAGCACCGCGCGTAACACACGGCTGAAGGGTAAGTGACATTACCTTCCTAGGGGTGTGACTTCTACCAGCCATATGAAGGATTTAGTGTAGAGTCCCTCTACTAAGAAAACTCTCTGTTGACTCAGAGATTATAGCCTAAGAAAGTTTGCAAGTGGGCAATTGCAGCTTGAAGGTGGCAGGGGGGAAGAGATATCAAATACCGTGGTAGCTATAGGCCTGACTCTGGCAGTATCGGATTCACGAACAGTCTGTCCACTGTAGGTCCGATCGCCTTCCAAACAAAGAGTCGAGTTCACAAACAGCATGGTTTATTCAAATGCAACATTTACAAAGCAGGTTTCCGATGTCAATCCAGGAAATTCTCTACTACAGCATGGGATTTTCAGCTAGCTCTGAGGTACAACCGTCCAATCGTCGCTCACCCCAGGAGATGGGAGAGGGCTGACAGTCTCGAGGAGTCTCCTCATTCGGTGTCCCAACCCGAGGGGAGGAGAGGAGAGGGGGATCAGCCCGTCACCAGTCCCAGAAGTTACAATGGAGTCTTCCCTCCAACTTCTCCATCGCCTCAGGCGGCCTCCTGACGTGAGGGGAGGAAAGGGGTTCAGCCCGTCGGCTGATCCGGAAGCTGCGATGGAATCTTTCCTCCTATTTCTTTCCTCCTTAGCTCATCATTTTTATTTTTTTTTTACATTGAGGTGGAGCGCGAGTGACTATAGTCACACTTGCTTTTGTTATTGCTTGTTGAAAAAGTCTCTTGCTTTCATCTAAAGGTACAGGCCATCAAAAGTCTGGAGCGCACGCTCAGTGAGGAGCGGTTGTACCTCGGAGGCGGTAACGTTGGGGACGGAGGTGTGTGTTGGCATTATAACGAGCGTATAATGAGCAAAGTTCGAGCAAAGTTCAAGCAAAGTTCATCTGAAGGGAGCGATTTGCCCCCCTTGCTGGCTCAGCACCGGACGTGTTGTCGTGTATCTCCCCTCGGGCAGCTGCTGCGCGGCTGACCAGCGGCCCCGCGCAGGGAGCGCGGCAGAGCCTGGCCGCGGTGCCCTCACTGCGCTCCACCCTCCGCTACTCCCCTCCGCGGCTGCGGGCAGGGCGGCTTGTGCTCCCTCGGGAACGGTGCAGGAGCAGAGTCCCTGCCAACCAACCATCCTGGAAGCGGCAACTGTGTCTCCCCCAAGCAAGCTCCTGTAAGGCCAGAACTTAGGCCGCGCTGTGGGGCCCTGGTCTTTCTCCAAGTTCCCCCTTTTCAAGCACTTCTTCCACAGCAGTGTGACTTACGTATCTAATACTATAAAATGTATATCATTTCGTCATGATTGCTTGGTTTGCTGTCTCAAATATTTTTAAAAGAAAATAAATAATTAGATAAAAACAGCCTGCTACCAAAAACTGAGTTAATAATTTATAAGTACCAGTCAAATTTGAACCGATTCTGACACTTCCTTCAGATATACACAGAAGAGAGAGAAACTCATATCAAATGTGCTCTGAAATCCATTTGCAATGGCAAGCTAAGAGGCAGAGAGTCCAAAACACAGAAATATTTTATGAAAACTATGAGTGGGAATAAAACAGTTTCCGCTACCGTCCATATTGCAGCATCTCACTAACAGTAAACACAATACATGGCTTTGCTTAAACCAAGGCAGTTTAATATAAATTTCCCTAACAGGAAACAGTGGTAAATAATGAGATCCTCAGTCACATTCCACTTGCGTATTTAGCCATGGACTCCAAAGAGGACTTTGTCAGAATAAGCAGAATATACAAATCTGGTATAGCTTCATGAGAGAGGCATAAGCGAATAAGACTGAATTACCGAATTGCAAACAATTGGTTTTTGTATCGGACAGTTCCTAATGAATTGTTGCTATTAGTCAGTAATGTTGTAAGTCAGTTACTCTTCAAAAGGCCTGAATATTAGTAAGAACTGTAATTAACAGCCTAAAGGTAACATAGCAGCTAAGTCATCCTGTCAGCTGGACAGGCTTTTCCCTGTCATCTCTGATAATATTTTAGAAGAGGCTGTAAGTAGGACACAGCAGCTATCCAATAAATTCAGCTTTAAACAAAAATTACCAATTTCTAATGATTAAACAAAAGCTCTTTATAATTCCTCACAGAGTGCTTTCTACAGCATAGCAATTGTGTTGTTCTCTTTGGTCATTACTGCAAGTACAGCTACCCTTTGACTGCAAAATGTTTTATGTGTTTATATGTTTTAGAAATGCTTCACTGTGGTGTATATATATATATATAGCATGTAGATATATATATGTGTGTGTGTAATGCATCTCAGAACTATCCTTATTCATTACTATAATGTTCATAATAAAAGTAATAGTCGTCATCATAATTATTAGCATATAAAAACTTATCAACCATATGTAACTATTAACTCATCTAAATTACAAATAATTATATTTTAATAAGAAATATCAGCACACTTAACATATTCAAAATTCATATATAAAACATACATTAAAAACTTGTCAGTCCCAGAAAGACTCAGCACAACATCAGCTTTAGATCCCAATTACATAAATCACTAAAGGGTATTACCATTTCAAAAGAGGAAATCTAAGATCCACATCAAGTTACTGCACTTCATTTGCACATACAGTTGCAGGTAACCAAGCATGAAAAGCAGGTAGAGGAGGGGAATACAAAATTTGGACCAGTGTCCTTCGAAGGGATTCCAAAGACTTCTGCCACGCATTTGGTGATGGGACAAACTGTGATTACTGAGGGTCTCGGCAGCCCAAATGTTTGCCTTCCCCCTTGTCCCGCTAAGTAGGGACATCTGAACAGGACGTTAATTTGCTGCCTATCAGATTCGCACCCCAACCCATTAAGCACAGTCATCCTTCTCTGAATATTCTTGCCCTCTGCATCCTCCTCTCTTCTATTCTCCGTCTCACTCTCTCTTCTGCCTCTATAAAACATTGCTTTCCATGTTTAGCAAGAGTCTATACTCCAGAGGAAAAGCCTTTGAGGAATGGTGGTAGAATGGAAGTCTTCTCTGTTTCTACTTTGGTATAATCCTGCTATTCTTAAAACCTTCCTCTATGCTATTCAGTTAATCCAGTATTTAAACTTGCAAGAGAATTCATGAAATTAAAAGCAATTTTCATGCATCACCAGAAGCAGACCTTTTTTTATCATTTTATTCTAACATACTGAGTGAAATTATCAGCTATATGGAATTGTTAGAATGTGGGATCCTGGCCAAATGCGTGTACAAAACCAATAGGGGAATCCCAGCAGAGGTATGGAGAAAGAAAAGAACAGAAAACCTCAAAGGTTAATAGGCAAGAGAGATCTACTGAGATCAAATATCAGTCTCTCAAGAATTGATGGAAAAATCCATATCAACTTCAATGGAATCAGGATTTCGCTTCCATTGACTTGGACTTTGTGTGAGTGGTGTCAGGGTGCAGTTAGTTACTTCACACCAGTTCTTCTGCTGGCAGTCCTCAGCACTGTGGGTTATTATTGCTACAGTCAGTAACGTTTTTTAGCTTTGTAGACTTTCCAAAATGAAAATGAGTTGCAGTCCCCCTTGGAAAATTCACATATATGGATTGCATTACATTTTGCCTTTTTTTTTTTTTTTTTTAATCACTGCTTGGGAATACTTTAGAAGGAGCTGGAAAGCACTTGCCAGTTTTTAACATTCTTCCACCGCTCCTCTTGAAAAATACCCACTAGCTAACTGTGGCACTTTTCCATTTCATTACTCAGTATCAAGATGATGTCAGAGACTATGCACCTGAAGATGTATCACAGAAGATGTTCTGCATTTATTCATGTTCAGTCTCAATTAGTGTCAGCATCTTTACTATGTAAGCTGTAAAGGAAAATAAATAAATTTAATAAAAGTCTCCCATGATTTAAACCTGCAGGAGAAATAATTAAGATAAGTAGTAGTCACAGTTTCTGAATGAAGATATACAGTGCAGAAGACATGATTACGAACACGCTTTATCCAAATGATTAGTAGCTCGCTTTTTGTGTTGCTGGCGTTTAAGGCATGGAAAGTCCTGCTGGTGTCTTAGCCATTTGATCAGCAGTTTATGTGATCAAAAGAAGCACTACTCAAAACTCTCTGGTTGGGGCAAAGACTGAGGGGAAGAAGCATACTATAAATTTCATAGCGCTGGGCCTCTAAAGATAAATACTTTTTAAATTTTTGACATAATAAATGGACTGGGGAAAAATCTTCACATTCACATAGCTCATGGAAGCCTGTGCACTGTGGTCTCACTGAGTGTATTTAGTTTTTCATTTTCCTTTCAGGAACTGCATCTCAGAAGCACCTTAGGAACAGCTATTTTAAGCCTGCACATATCATTGCAGGGATGCCAGTGCTTATGCACTGAAAGAGCAGCTTAAGGATGCCTGAAATCAAGCTCAGCTGAGGAGATAGGCAGGGCAGAGTTTTTATTACAGGCTCATCGTTCAGGAGACACTTGAGTCTGTGCTGTTCCGCGAGTGCTTCCCAGCAATCCATACTGCCTCCCCCACCTCCAAAATCTTTAGCTCCATACAACTTTTTGTGCATATTTAGCCACTCTCTAGTGTTTCTCAGTACACTTTCCACATGGCAAGCTGCCAATGAAATTCAATAGATGAGACAGACTTTTAAAAATGATTAGAGCCTGCAAGTAAGTATTTGCTCCAAGATCTCTGCCATGCTTCAAGAAGGTTCAGAAATATGCTTGCCCTTCGTATGTCCTGTTATCAGACAATAACATCCTCCATAATTTTATGCTCCAAAAGCTTTTGGCAGTAGCAAAGAACAAAGGACCTTGTAATTGGCTTTTAAGAATGATAGAGTTACAGCATTGTTTCACCTAAGAAAAATGAAGGTTATTGTTCAAGGCCATGTATTTCACCCTATACTCTATTAACAAACAATAATCAACATTGGCACCACAAAAAGTAGTGGATCAAAATGTTCTGTTGTCACATAAGGCAGCTCGCTTGAACTGATGAGATGTTATAAGCTACATGTGGCTCTCATACTACTTTTCACTCACTTATTTCAACAGCCCCAAATCTAATAGCCTAGCCAGTGCTTGCGGCTCCTCTTATATAGAGGTTGAATGAAATACAAATTGTTCAAATCTGACAAACATTCCAGAATAATTCTCCTGTATGGAAATAATGGGCACCTGAAGGTAACAGAAAACTTTTCCCTCCCCTTATTTAAGGAAATGCATGTAAGGAAATGCACATTTTTATTATTTAGATTTGTAGCTTGAGTATGTAAAGGTTTTAATTCAAGGCTGCTACTGCTTAATATTAGTAAAGCCAGGAGGCAAATAAGTAGATACAGCAGATCTGTTGGCTGGCAGATACATAAATTAAGCTGTATATCAAGCGGTATTAGAGTTCGGAAGGATTATTTACCATTTGAATGGAAGAACTTCATCAACAAGATGAAGAACATCATCTGGCAAATATATATATACATCTAATGAATATCAAAATATACAGTCCAGTAGCCAACAGGATTAGCCTGAAAAGTCTTTCCTTAAATAAAATCAAATAATTCTTTAGCACACTCATTTAAGTATTCTGCTATGTCACCAATCAGCGTTAGTAAAGAAAAATCTTAAAAGAAAACAGCAATTACAGATTCAGTGTTCTATTTTCTCAGTGAGAACTTCTTTTTCCTATTTGAAGGAAATAAACATTCCAGGGTTCCCCGTATACACCTCATTAATCCACCTCTCTAGAATGGCTTTATCTGGATTCATGTTTGAGCGATGCTCTGAATCCTCTTTTAGATGCATAGTGCGATCCAAGTGAATGTACTCTGGACTAGCTCTCAGTAGACCATGGGTTTTACCATTGAGCTTGCCACTGACCTTGAAAATGACAGTTTATCTCTTTGTGCCCCTGTTTTCTGCATTTTTATGCACCTGCTCAGATCAACAGATCCTACAGACAGAAGTTGTCCCATTCCCTGTACCTTTGGCACACTTTGTGCAACAGAGTTCTAACATAAAGACTCTGCAGTAACACAAATTTAAGTAGCAAAAACTTATTCTTTTCCCTGAATTACTAGTGCCTGAGTGGAAGTCGGGTCAGATAGGTATGTAAAGCATCTGGAGGAAGAAAAGGACTCACTGTGCACTCACATCTAACTATTTCTCACACTTTTCTCAGTCTACAAGTGAATGGACATTTGCTTCTGGCAGTGAAAAATCTTTACCATGGTCAACCCTGTTGGCTGATGTAATAGCACCCACAAGAACCCTAATGAAAAGATGAACTTTGAGAAGGTCTTGACATTGGATTGCTTGTGGATCTGGGAATGAACTCAGCTGTCCAAGTCCACTAACATTATTGATAATTTGCATTTATTCCGTTTCACCACCAGGTTAAGAAACATCCTGCATTTAAACCACTTTAATTCCTACAATGGCAGGAGATAGCACCAGTTATTAGAAGTACACAGAAATCAAGAGGATTCAATAAGCTCCAGATGTTTTTTTTTAAGCTACGTTACAAAATTCCCTATGGTTTGGATTCTTACTGAGCAAACATACCTATCCCATCTTCAATTCCTCTCTTCTTTTCACACTTGTCTTCTGGTGCTTCCTCTTGTGCAATTCAATTTGGCAGGCGCAAGAGCATTTGTTTTTGTCATGCACAAGCTGGGGAATCCTATTTTGACATCTGATAGGTCTGCAGCATCCTTAGGGACTTTTAAAAGCGCATTGAAAACTTCATTATTTACAAAGCTTTACAGCTAGTGTGCACAAATCACCCATGGCTGATTTGTCAAAGGAAAATTTGACTGTATTTTAGATATCCACCTCTTGTAGGCTTTGCATAAACCTAAAAAGGGATTTTGTCCCATCTTACTATTTGGAGGACTTTAAAATTCATTTTTCCTTCTTCTTCTGCCATTTATTTTCTTTTACTTTGGGGGGATGAGAGAGGCTTCTTTTTCCACTGCTTTAGCAGCTTTCTCTGTAGTACTTCTAATATTTATTTCTCCATGATCATTACCATTTCAAGCCACGCTTATGGGAAAAAAAACCATCTTTTTATTTGCCATCTTCCCCTACCCTGCTCAAGCAACATTTTATGTTTCAGGTATGTGAAGCCGCCAGTTTTTTCACTTCCTCTACATCTCACCACCACCCATCAGCTCCAGGAAAACATTAGGGAGCAGTTTGTAGAGAATATCCACAAGCCGCACAGAAATCAGCAGGAGCAGCAGGTGTTCAGCATCTCTGAACATCAGGCTCTATCGGCATGTTTATGTCCTGCTCATTGCCCGAGAGGCTGAACACCTGCACCAGGCTGGTGTTGCCAGCTCTAGTGGTGTTACTGCGAATCTGAGGATATGTGGTAGTTTTAATCAGTGCTTCTCAGATCATCCCATTACATGAAAATCTCAGCTTTCATCACAGATTTCTCATCCTCAAGATGTCAGAGAAAAACATGAAAGCACCATCCAAGTGTCACCACAGATCAAAAATGCGTTCCAAAATCATTTAGTTTCTAAAGTATTATTTTAAGCCAATTCCTTGACTAAGGGGGACATAACTCATGATGCTTAAGACTGGCAGTACTGCAAGATTTCAAAGCCGTTTACATTCTGTTCCCATTACTGATATAAAGTACACAAGGTCTGTGCTAGAGGAGCCGGAGAAACACTCATGCTGAGTGGTCACTTGTTTTCTTTTAACGTTCACTTAAAATAAGCCTGTGTCACTTATGTAATCAAATGTTCCATAAATACTCGAGCAAGTAAGATACTGACAGGAACGTTCACTGGCTCCTTCTGAAAGGTCTATAATTTATCATCACATAAATTCTCCCCTGATTCAGAAGCCTAGTTCTCATCCAGTGGGAAAGTGAAGCATGCCACCTGATGCATGGACCCAGTCTGAGCTCCTGAGGATGGTGTATTCACTACAAGCCATACATATGTACCTCTCTATATATACTTATGCGTACACACAGAGTGTATAAACCTGCTATTCACAGAAATTACTTGGACTTTAATTTAATTTCAGGCAGCGAAGGTGTCAGGGTTTTAATCTGTTTGCAGAAAACCTGTAAGCAAAAAGAGGTTAGGTTCACAAGATATTTATTTGCTCAGCTCAGTTTTGTGTTTAATAAGTTATTGGATTTTCTGCTCTATAGGTTCTTAGCGGAGAGAAACAGATTTTACAAGGTTGATCTGTCTGCCAAATAAGAAAGAATCCTTCACAACCTGATAAGGGCACAAACATGGCAGTAGAGAGACCCAGCCCCTGCCTAACGTCCAGCTACATCCGTCAGGCTGGGCCAGCTGCTGCCTCGGCCAAATATTTCACATGTAAATGTTTAAATAGGAAACCACAATTCATGTTATGGGGAAACAGGATTTCCTGGCCTGCTGTTACTTGAAATGATTTATATTTTTGTTTTGTTTTTACTCTGCTTTATATGCTTCAGTCCATTTCTCTCTAGTTCTCTATTTGACCTAATACCTTGGCATAGCGATGCAAACAGTTAATTACATGCAAGACTGTATATATTCTCTTTGCTTGTGTTTTCTAGATCAGATTTGTTTCTTTGGTGTAAGTAGTAGTTCTTACCCACATTAAAAAAAAATAAATAAATTGGGAAGTTTTCTAAAATGCTTTTATTCTCAAAGCTTGTTTGATACACTCTTGGATCAGGGCCAAGCCACAGCTTTGTAAATCAAGGAACTTGGAAGTCTTTAAAAGCTATTGTAAATTATGTAGAGTGCTTGAAGAAAAACTTGGGTCCAGCGTATTTCCTCATTGTGTCTCATGCAGACAAATGACCTGCAAATGGAGCTGCACACTGAGGGGGAGGTGAACAAAATGATTCACTAACTGCTCTGCCATGAGGAAAGAGGAAGCAGGGAGAGCAGTTGTACATCAGCAAGAGGAAACTTTTTTTTATTCTTCTTCTTCCAGTTTTTCTAAGTCAAACACATAACTACTCCCCGCTCATGGATATCAAGAATGACTCTCTCACTTCCTTCTGACAGCGAGGATTTGGCTCACTGTATAACATTATTTCATCCAACACCCACATTTAGAAGACTCCAGAGCCTGAGAGAGTAGAAAACTAACTGCTCGCACAGGCTCGGTGTTATTAAAACTATTTGACTACTTATAGCAAAGAACAAACAACATGTAAACAAAAACCGTTCCTATGCAAGAGCAATTAGTTATTTTTTCAGTTGACTTCAGCTAAGAAGGGACTCTTTTTGTCAAGGCTCCTTTGTTTTTATTTCAGCTACTGTTTCTTTCTGCACTGATTTTTTGTAAACATTCTGGCTTGTCACGATTAGTTAGACTTGCCCAGCAGCGATGTACAGGATAGCAGGTATTGCCTCAAATAGAGAGGGCGGAGAAAAAGGCTAAACCTTATCTGCAAAGCACGCAGCTGAGTTTTTATGTTATGGAAAGCGTCCGTCTATTTTGGAAGATGGTATCTATCAAGCAAGCTGGACCACAGTGAAGAGCTCTTCCAGGCTCTACTGCACGATGGGGAAATCAATGAGCAGCCTCAGCCCAGCGCGATAGCAGTGAGGGAGCTTCTTGCTTTGCCCCCCGGGTCCACGAGGCCCTCATCACTTCCTGCCCTTAACACCCAGCTTTTCCAAGGGTAGGAGCTACATGGAGAGCGATGGCCTGGGGAGGTGGGCAGGCAGACAGGGAGGTGGGAGCCCAAGCCCCGAAAAGAGGGGACAGCTCTGCCCTGCTGCTGGGGGAGAGCACAGCTTGGGGAAAGGGGTCTTTAGGTCCTGTTTTTAGAGAACTTAATGTAGCCAAATACCAGTTCGGGCCTCTAATTCCTTTATTGAATCTGAGTCCTAAGGTATGTCCCTCGGTTTGGTGTCTCCTGGGAGTGACTAATGCTAAATTGCTGACTAATGCTAACAATTGGTGATAATTGGAGACTAATGTTAATAATTGGTGACTAATGCTTTACGGAATGGGAGAACAGATTCACTTAATACACTTCGGTAATCCACAGGTTGATGCAATAGTCACATATGAAACTTAGCCAAAGCATCACTTGAAGATATTTTTGAGAACCCATATGTTAATGCTCGAGCATATTTTGGCATGTAATCACATGCATAAAGTCCCTTCTCTGTATAGCGTAAAAGAAAGAGGTTCCTGCCGAAAGCGCAGCGCCCGCCTGCGAGGCTGCCGACGCCTGGAGCCCGCTGCGCGCTGCAGCTACCTCGGGCGGGCTAGCGAAGCGAGGAGGGCTCTCGGCTGCCTCTCTTGGGGCGTGCGTGGCACTGCCGGGGCAGAACGCATGAACAGCTCTGCGCGCGGCCGAGTGCCCGCTGTCTGCTGTTGGCAGTGTACGCGCATTATTGCACCTGTTGAGAGCCATAAGCAACATTCAGCTCACCTGCCTATAGCAATTTTTTTTTTCTCCCGCCAGTAGAAATGCTTCTCCAGGTTTAAAAACAACCCGTCTGCAGATTCAGCCCACTTAGAAGGAGTGTACGACACCAGAAACTGCACGCAAACTTTCTACCTGGCCGAGGCTGGCAAGGGGAGCCCTACAGAGAGTCTGTGCCTGCTCCCATTAGCATGGCCAGCAGAAAGTAGCTTTTTCCACAGATACATTCTTGAAACAAAAGCACTGCTTCCTCAGTTAGCTGGAATGATTAGTCTCATGATGGGAATTTTTATTCCACGATGGGAATTTTTATTCCACCATGGGAAGCCAGGCAGTTTCTTCAGGCTTCCCAAGTGGGGAACCTGTCACAACATTCAGCTGGAGGATAGACATGGAAATGCTACTGGAAGCACAAAAGGCCACAGGAGGGTTCAGGAAAGGGGAGCAGAGGTGCCTGGAGCTTGCAGAAGGGGTGCGTGACGCCTGACTATGAGCTCTGGAACAGGCTAGCTTGTAGGCACAAGTCATTTTCAGCAGCCAAGGCCAATGCCATTGTGCATGGAAACAGAGTACTGGGGACCCGTTGCAGTATAGGGCTAGAGATGCCACTTATTTTGGCAAGTAAGCTGCAAGCGTCAAACAGTGAAAACATCCGCAAATCCCTCAGTGGAGTTATATTAAATATTATCGTATCCCTCAGCGGAGTTATATTAAATATTATCGTATATTATGAATGTCTTTTTTTTCATGTTATTTTCAAAGTATCAAATAAAATACGACAGGGGTTTCTAGCCAAGGTGGTAGGCTCAGATGCTTTACAAGTGAGGTCTAGAAGGGCAGCAGAAGGCCTCGGTAGGATCTGTGTTGGCAAGGTCGGTCCAGAAGTTACTGTTCTGCTTCTGACCTCACCTCTGGAGGGACACAGGCGGGGGAAGATCAGGAGGGAGGGTAGTTCATCCGTATGAGGTAATGAATATGTTCAGTTTTCTCAGCTGAGAAAAGGCTGGGAACCTTGTTCAGAGCCAGCTACACAAGAGCTATTGCGAACCGGTTGCGGAGCATCCTCCACATCAGCCGCCTAATCCCCTAGGTATAGAAAAGCCGACTCAGCAAACCCATGTCTTACGCCGTCAGATGGGAGCGGGAGTTCGGAGTGAGAAATAGGCAGCTTTTGTAATCACCTCCGCAGTGAATAACCGAAATCCAAAGGATTTTCCAGCCCTGAGCGCAGACCAGCAAGCAGGAGTCAGTGGCAAAGCTGGCCCCTGGGCGCTGCAGCTGTCCTGGCTGCCCGCGGTCTGGCTGTGCTTTCTTGCAATGCTGCCTTTGAGGTTTGAAAAATGCTGGGAAAGAGAAGATAAAAAAGCAACTTGCCCCTGGGGAGCCTGTGTGATACAGACTGAGCTCGTGCTGTTGGCAAGCACTCATTCATGTTCGTATGTGACACATTTATTTCTATTTGTGTATATGTAACACAGCATATATGGATGCATAGTCTGTATTAGATAACATCATACTGTAAAGAGAGTAAAGAGAGCGACTTCTTTATTTCTGTCACCTATATACATTCACTACCCTCTAAAACAGGGTTTTTAATTTTTTTTTTCTGGTTTGTGGCCACCAGTGGAGCTGCTTACACCTGCAAATTGAGCAAAACCTTTCCCCAGTACGTTTGTTTTTCTTATATACTTTCTACCATCTCCTTAGAAGTAATTCTCAAATCCTCAAGGGTCAGTGGACCACAGGTTTAAAAAATAAAAAAAAAAAAAAAAAAAAAAACACTTAGAAACTCTGATCAAAAAAACCTTAGGCCCACTGTGCTGAACACTTCCAAAGAGCAGAGTTAATATCCCACCTCAAAGGTTTTGTAGCAGAAATAGATAAGATGAAGAGAGGAGATCTGGGGAAGAGGAGGCACCGGGAAGCAAGGTCCCTTGCCTGAAGCAATCCTGGTCCCTGGCAGAACTTGGTCCCAGTTTGCTTTGGTGGTGTGCTGATCTCCATGGGATAAACAGCCCATCTTCCATCCCGGCATAAAGCTGTGCGTGAACTGAAGGAAAGCAGATGAGATTTAGCAGGCAGAGGCAGGATCCTGGCTTGAGAGAGGCTGCATTTACCCCTGCCCAGCTCAGCTGGGCTTCGCGCGCTCTGAGCAAACCTGGCGCATCCATTTAAAAGCACTTTTGTGTCTTCCGGGGGCTCGTGGCAATCACTGTCACCTCAGCAACCCATCGGGAGCAACATGACGCACTGCAGCCTCCTAATTGTGTTGTCACAGTGCCCGTGCCGCTGTCAAACCCGCCTGGGCTGCGGGCAGGCCCCGCTGTAGAAAATCAGGTTTCTGCTATTATCAGGTGTCTGTTTGGTCTCTGCTCTGAGATGCTGCTAATAGGGAAGGACAACCCAGACAGGCATGACCAGCAGGAAGTCTCTCTCTGCTCCAGCCCGGCAGCTGTGCATCCGGCAGGAGCAGTTCAGTGTTAACTGAAGCGGGCTGCGCCTTTCTTGCAGAGTTGGCTTTGGCCAACATAATAATGCCACATTTCTCATTTTAAAAGGCTTTCTTCAGCTGCCTTAGGTATGTGTATGCATAATCTATGTAAATATTGTATTTGTAGTTACATAAGGCCAAATTATTTACATAAGTAAAGGTGCCTTCTATACAAACTCATCTTGGACCACCTCAATGCGAAAAATACATAGAGAATCACCTGCTAGGGAAGGAACTTTACTTCAGCGGGACAGGTCGGAGCTAAGGATGACCGTTTTTCTTTAAGTTGATGTGTTTCTGTGACTTGTGTTTTTGTGAGAGCATGGTGAAATGCAGCTTGCTTTAAGGACACATAGAATTATGTTTATTTACTGACAAATATGAAGGGTTTTCACAGCTAACTCTTTTAAGACTAGTCTGTGGATTTGCAAAGATACTATTTCCCGTTTTGTTTTTTGGTGTTTTTCTTCCAACAACATGTTAGAAATGATGCTTAATTTTAGAAGATTACATTCATCATGAGAGAGTTTATATTAGAGAGCCCTGCAGTTTATGTGTGAATATTAAAGAGTACATCTGGTTGGAAATTAAGTGTTATTTTATATATAAAATATGATGAAAGTACAACCTGAATGTATGGCAGTGGACAAAGAAGCAATTTGTCATATAACATCCAAGAAAGAAGTAGAAATATAATGTTGCTAGTGTGGGTACCTTATCAGAGAATTCACAGTGTGAGTGGAAGAGTTGAAAGGATCTTATGAATTGATATGCTGGTTATTTACAGCTCTTAGTAAATCTTTACATTCTAACAATAGCTCAAATTTAATAAAAATTGTTATAGACTCTAAGATGTACTATTAGAAAATAAAGAAAAGGAAACCCTGTGGCAGGAACCTTGTCAAAACTCGTACAAATAAATATAACAGTAAATTACAACATAAGTCACCCTTTATTATTAATAAAATGTGGACATTTTGGCACTAGAAAACAGCAGGACAGACTTGGCAGTTTAGCTTCTTCAGAAAAACTATTCTGTTTTTTGTTTGTTTGTTTTTTAGGATGAAAAAAAATGGTTTGTTATGCAAACTGCAATGCTGAATGGTCTCTGTTTCTGTATTTCCTGCATTCAAAGAGAAATTGCAGCTGGGCTAAATGTAAAGAGCAAACCTAGGCTAGACATCAAATCACAGGAAATCAGAGAATCATTATGTAGTGTTTTCATGAACAAGTGAATTGCAGTCCTAGTGCAGCGCAGTTATAAGTGAGTCTGCTGCTGAGGAATAGTTAAAAATTAAAATATGATCATCATAACCACAGGGCTATTTTCTGAATTTGCTTTGTTAGTCAATATGCATGGACAAAACAAAGAGCAGGTTAACCTATCCATGTTACCTAACTTGTTAGATAATAAGAACCATAATTACACCAAATAAAATCAACTGCTCATGGGAATAGATCATTGATTTCTTTTGATACCACTATTTCACTAACTCTTACAGATTAAGCTAAATAGGTTGGCAGTCTATATATAGATCAGTGAAAGCTTATTTTCACATATAATTCTTTTTTTTTTTTTTTCCTCTCCCTAGCTGAATTAGTAAGCTGCTTCCCTGGTAACAGAAAAAAATGACAAAGTTTCTGTCTTTGCATTCTTAAAATAATTTTTAAAAGCGTATTCTCCCCTAAGATTGAGGTAGAAATGCTATTTATGTAAATAACAAGTCAGTGTTCAGAAACAGTAACACATTGATATGTTCCCTATGTTTTACACAAGATTATTTCAAATACTGAATAATAAATACCTACAATGAATGGTTGTTAGAATACAATCAAGTATTGAATCCCAATAAAAAGCATTCAAATATCAATAACATTTTTTATTTCCTAAACCTGTGTTTAAATTAGATTAAACTTTTTGCAGAGTCCTCTTTCACTTCCTTCAATGAAGCCTTATTAAAGATTATCCTCTTGGCTGGGTTTCTGGAGAATGATTTCATATGACAAAGATCATTGTGTATTATGCAGTCAGAAGATGTCTCTTTGAAGTCTGTCCATACTTCTTTGTGCATACTTGTGGTCTTTATCCTATATTTGGATTTTAAATACTCAGGGCCAGGATTTAAATCCTGGTTAAACCCCCCAAATTATGAGATTAATTTTATATTTGTGAGTGCGTATATATTTAGCATTGTATTTTGATCTGTCTTTTGACTCTTTGGACTCTGCTCATCCCAGCACATGTGAAAAACAATTACTACTGGACATTTCCCCAGATCTCTTGCAAAAGTCATTCTGGGTTGATCCAGAACCTCTCATCTCCTCATCCATCCTCACCTCCCCGGGACAAATGATTTTTAACAGTTGCATTGAGAACTTCTTGAGAGAAAAAAAAGCATCCTCTGATCTCTTCTGTAGAACACAATGAGATGCAACTCTATCACTCATCTCCTTTAGATTATGGCCAAGCACAATAATAAAGCTCAAGCAGAAAAAGGAAATTATACATTAATAATTATTGATAATAATAATTATTAATCATCTATTTTGCCAAAAATTGTGAATCTGCCTTGCAGAATTTTTGCACATGCACATAAACTAGCAGCTTTAAAACAAATGAAAAACTGTTCTTAACCTTTTCTTCTTGTAAAGTTGGAACATACTCAGTATGTCACAAAACTCCTCAGTATTTCAATATTACATAGCCAATACAGTTCTTTCAGACTGCAAAGAATTTGTTTAGTAAGAACTCAGCAGCTAGATCCCTCAAAGGCAGATAATGGATCATTGTGCTGCCAGGATTTAGCTCGGCCTTTTTCAGCCTATACCTTATATAGCACTTTACATTATACTAATTTCTGGTACTTTCCTAATAAAATGAAAAAAAAAATGTTGATCTAGATCTAGCGCAGCTGAAATCTAGACTGTATAAACACTCTCATGGCGTAACTTTGATATGAGGGACTTCTGGAACAGATAAACTTCAACAACCACTGTATTTTAGTGGCAGAAGAGAAGCCAATGGCTTCCTGAGGACGGAGATTTCCCAGATAACTAACGAACACCTTGGCCTGATGTGCTAAGATTTAGCAAACACTAAATTTGGCTTTAAAGCTTCTCATGCAAGATCAGAAGGACACTCGTCACAAAAGGCAAAGCATAATGTGCTAGCCACAGACCCTCCCTGTTTAAACTCATTCCAAGATTTTTGATGGTTATTGCCTCTCCTGAGCAGCCAGTATGAAACATAAACTGTCATGTAACCCAGCTAATTCAGCAGAAATGCAGTCATCTGCCCACAGCCAAGTAGTGCTACATGATTGACTGATCTCAGGGTTGGTATTAATGATCTTGAAAACTTAGTTGGAGAAGGACGGTACATCGTAGGGGCGACATGAAGCATGCAGAGCACAATAGAAGGAATGGGGTCTCCTCATCACATACTTGTCTGTGGAAAAGACAGGAAATTATAGAAAAGTCCACAGTTATCAACATGATACTTTTCACTAGCAGGACAATTCTTACCTTCAAGAAGATCATTTAGCAAGTATTTAATAGTCACAATTGGTTTGGTAATCGAGGATTAATTCATTTCTGTGGTAATTTTAAGAAAATCTGCATGATGAATTATTTAAAATATATAAACCAGAGGCATTACATAATCACAGTATTATTTAAGGGTTGTTTTGTAACACAGTATTTGTTACTGGCATCAGTACTGCACTGAAAGGAACACTGAGACTTCCTATTTGGTTTGGCTATTAAATGAAAAAGTAATTTACACTCTTCTATGCACAGCCACATTCCCAAATCCATCCAGAAGACAAAGCAAGTGAGATATATCTCTGGAGCTTTACTGCAACCGTTGACTTAGCTATTATTGCACTTCTTCCCTGCAAAAAGCACTCTTCAGATAACTTAGAAGCCAAAAAAAGGAAAAGAGGCTGAATAAATAAATAAATAAAACGTATAGATTAGCCCTTTCTCTAAGCTAAAATAAAATTACAAGTTATGAAAGCAAAGTTTTTATGGAATGCAAGTAACATGTGAGCCAGATTAACATATCTTTATTAGCATGCTACTGAAACCATATTCTAACCCGTTTTGTGAATGTGCATTCTTCCCTTTTACTATTTATTCCAGAAGAGGGAATACAGATACTATATTTATGTGGTCTTTCTCAGCAGGCTTGCAACTTTTTATATAACAGCATATAGCATATTGCAAATCATATCTAACAATGCTCAAAGCTACAGGAGAAAAAAGAAATAAGTGATGGGGAATGAAAGTTGCTTTCCTCCTTTAACATCTGGAGGACATAAGAAGAAAAGAGTAACTTGAGGACTGTATTTCATGTGTAATTTCTACACTATTTTGAGGATGGTTTCTTGACTTCACCTTTCACAGTCTTTTCAGTATACAATCTGTGCACTTCACTTTAAGTAATCTCTGTCTTCCCCAAGGAGCTTCATGAAAGAAAATTGGAGTTCTTTGAAGTCCCTGACCAACGCAAGTCCTTTTGCTTCACAGCCAGGAAGAGTACTGCTGTTTAATATTCAAAGTTAGATTGGGTTAGTTTCTAAAAAGTGTTATTTCAGGATATCTTGATGGTTCATGGTAGAAGTCAAGTGCAAATTTCCATGTGATAGGCAGGATAATTAACACATATCACAACTGAGAATCAAACGGATACTCCTGTGTTTGCTGTAAACAGTAAACGCTGCGCTATTCCAGAATGTATGCTAAATTCAATACACTTTCCACTATGAATGACAAATTCCCACCCTAGTTTCCAAAATCCAAGAAACTCTAGTCAAATTCCTGCAAAGATCTCTGCTGTTTTCACAGAGAACCTAATCAGGCTTAGCATACTCATCATAAGGAGTCATCTCATCAGTGAGTTATATTAGATGTTTTATTACCATCACTGCTAGTCCAGTGAGGAGACAAAGGAGTTGTAAAAAGAGATGACAGGACTCAGGTGTAGGTGCAACAGTCCCTCTACTCACCAGAGAAGTTTGCTAGCAACGAAGTTGAAGGATTGTTCCAAAGCTGTGGTAAAGACAGAGAATAAGGATGAGAAGATACAGTAAGCTCGTCAAACTTTGCCTCTTAACTACCAGTGGCCAATAAATAAAAACACCACTTCAGCCCATGCAACATTCAGGAAGGAAATGCAGTTTCGCCCACATCTTCAACTGTGTCGTTCCCACATTCTGTTCAGATTGGTAATTCCCGCTCTCTACTTTCATAGACTTGAAGTTTCTTCATCTCAAATCTGCTTGGCCATTATCTAGGAGATCCTAATTTTAGTTTCTAGACCTACCTAACTAGAGAAATAATCTGAGGCAAGGTTTTGACCTGGTTTCCCTCTTTATATAATCTCATATAATTTTATGATCTCATAATCCCATAATTGCAGAAGAAAACTGAAAGTCCATGAGGTAGCTGCACAAAGAGGAATGCTCCTATCAGTGGGAAACTAAACGGCAGACATACCAGTCCTGGTTGCTACCTTTTACTGAAAGGGATAAATGAGAATTTAAATCCTCACAGACAGAGGAAGGATTTGGTAAAGAGAGCTCTGGGCTGCCTAACTAATGGGCTATCAGATAAAATCAAGCATTCCCTTTTCAGAAGGTCAAATTTCTGCACCAAGGAGCGCTCAGGTGACAGGAAATGCACACTCATTTGAGAAGGGCCTCTACCTGCAGGGTCTGCTCAGCAGTACTATGGCCTGCAAGTGCTAATGAGAGCATGGAAACTTGCTTTGGTAGAGGTTTAGATATACATTTCCTTGGCACTGATTATGGAGATTCGGCAACGTCCAGGATCACATGTTGGCTGTTACATAAGCAACAAGGTATTTTAATGCAGTGAGGCTTTTGTTAATGTGTTGTGGCACAATGTTTTCAGATTTCTTACCTAGGATCCTGGTCTTGGAGAGAGTCCAGCCATGCTAGAGACTGAACATAAGACAGTTCACATTCCCCCCAAATTTTGGCTCCTTAGTTTGGTCCACACAAAATGTGTAGGAATTACCTATAACATCATGTCAGTAATCTCATGGCTGAGATTATAGGTAAATTATAAGAGGAAAAAAAAAAAACAAAAAAAAAACCCTCTAAGAACCATCTCTTGACAATGTAGCTCTTTCCGTCTTTCTAAACCTAAAATGCAGGCGTACTCCAGAACCCGCCTCCTTCAGCAGCTTTGGGGAAGCTCAGTGCACCTGAGGAAACCTAGGAACTGGGAGCTCTGCTCTGTCATTGTTGTGGACTAGCTGTTCCCAAATCTGCTGCTGGGTTTTCTGCTGTGATTACTCACTTTCTGTTCAGATGATGGAAACGGAGACTAAAATTGAAGTCAAGGAGAAGTTTCCTAGGAGTTCAGGTTTGTTCCGACCCATCTAATGCATTTTTTTGCTTTAGCAGTTTTACATTTAAATAAAACCAGGGTGCTCTTTAAACACAAATTAGTTTGGTTCCTTGAAGCCAAGCCAAACCAAAATGAAAGTTGAAAATAGCAACTGAATACTTCTGCTAAATAGGATCCAAGGATCTGCAGCAAGGAAACACAGGGTTACTTTTTAGTCTGACAATGCAAAAGGTACTTTTTAATTCACTGGCTTCCAGGCCCAGCAGAACTTAGGGCAAGTTATAGAGAAGGTACAGCACTGTCTGGGGAGTCTCGCTTTGGTGCATTTCCAGTACTGGAGAGACCGTGGGCAAGGCTGTCTACATAAATTAGAGCAGGCTGCCTGGTATAGACGGGGCTGCCTCACAGGATCTGCACTGCTGCTGGAAATCAATACGCGCTAGGACTGTGGCCGTACAGGGAGCAAATGAAACCGGCTGCACTGTTTGCTTTTATGAAGACTAGACACGCTTCAGTTTATCTGCTGGCAAACAGTAAACAAGGCAATAAGAGAAGGAAGACACCTGAGGTAAACAATGTGATTCTAGAGAGTCATGTAAAAAAGTCTGGGCTGTTCGGTGGGAAGCCTCATTTTGCTCAGAGCCAAGCCCTGGTACACTGCAACAGAACGGATTGACCAAGGCCTTGAGATCAAAAACAGCATGAAAGGATAAAAATAACACAGGAGCTAGGAAAGGCTGGAATAAGCTAACCAAGCTGTAGCAAGGGAGAAAGAGCTGCAAACAGCCCCTCTCCCAGCCAAATACATGAAAGATGGGAGCTGAGCAGACATTGCCAGGGCACACAAGAGAAGACTGCGATTAATGAGAAAGGATCCACGGAGATGATCTTCCAGACCTGGCCCACAAAAGGTGTCCGGGCACTTTGATTCCCGTTTAGCATCTGCACCCTCCTGTCTCTGTACACCAGGAGCAAGCAGAGATTGCTTCGCTCTGAAGAAGCTGGTTTTGAGTCATTTTGGCTGTTGTCAGCGGCTCCCAGAGGGAAGGACGTGCAGGTGGCACGCACAGCTGGGCCTGCCACGTTGATGGGATCTGTCTCGCTTCCTTCATCTCTCTCTGGATGGAGCCACTTGATCTCCCCACTGCTGGATGATTTGAGCAGCAGCTCCCTTCCAAAGTTGACATGGAACAAAGAAACCCATCTGAACCACAGCTTGCCTTGTAACGGTGATAAATGACTGTGTTCCCTGTGCCAAAAATGAGAACCATGGCAGGTAGCCTTTACATTTCCTCCCTACCACCAGAGGAGTCTCCCCTGGGCAAGAGTCACTGGTGTCTCTGGAGGGACAGGCACCACAGGTCACCAGAGCAGAAGTCACTGTCTGTTGCAGATACTGGTCCAAAGCCTCCTATGGATGTCTAAATAACAGGGACCTTGAGAGAGTTTCGAATCATATCAAGTTACATTAATATTACCTGTTCAATGCCCTTATACCCTAGCTAATGAGTGTCCTTATTGCAAGGCTTAATTCAGTTTTCACTGTACCTTTTGAGTTCAGCCTGAAAGCTTCCTTTATTAAATTCCTGCTCTGCTAGTTCAATAGCGAGCCAGTAAAACTATGGTACAGTAAAGTTTTAAGTCAAATTGCATAGAGCAGGCAAGAACTGTTCTTCTATAAATCCACATAATAAATTCTAATGGAAACCTAGTGTATTAGTCCTTGTCAGGGTAACACCAGCTAGAGAAATGCCACACTGGTCATTCTAAGCAGAACATGAGCGCTCCCAAGTAACCCCTCATCGATGCATATTCTCCTCTATTGTACTGAATTGCATTTGTGTCCCATTGTTCCAACTCTTCCATGTTTTTGAATGGTATTCTCCAGGAAAGTAGCCTATTCTGTGTAAATATCAAACCCTTTTACTGCTTCATTAGGCACAGAGCTTCTGTAAAGCAGCAGGCCTTTTACAGGAACTCACAAGAGACGGAAAACAATTACTGACCCCACAACGCCCATTGCAATTAGAGAGCCGATTTGCAGCAAAACTCTGCCAGCTCCCAAACGCAAAACCTTCAGCGTTAAAGAACAGGCCATCCTTCCAACTCGGTAGCTGTGCTAAGTTCTCATGGGATGTTGAATATTTAGGGGATGCTGCCGGGAGGCAGCCAGCTAGCTGGGAGTCCACCTTTAACCCCCATGCGAAACTCCTGCTCTGGGGCAGAGCTGTCAGGAAGGGAACCAAGCACAAGCACATGAAGAAAAATATATGATCCTCTGTTTATGGACTGCTTTTTTACAGCATGGTTCAACTCTCTCACCATCCACAATAACTTCTCCACTGTTTATCTCAGTAGTTTATTTATTTTACCCTCCACTGCATGAAGCGCTCAGTGAAGCCTGAGTAGTTCATAAAACTTTTGGCCTTTATCAAGCGACACTAAGTTCTTGCCTCAGGTATGTAAGCACAGGCAAACATTCACATGCTTCAGGACAAAAATAAAGGTGCCATGTGTCTGCAGGCCAGATAGCAAATCTAAACAGATTTTAGAACCTGCTTGCATCCTTATAGCAGTTCTACAGAAGCAAAACTAAGCAACAGACATTTGTGCACCAAGATCAAAGGTAAACGCAAAAGAGAAATTTAGGCTTTGATCTGTGTTTTAAAAGCTGATACAAGGAAAGGCAGTACTAGGTTTCTTGTCCTTCTCTTATTTGCTATCAGAATGTTATTTATTTGGCACCATTAGCCAAAATATATATCTTTTTAATCACTAATCTGTTATTTCCTCCTTTTCTTTCTGATGCATGTAAAAGACAGTACATGTCAAGCCACAGAAATTTTAACTCTATTAAGAAATTTTAATTCTGCCATCAAACATCATTGTTTCACAGGAAGCAGCATGTAAAGGTATTTTCACCCAAAGTTGGCTGTTCTTCTTGGTGGGTATATGATACGTAAGTGTGCCTATGAGCTTTACGTAGGGGAAAGAAGACTTGAAAGGATGCAGCTTAGATCCTTGAAAGTACTGCAGTTTTCATCAGAGGAGGGTGATAGCCTGGTGTGGAAGCAATAAAGAACATAAAGTAGCAACTGGGACAGTAACTGAAGTCATTTTGCTTCTATGTCCTCCACATACTGAGCACACTATGCCTTCCTTAAATGGCTAACTTCTGCATACGGAGTCTAAATATTGCCACCCCGTGGTCTGACAGCACTAGCTGCCAGCCCAGTGAGCAGGGAGGCAAGTCACATTTCCTAGGTGGGCACTGTGCATTCCAGCCCTCACAAGCTGTTTGTTTTTATTCCAAATCCACCTTTCTTGCTGTGGGGCCCTGACAAAAGAAGTGGTTCCCTAATGACCCAGCTTTCCCCTAGGGCCCTTTTTTTTTTTTCAGGTGCTCCAGCCTGCCTCTTTCCTGCTACTACACAGCATGAAGAAAAGCAGAAGTTAGGAGCAAGTGCAGCTTCTTTTCCAAAATTCCTCTGCAGCATCGCACAGCCCAGTGAAAATGCCCATGGGTTTATATGGAGAGCAGAGACAACGGGCAAACCCTTTATCCAAGCCAAGCGTTCCTCCCTGCCTCACAAGTGGAGGCATTTCCACAGGAATTTCCCCATGGAATAGTTTCTATAAGAAATATGCTGAGAGGAGAGCAGAAGTAGCCATGTACTTAAAGGGTCAGGTATCTTTAGAGAAAGGCAAGTGAAGCAGCGATGGTGTTGCTGTTTATCTGTACCTCCTAATGGATCACTGTTTTTGTAGCGAGGCTAGGTGGTGCTAATAAACCAACAGTTGTGCTGCCTGGAAACCATGTCTTAAAGGTTGACGAGGGAAACAGGGAATTGCAGCAGGGAACCCTGAGAATGCAGGTATATGGTAGCAGGGACGCTGAAGGGACAAGTGCTAGAGGCTGCAAGGATATAAGCACAAATCCCTGACGGTCAGCTACTAATCACTACTAATCACAGGAAGGAGTTTTTGAGAGCAGGGAGGAACCGCTCTTACGGCATAATTTGAAAACGTACAGAACTGTGTAACAACCTATTGCATATGCCCATGATTGGTAGCCTAGGCAGAGCCATCTTCAGATCATACATAAGATCTCGATGAACCCAGCTAGTTGCACGAAACATTCCAAAAGAGACTGATATGCTGTGCTGTATTCCTATGTATTATTGGTATCATTAAAGGGAAAATCATGTCTATTGCTCATTTTTGGTATAGTATTTTATTACTTGTGGTTGGTCTGGTACCCAACTTTTGAGGCTTAGTATTAATTAGTTTAAATGGAAAAAAATAATTAAAGAAAGCATTTTCTTATCTTTTTTTTTTTATTTTTTAACCTCCTCTCTCAATTTAAATAACTGAGGAGTAGTGGGGAGAATGGATGCACCCACTCTTCCTCTGAACTGTGTACTAGTACTTTTTCTTTAGGCATAAAACAGCTCTTTTAAGGTAATTTCATGGAGAAGTTACAGAATCATGACCAGATGCAGAGATGTTGGGAATATGAGGGAGCAATGAGCTCAAGTGAGATCAAAATTTCAGTCTTTTGTTCCCACCTCTGTATCATTTCCTGAACACGCTACACTTCTGAAAGATTCTTCAGAGAATGGCCAGTGCCATCAAAAATAATGTAGATCTGGTCACTCTACTGATTTCTTTAACAGTGTGGGAAGGTGTCTTTGCTACTCACTGTCCCATTACAAGGGCATCCTGACACATGACCAGTGCTGTAGAGATGTCCCCGTCCTTTCTGCGGTGGTGCAGTTGATTTACAACCCCCTAAACTGTCTGAGAATTTGGAGTTTCCCCATCCAGTATTTATTGCTCCTCCAAATGGCTGAGGTGGGAGAGAAGGTAAGAGCTGAACTCTGCTCCCTCCCCAGGCAGCGAAGCCAAAGCTCAGGAGACAGAGCGGTTTTGACTTGGTGCTTTCTGCAGCTGCAGTGAAGCCTTCAGGCACTTGCTCACCATGGGAAAGAAACAGCAAGCCAAGAAGCAAATCTTATCAGTAACCCGAAAGAAGAAGGGCGGCATCCACAATTTTCTTTTGTATTTTCTCCAAGATTTCCTATGGAAAAAACAGTTTGTTTGTTTTTTTCTTTTTGAAAACAGTCCTCAGGTGGTTGCTCATAAGCAGAGCTCATACTGAAAGGAAGCAAGGGCGCTTGCCAATCCTGTGCTCATTAAGCCTGTTTGTGTTCTGCCCGAGTGGATGGCAGCTCATCTTCCTGGGAACGGAGCGAACGTGGGACGGCCCTGCAGGTACCTGACTTTTGTTGTAGCCAGATGGTGCAGGTCCTGCTGCCTGGGTCGCAGCCCGTCGCTGTAACCTTCACCTCCCGTGCCCCTGTCGCAGCGTGGCGCGTGAAACTCCAGCAGCTGAGGGCTGCGTTTTTGAATGCCCCACTGTGGTTTCAGTGAAGATTTTCCTTGACAACCCAAACTGGGCCTTTGAGGTTTGAAACACTTGATTAAATGTTTCTGCCCCTTTGGGGAATTTCCCGCCGAAGCCAGTGAAATGCAGCATGGCACCTGCTGGAAATCAATGGGAAAGCTCTTGACAGCCTTCCTTGACATGATTCCTAGCCCAAATGTGCTCCCTCAGGAGCCTGGGACTGTGTAAACACTCATTCGACTTGCAGCTTCAAAGCACATGTCTTTATATGTCTTATTATTTCTTTTTAATACAGTATGGATTGGGAAAAAGAAAAAAGGAATCCTTCCTCTGTTTTTTATAATCACAGAAGCTGATCCACTCACCAGTTAGGGCTGCAAAGGTGAAGGCTTTGGAAGGAACCTTCAAGATCTATGATGTGCTCTCTTCCTCAAAAAGCTAAGGCACCTTCTTCTATTTCCATCTCGCAGTCACATCCCACAGATAACCATTCTCTTGGCCTCTAGCCGGAAAACTGAACGTGGAGACACTGTGAAACTGTGTTTGGCTTTGCTTTGTTTTCCAGAGAGAGCTGAAATGAAACAGCTGAGCATACACAGATAGGAAAGAGGGTGTTTGGGGTGGAAAAGAAAGAGAGAGAAAGAGAGAGGAAGGAGGGAAGGAAGGAGGGAAGGCAGGAAGGCAGGAAGGAGGGAAGGAAGGCAGGAAGGCAGGAAAAGGAAGGCAGGAAGGAAGGCAGGAAGGCAGGAAGGCAGGAAGGCAGGAAGGCAGGAAGGCAGGAAGGAAGGAAGGAAGGAAGGAAGGGAGGGCAGGCACTATTAAATCAGTTCAGCATATCATACCAAAAAGGGGAAAAGGGGCAAGGTAACTAACCACTCAAGGTAACTAACCAGTGTGACTCTCCCCGCACTTCCAGGCGGCCCGTGGAACAATTGCGTCCAACCTCCTCCCACCAAAACCTTCCCGCTATTCTAAGGTTACGGTAAGCGTCCAAAAGCCTAAATGGAATTGCCCCTCTAAGCAATCTTCACCTAGGAAGCAGGAGGAGGATGGAGGAGGATAGACCTGACGCCCACCACCTACACAGCTGGCGCAGCAGCCGCTGCCCTGCCCACCCTGGAGCTGCACGTGGCCTCCGGAGCCGCCACAGCCGTCGAGCCGCAGGTGCCGCTGAAAAGGCCGGGTGCCCCAGCTCAGCACCGCAGGCCAGAAAGGCTGTTTCTTGCTGTGGGCAAGAGCTGAGGTTGGACGGACTGCGCTCAAAGCAAATCCTCTTCTCTGCAACCTTTCTGTCCCATGGGCGTAGGAGAAACCTTGTGCACTTTCCAGCCTCGCATTTTTTATTTTTTTTTTCCCAAGCCTTCTCTGCAAAACTGCCTGCGGACTAATGGAAAATAAGCACATCTTAGTGCGGGTGGGTGGATCTGTCCCGGCACACAGTCACAGCACCCTTATCACTATGGTATCCAAGCAGCCGTCCTAATCCTTTTCAAATTCTTGTACCTAAGCCCAGAGCGTCAGATGCACATATTTAAAAATAAAACCAAATAAACAAGCCCACTGAAAGGGAGCAAAGTAAATTCTAAGTCTTTAGGCTTTCAGATTAGCCTGGGATTTCACAGTTTGATCAGCCTGTCCTAAGGTACTTTTGAATCTGCTCCAGTATAGAAAATATCCCCACAAGAATCCCCAGAGTTTTAACATGCAGCTTCAAACTAACTGCTAGTGTAAATTATTTGACTCATGATAGAAAAGACAGAAATGGATTTATGGACAACATTTTTCAAATATTAGGCTCATAAAAATATTCACATTGTGGAGGTGAGCCTTCCAGGAGACCTGCCAGTATGGTTTGGGGCTGTTTGACTGGATTTTATTTGTGCAATAGTCCATGAGGTCAGTGTATTTATTTTCAACCAATAATATTACTGACTGCAGTTAATGTTTGTGTGAATAACTATCCCGAGAGGAGACTAATTGTTAGTATTCATCTTCAGCCCCGCCAACGGCACCTCCAGCTCCCGCTGTTGGAAAATCAAAAGCCTGGGAGCTGAAATAGGATGAGAAGCAAGAAAATGTTCAGTCAAAGCCCTTCAAGCCCGTTTTATTTCTATGCTGGGGAGATGTGTGATTGCTGCTTAGTTTCTCTGCCCAAAAGGCAGACAGTTTCAGTTTATGTATGACTTTATTTCATATACGGAAAACTCAGAATGGTATTTAAATTCAGTGGCTTTAAATTCAATAAAAAAAAAAATGTTCCTGAAGTATACAGTAGCTGGTTACAAACACAAACACAAATTCTTTCCATGAAACCTCAGAAGCTGTCTGGTGCATGTAATGAAGAGCTTAATATACATTACATAATTATAGAATGGACTTAAATCGTGGTTTTGTTTCTCCACTAAAAATATTATAATACAAAGCTGTTTTACAAAGCTGTTTTGTGACACTTTCTTTGCCACAGAAAAGTGATTCTTGCCTTGTGAATTGAAAACAAACAAAAAATGTATATGGACACAACCCAGAAAATGCAGCGCCAGGTCCTGGATAAACAGAGCCTCCATCAACCCAGAAAGAAGTTCCCGCTGCACCAGAAATAAATAAATAAATGACGCTGAGCCGCGTTAGCTGCAGATGAATCCGGCAGCCGCGGTGCCAAGCAGCTGAAGGTCACAAGCCCAGCCCAGGAGCAGCACTTGGCTTAAAGGACACTATTTTTCTTGCTCAACAGGAATTTCATTCCACACATGCAACGCCGGCTGCGTAAGTCTCTGCCTAAACCATGTCCATCCAAATGTATGTCATACATAAACACGCGCCTCTTTGGCTGACTGCTGCAGGATTTGAGACGTGCAGGGCTGTGATCTGGCATCCAGGGTTTCCCCTAAAAGGCAGCTCAAGCAGTGGGACCATCTCTGCAACGCGGCTGAAATAGGAAAAAAAAGTTTCCTTTCTGCTTTTCCTGTTAAGAGTGGTTTCTGAACTACCCATGTCCCATGCACATATCTTCTATTACAGCATGATAATACGGAATATCAAATAGTTACACCTCTCTTCAGCAGCCTGAAATAGCTGTAGCATACTCCGAACTCGTCACACTTCTCTGCCTTTCCATTTTTGTCCATCGGGGAGTCTCCAGGGATCAGGCAGCTGTGCTCCAGGGAAAGCTCCTTCCCAAGGGCCTGTGCCCTGGATGTAGCCACACATTCGCATCTCATTGCCAAAAAGACTCTGCTCAGAAGCGCAGAAGCAAAGAATTGACATTAATTTACAACAGGGTGGAAGTGATTTTTTGTGGGAAACTATTGTTCTGGGGGCTTAACACATAGTTTTTAGTTGTAAATACACTAAGTGGCCTGACCAGGCCGGCTAATAGGCTCCATCCTCTTGCCGACCCAACATTAGGATGAAGCCCTAAAAACAGGCCTTCTTATTCAAGATTTAGTCAGAGAGGCATGTTCTTCTTTTTTTAATCTTTACTTTCTTTTCACTAAATAAATCATGTTCTAGAATTAAATTCTCATCTACACACACACATAGATAAAAAATAAACAAACAAAGAACAACACTTGTGTCCTAATTTCCTTTTTCTTCCATTTTTGTGATTTCAGGCTCCTGAGCACACCCACCAATATAACCACTTGGAAGAAGCCAAATGTATTTTTGGCAAATGTTTGCAAATATTTTGTTCACAGTTTTTCATTAAAAATAAGTTCTCCAGCTAACTCTATCCTAAAGGTTCTAGTTCTACTTGGAAATGTAAAAGCAGTGCTGTGAATTGGTTTATTTGTACCAGATGCCTTATGTCCAACAGTGTCATTACTGCAAGATAAAAAAGAAAAAGCTGGTTTGAATTTAAAATAGCTTTGGTTAAATTCATTTCTTTTACTGTAGTGAAACTACAAATATGTAGAAGAAGTGTCTGAGTACTCAGAAATCTATACAGTTATAACACTCTTTGAGCTCGTTATATTATTATACATGCTGGGTGTATGCATGAACATGCATGAACATATTTATACTTTATAGCTCTACTCTCTACAGAAACAAGTCCTTTCCTAACTGTATTTGAAAAGCCAGATGAAAAAGAATTCAAGTTAGAAACCTGTAAATTAACAAATGAGGATGCCAAAAAAAAAAAAGGAATTTGAGGCACACTCTTCATCATTTTGAAGTTAGTTCCATGAAGACAGAAAAGTTCAGAACACGGAAATATATATAAAAAATCCAGCAAAGTATGTCAAAGCGATGTGAAAAAACAAAGCATAATTCAGGGTGAAGAAAGGGGGATTTATTCATCTTTATGCTATGAATTTTTTAAAAAAACCCTTTCTTTTCAGGTCAGTAGCAAAGAAAGGCCCCAAGTGCCCAGCCCAGCCAGCAAGACTGATCTGCACCCAGAGCAGAGCACGACCACCCTCTCCAGGAAAAGACCTCAGCTTCCCATTGTGGCCTGAATTCATCTCATAGAATAAAATGCATCTTGCTGTTAAAGCTTTTCTCGAGGATCAATACGATGTACAAGTATGAGTGTGTGCTTACATATTAAAAAAATACATATTCCAGCACGTATATGTGTATATTTTGAAATACGAACTGAAACAGAACTCAAATTGTTGTGTCTCTGTTTAGGAATTCTTTTTGCTTTGGTGTTGTTTGTTTGTTTGTTTTTTGTATTGTTTAAATTTAGGTATCAGAGCAACAGAACTGTTTTTCTCCTGGACTCCTCATCTCACAGCGGCAGGGAGAAAAAGCTGAGTTTGCAGATTTCTCTGGAGAGGTTCCACAGCGCAGTAAAATGTCCTCAACACCTTAAAACATCTATCAGTATTTCTTCTCTTTTAAAAATGAATTATCTCACATATTCAGTAAATTCGTTACCTAATGAACTAATGACCATATAAAGTTCCTTAGAAGAAGAGCTTTGAAAAAAATGATCTCCTACTTAAATCTTTTAAGCCATTGAGGATTTGCTTTGTCAAGGCACATACAGTTTGTTGAAAGGCTGAAAAATACTAAGTCTAACTAGGCTGGCTGTGTCACAGAAGTAATGGGGAATGTGAAAATATGACTGACAGACAACAAGACAGTAGGCTGAGGGACATATGTAGTTTCCAAAAGGTCTAACGATGGGCTGCACAGTGGGACTCCAGTACTGGAAGAGGAAAATATTGGAAAGAGCTTTAAAAGTTGCATGGCATAAGGATTCGTAATTCTGCCAGCACCTGAGTTCATGCTCAGTGGATAAGTTAGTTAACCAAACAAGAGCATCATGATGGGTGCATTAGAGGAGATAGTCACGGTGGGGAGCACCAGGAGACGCCATGCAAAGGGATGGCGGTGTCTGCAAGGAAGAGCCGTGCGGTGCCCGGGCTCCCTCCCAGCGTGCTCCGCTGGGTGCTGCTTGTTCCCAGGGCGGCACCAAGCACCCGTGACCCTCCAAAACTGGACAGGAAGTCGCAGGTCCAGGCCCAGAGCAGGGGTGTTGGAAGTGCAGAGAACACCGGGGAGAAAGGACGTTCCGAGGGCCAGAGCCTTCACAGCTCTCCTGCCCTTCATCTGATCAGATTAAGCAAACAAACAAACAAACAAAAGCAGATGAAAACTGAGAAGCTGCTTCGGCTGTAAGGGGAGAAATTTAAAAGGTGGTTTGCAGGCACATGAAAACTGCAGCCAAGCGAAGAAGATGGAGCAGGTTATGCTGCAATTATGGTTTTCAATGGGAAAAATAATAAAGCGGCAGATGATAAAACATTGGTTCAGTTAATTTTTAAGAAAGACTCCTAAGAAGATGCCAAAGGAGATGGCAAAGGCTAGAGCTCTTCTGAGGAGTTAGAAATTAGCACATTTATAAACATGTGCTATTGAAAAAAACAGATACTGCAGGTGTCAGGTTGTTTTTGAACCATAGTCAATCTTGAGCGGCATGTGTAAGGGAAGAGCAGACACAAATATTCACACATCCACCCTGCCTGAAATTCTTTTTTATCAGGGAATAACCCTGACCTGAACTGTGCACGTTTAGCCAAGCCGTGTAATAACTGCACGGCGCTGCAGATCAATCACGGGCACAGACAAATATTTCTTCCATGGTTTGCAGTTTCAGGAAGAATTCAGAGTCTCTTGGGCTTGTCTAATGAAAAGCCTTTCAAAGTTGTTCAGTCTCTGAGACAGAATAAACTCTAGGCTTAAACAGATTCTAGAAAAATAATTAACAGCTTTTTAAAGGCAGTGTTGTTCTCTCCCCGCCAGCTTTTGCAATGACCTTTCTGTTTTTTCTTCAGGATTTCTGATCAGCTGAGAAAATCCCTTCCCAGCTAAAAGATAAAACATATCTTAACGTATTCACGAATATTAAGCCTACTTTGCAAAAGCAGATATTATTTAGAAAAAGCCTGCAACATTTTCTGACTCTATTCAAGCAAGAGCTCCTGATGGCTGGCAAAGAGAATGGGAGTGTTTTCTAGGAAAAGTCTGGCATCCTCTGGCCTGGAACAGATCAAATATTTTTTGATTAAAATCAGTAGGATGTGCAAGTTGTCCCTCTCTTTTGAGTAAGAACCTTAACATCCAGCCAATGGAATGGAATGAGTGGCTGAAACAGGCATGAAAACAAAGGACTATTAGTGATGGAGGATGAGTTAAACAAGATTAAGACATCGAAACGCAAAAGAGGTGCTTGCTAGCGGTAAAATGATTTATTCAAAGCTGTGGCAGAAGCAGGAAATGTATTTACTTAGAAACAAAGAATAAATGCTGCAAGATCAGAGCCATGGGCCATGTTGTCTTTGCTAACCTACACAGCTAAGCAGCCTGAACGGCTTCATGATGTTGTTTTTTCTCACATTGACACTAGCACAAAGCAGACAAAGCTTAGAAGAAAGCAACTGGAGTCTTTTCCATCTCCATCTCACTAATAACCAAGGGAGATGGAAGGAAAGCTGGGGTAATTGTATCATCCATAATATCTGTCATTTCCTGAGGAAAAGCCTGCCAGAAATGCAGCACAAAATGAGGCAAGTCCCTCCAAACAGCTCGTCTGTCCATAGCTGCAGTCTCATTTGGGCAAAGCAAGCCAGAGTCAGGCCAGAGACCATCCAAGAGCAAAAACAAAAGCTAATGAGGACGTTTAAACCCTCCCTGGAGCCTGGTCTCTGTTGTTTTTGGTGTGGAGAGCTGAGATCTCTCCTGAGCTGGTCAGCTTTTCCTGTGCTGCGATGAGCGGCTCTGCTCCAAACACAGCAAAAGTCCAGCCCTTCCCCTTCAAGTATCTCCCAGCTCTTGTGCCCCTTATCAAAAGCTGGAAGGAAACTACATGAGGAATAATATTTATTCAGTTCATCTACTGTAGATCTCAATGAAAAAAAGAAGCTCCTCTCACTCGGCCTCCTCCGTGGCACATTCCTGCCTCTCCATACGGTTTTGGAAGGGAAGCCAGCTATTAAACCCCATCTGTCCTACCGAACGCAAAGTAATAATAAAAATACACTTTTTTCGAAATGTGAATAAAATGCTTCTAATGCTAGAATGTAGCTGCTATTCTGATTTCTTTTTATTTTATAGCATATTCAAAGGATGGATGGGAATCAGTTAATAAGATCAAAACTAACATAAAATAGAGGCAGAAGGAATTGAAGCAGAAGGAAGGCTCTCACCAGCTGCCAGATAAGACATTGTATAGACAATGACAATGTATAAATCTGTTGTACAATCATATCACCAGTGTAATGCTTGTGCGCCCTTGCACACACTCCAGCTCAGCTGAACCAGGACACCTGAATTTTTCCACAAAGGGCTAAAACATCAAGCTTAAAACCAATATAATCCTGCAATGATATTATCTTGTGTAAGGAACAAGGGCTAGCAAAGCCGTAGAAGATTTAAGATTCACATTACTTATTCAAATTGTGATTTCATTTCTTGGCATAAATGTAAATAAAATTATTGAAACAAAATAAAAATAAAAAAAATAAGAAAAAAAAAGCACCAAAGTTTAATTATGACTAACATTAATTTAAACCAAAAATAAATCAATACTGCTGCCAAATCTGAGATGAAATCAAGGATCTTATCACAACAAAGAGTTAGTAGTCAATTACAGAAAGAGTTAAATCAACAAAAATACCTCAAGAAATAAATTCTAGAAAGTAACAATGAAGTTTACTGAAATCTTTGATTAAAAATAGACTGATTTAAAGTGCATTCACTGAACAGTGAAGGCAAGTTATTGACTATCTGAACTGCAATCTCAGGTCACTTAAGCTTCCTCCTGTATTTCAATAAGCAGAAGTTTACAACATACATTTTCAAGATAGAATCCAAAAGTTGCAGTTTCAGGGTTTCTGAAGTTCTGTACTTTCATTCAGAAAATTTCCTTTCTTATTCTTTTACCATTATGTGCTTTATGGGTGCTCGCACATCCCAAGGCACATGCTAAGTGTGCTTGGACGGCCTAAAATTAAAGCTCAGCTATCTCTCACCACAATAAAAGCCAGATTATAAAAATGCAATTAAGTTCAAACCTGATCTTTACATTGATAAGGGATTCGTAACTGCATGGGTCTTCCGGACCCTTGCACAGATGCACCAGGGAGCAGAGTGTTCGTGGTGGTGGCGCAGACATGGGACGCAGCAAGGTTGCCTACAGCTGCAGCTGCCTGTTTGTCACTATCTTTGCTTCCCCTCTCCAGGGTCATCCAGTTCAGGATTTATGAAAAATGAGAATGTTTTCTTTCCCATGAGCTTCCCTTAGGTCTAACCTTCTTTGGTTAGGTGTAATGTTAGCTCACAGTTAGGCACCATTGTCAAATCCTGTGAGGATTATGCCATCATGTCACTTCTGGAAAAATATTGTCCTGTCTGAGCATTTTAAAAACACTTCTGGTTTACCAAGCACGAAGACTGAAAGTTTATAGCTTTTAAAATTATCTAAACCTTTGGTTGTAGTTCAGAATTGGCACAGTTCCCTGGGTTAGTGTTTTGAGTTGACTTTCTGTTGCTAAATTATAAAAAATGTGAGGCTTATTTAAAAGACATCCTTAGCAACAAGTAACTATTCAACTAATCTCTAGCCCATGAAAAACGCTAAAAATAAACATGAAAACTTCTGGCAAATTAACAGAAACACTCCTGGTATGGAACAACATGAGTTTTGATTTGGAACAGGACTGTAGGTCAAAAAACTTACTACCTGAAGTTTCATCTTAACAGATCAATCCAAAATATTTCAAACTAAATCTCAAAAAGAATACAGATCTTTATTTTTTCCTAGATTCTCCCTATTGTCTCAGTGAGGGTCAGAAGACAATTGCTGTATTTGCACTTGAATGACACGAGAAAACAGTCTGTTCACCTCAGATAATTTACTCAGCATCAATACAAAGGCAATGATTTTAAACAAACTGCAGAGGAGAAGTGCACAGACATGAGAATAGCAGCAATAACATACCATTATGCAAATAAGCCCCATTCTCAGATTTACAAAAAGTAAATCAATAATAATGTGATGCTCACCTGCCAAATAACTAGGCATTGGACATGAATTCCAGGCATCATAACAGAGATGATTCAAAGTATGAATTTTGAAGGCACATGAGTATCTTAAAGATTCATATAGAAATGGTAGGGGATTTCTGAAATGTGTTTTATCTACCAAGGACATGTAAATCTCCCTAAACAATGAAAGTCTTTGTGCAAGGAATTACCAAAAGAAGTTCTTCATTTCAAAAGAATTAAACTTGTTCTGCCCTGTTCCCCACTCTCCCACCCCCTTTTTCTTTTAATAGCTGAAGAGGAACTTGATAAATGCAGATGCTAAAGCAACATGTCCAGATTTATGACCTCATGTCAGGGTCAAGCAGCTTCAGGAATTGGTCCTGTGTCTCCTTCCACACTCAAAGAGCTTCCAGGTTTGGAAGGCAGGAGTGAGGCCCTGCAGATGCCGGTTCCTGACATTGAGAATCCTATAACTGACCCTAGTCTTCTTTCGAGTAACCATTCAGCGATAAATGAAGATTTCTGACCCAGGTTCAGCTCCGCCTTGGGCTCACCTGCCTCCTTGGCCTGGATAGAGTTAAACCCATTCTCCCAGGTCCTCCCAAAACATGGGCCTTACAAACATGCCCTCTCTCTCCTCCTTGTTTCAACTCTTCCATTCTGCAGGGGAAAAACATATTGTGGCTGCTTTTCCCACTACTGCCATCGGAAGGAAGCAGCTAGGTCTCTGTCGTGCATGAGCCATTAAGCATCCTGAGAGCAGGCACACAGAACCAAGGCTCCCAAAACGGGGAAATCCTCCTCTTCTGTAACCCAATCTGCCCAGGGCTTCAGCTGCTCAGAACTGCCACGACCAAAATGATGCTGGGCTGGTGCAGGAGCAGAACTTCATCAGACTTAACTGAGACTTTACCATGCAAATCCTCCCCTTCCTTAGTTCATGTTGTAGAATTTTTCTGATGCTACTTTATGAAGAAAAAGTTTCATAGTAAAATTCATCAGCTTGGTGAATAGACACATAGAAATCATGTTTTTGTCCATAAAATGAGTAAATTTGAAATTGAATTAGAGAGAAAATAGTGTTATATTTATAATCTGATTTTTCTAAGCATAAGCACAATTCAATAAGGTAGTTTTACCAGCTCTAGGTCTGCCATGAATCTGCCATAAGTCTGAGGGCCTTTAGGCAAATGATACTACGCCATGGAGAGCAGTACAATGATCATATACTCAGGTTATATATTAGATCATGACCATTGGCTATATATAATGCCATAAATTAACTTTGCTATGTATATCCATAGGCTTAGTCCTAAAAAAATGACATTTCTATTCCAGATGATGTAAGCTGGTATGTCATTCTCTCCTACATGAGGTCAGCTAATTGAGTTTCTTTCCTGCATCATTCTAATACTATAGTATTTTAGATTTATAAGAAGGAGGAGATAGAGCGTGAGGGAAAAGGGCAGTGACTCCACTCAAAATGAATTTCAGTTAACATATTCCCCCAGCACTACTGAACTGAAATAAATTCGTTTACCTAAAACAAGGAGACATGGGTGACATTTTAGGCTAAGGAATTAGATTTTGGAGTAGCCATGAGGGCATTTATTAAATTCATGAAATGTTAATCTCCGAATAGTAATTTATAACCTAATTTCTTTTGTATGAATTAGCCATGAATCACAAAAGTAATAGAACTACTAAATCAGACAGAGGCTATATTCTGTACTAGTAGGTGATTTCTTTATTATTTTTCTTGCTCTGAAGCTTAAAGATGCAAATGAGACAACAGTAAAGTGCTTGAAAATGTTTCCCTGGCACTTTTGCTGAAGTAGCTCCAACAAGCCTCACTTTAGGTGTCGCAATCATGGCAAAAGACAAAACTCAGACCTGGAGGAACATCACATTTGAAACACAGATTACTTTCATTTCAGAATGGTGTAATTTATTAATGCTTCAAGCCTATTTATGAATGTTTACTCAAAATGATAAGAAAGTACCTTATTAAGCAAACCTACCTGCATGGCAAGTGTCTCCACTAAGGATGCCAAGACATGATTTATTTCATTTGAGATTCCTATTCCAATTTTATCCCTTTGGTACTTTCATAGACGAGACAATAAAATGTTATAAAAACATACACAATGCCCAGGCCTGAAAAATGTCAGTGTTTCTAAGTGCACTTTAAACAAGACATAATGTGGTTAAGGGGTAAGGGCCTGAGTGGTCTGTTGAAATTAATGGACACCGTGTAGCTAAATCGCTACGGAGTCCTTTGCAAATGTGCCCATTGCATTTGTTATAATGGTCTTCTAGAACGGGAATCAGTCAATGAGTCTCCAAACTAACCGGGCTGAGAGCAGAAACCTTCATGCTTGATGTAACGGAAAGAAATCTTGGGTGGTCGCAGCCAGCAAAAACCAAGAGGCCAAACTGCCTTTCTCCTACTGAGAAAAGCTCATGTCCCTGATGGGTGAATAAGCCAGGCTCAGAGGGTAAACCCCAGATGTGCTCTGGGAGCAACCAGGTCCATCCCGCTTGGTGGCCAAAGGGGCTGGGAGCACCACCTGAAAAAAAGAGCACGAGGGACTGAAGGAGGAACGGGTGCAAGTTTTGCCAGCCAACTCCAAACCCTCCCTGCAGCTTACTGAGGAGTCTAGAAATCTACCAAGAGAAGATTTAGTGCCCAGCTTCACATATTTTATAATATGAAGTGAATATGAAAAGAAATGGCCTTGTTTTTACACACCTGGCCCCCAATCCTCCTTCAGGATTTTGAACAGTTAGTTGGCATATTTTCAGACCAGATATTATATCCACTCCACATGATTTCTTCCTAGACATATTCAGAAATATTCTTAGCCTTAAGCAACTGTTTAAAGTGAAGTTGTTTAACCAGGAGGCTTGACTTTACATGAATTCCTGCATCAGCCTTTTTCAAAAGCTAGTGAACACTGGCTATTTTTGAAGGATAGATTTGTAAAAAAGTTTAGGAAATTATGGAAAAGAAGAAGGAGAGAACATTGATTTTTTACTTTTATCTAGCATAGTCTTTTTTTTTTTTTTTTTTGCCCACAAATGCAAAATGATGATATTTTAACAAACAGCATTTAAGCACCTTCTCAGTTCTTTGAGTTATTGACAAAAATATTGAATGCTGTGTCCACCTAATGCATCTTTTAGGTAATACAGTCTTTAAGGCAGCATTTCAAAAAATTGTCTGCTTGGCTGAGTTATCAGATTCAATTAGACACTTCAGCAATGTAATCAATATCCAGTCTGATTTAAGAAAGTTGCTCTGCTACCCTTTCGATCAGGGGCGGCAATCCACATTTCGCTTTGGAAATCCAGCACTGTCCTCTTCGCTGCCACGTTGCAACTTTGAGAAAAGGCAGAGAGGGAGGGATGGAGGGAGAGAGGAGGAGAGGAAGTATGTAAGGAAGGAGAATGAACCCTACCTGACAGAGGGGCTATCTGCAAAAATCCATTGAATATTTCTGATTCTAATTTGACAGAATGCCAAAGTTTTTGCAATCCCTTAAACAGACATTCAGTAATGATAAAGCAATTTGTATATTAAAATACAATATAGTGTCCAAGTTAATCCATACGGTGAAAAGCTGACTGCATTAAACAGGCTAAAGCTAACACTGTTTTACAGAAGTGAGTGTATTTTTATAGTAAATGAAGTCTTGAAAGCATGATGCAGAATAAGGTTACTACCCGATACTCTATGGCTTGGAAGGAATTTGGGAAAACAGAAATCAGAAAGATGTCCCCTACTCAAACTGTAATTATGACAGTTATTTGCATAAATGTTGAAAATCAGCTAAGAGATATGAATAGCATTAATCCAGGGAAAGATGAAAAGAAAAAGTGAGTAACTGGTCTAGTATAGCTTTTGAAGACGTATTTTTCTTCATTCAGAAATTAACTTGAGAATTCATACAAGATTAAACCACAGAATTGAATGGTGTTTGGGCTAAAATGACAATTACAAGCTATTCAGTAATATGTCAAGAGTAATGCCATTAAAGACAATTGAAACATCAGAAAAAGATGCATCATCCTCATCAAGCTCCTCAAGGTCCAGAGCTTTATAAAAATAGTACCAAGTACATATGGTAGACTAGTCAGTGCAGCACAGATTCTGGCTGAAAAGCCCAAGCAGCCTCGACTGAGGGGGACTATCAGCTATAAATGAGGAGGTAACAATTTCTTAAGCCACTCAAGCTCAAGAGTGTATAGGATTATGTGTCTAAAAGGTATTAAGCTGATTGGAGAGCACTGTTTCAGAGTCATTGCAAAAAAAAAGGAGAGACTGACATAATCCTGGTGAGAGTAATGAATAAAGAAACAAGGTGGAAAAGAACTGCAAAGAAAATCCCAGACGCACCTGAGACTACTGAGAGTGGTGCCACAAGCAGAATGCATCTGCTTGGAGGTCCAGGGCGGAGGGAGGGCTCCCACAGGAGACAGGGATCTGGGCTTCCACGACTGCCTAATGACAGCTCAGCTGTGCGACTGTGTGGTGGAGTTTACGCAAAATTCTTAAAAACATGGAAAACACACATATAGAATTCTCTGCTTGTGTTTCTAAACTCCGGAGCTTGTCAAAGAGCCGCAAAAAGCAGAATAGCACACAGATATATTCATCTGCATTCCCAGTCTTCAGTAAGTCTGTCTCAACAATGATGGTCTCCGTTTTACAACTGATACATATTCACAAACTTTGAGAAAGGTCCATAAATAAATACAGCCAAAGTATTGTTACATCTGTGCCTATTTCAGATTCAGTTGAATACTATATTTTTGTCCAAAAGAGTTATATCAGGAATAGATGCAGGAGAGTAAAAATGTCTGTGCTGTGTGATGGAAGTACTACTGGATGGTGGAAGACAAATGCTAACATATGAATAGATCTTCGAGGAGGAGCTAACGGTCTACATCGCTTATTTTTATATCCTAAAGTATGTCTTGGTGAGATATGCAACGTAGCAAACCTGAAGCAAGTTGAAGCAAGTCTGAAGCCCTCTAAAGCATCAACATAAATACTGGGGTCATGATGGATCCAGTCTCACTTTATCAGAGCAGTCTGACCTGCTAGATCCCTTCACATTGCTGGATGCAGGGCAGTTATTCAACAGTGGTTCTTCCACTGGCTGCTTCTCCCTTCTCAGCAACAATACATGCACAGGGAGAAACGCAGCCGTGACATTCATTGTTCGTACTCTTTTAGACTAAAAGGCCATTGACAGAGAACTCTGCCTGCACTCCAGTTGCACCTCTGTGCTTTCTCCTTCTTTCAACTGTGTAGCACAGGCTGAGCCTTTGACATGACCACAAACTTTCTGGGTTTTGTTTCTTTGTTTGTTTGTTTTTCCAGACTTATTCTGATTTTTTTTTTTCATTTTATTTGACAAATCTTGTGAATTTTACATTTTTTATTTCAGAGATACAGAATGTTTCTCATTATTCTTTTCAAGGTTTTATCCCCCTCAAGGGCCAGAAAGCTGCTTCTGAAAGGAAAAAAATTCTTTAGGTTTTCACATTAGTCACAACTTCATTTTAAGGGAAAATTCTAAGCACTAGAAGGCCAGGAACCATCCCATGAAATATTTTGATCAATGCTAGCAAAATCATACTTAGAGTCATTTGGGGGACAAAATGAAAACACATCAGGAAAATTTAAACCAGAGATGAATGAATGCAATAAAAACTTCTCTGGGTTATTTCAATAACCTATCATTTTCTCAAACATAGTGTGAAGCATTCCGAACTAATTTCTTAGAAACAAGAAAATAATAGCTTCATTTCTGAACTGCAAAGCATACAAGCCCAATCAAGCCAGAAGAGCTGTATGTGTCAGCCACAAAACAGATAGTTTGTTCCTCTTTGCCCTGAGAGGAAGGTCTTCCAGATGACTTCCCCTTTTGCCTAGAATAAAAAGTAGAATAATTTTTAGAATGCTGCTGTGCAAGTATATGCTCTACAGTCCGTCCCGGGGGCAAAAGCCTGACCCCAGCAAGGGTTTTCAGCAGAGCTTTTCAGTGTAACCTGGTGGAAAGAGAACTTCATTTTCGAAAGCAGCATGCAGTCAGTAGTGAAAGGCCTCTTTAGTATGGTTGAGATTTCTCCTTTTTTTTTTTTTTTTTTTTCACTGAGTGAGAATTCTGGAAATAAGGGTGCTCTGAACATCATCTGCTCTGAGCTTACAATATGTGCGCTAAAACAGCTCACTTTTTACATTACAAAATTTCTTAGTGAACAACAAGTACCGCTGCAGGCACTGTCTTCTGTAATATTTGCCCAGTATTTCATATTGCCCAGTATTGCTCTTTAGTTTTCTATGGCTTCCTCTACTCAGTATAAAATTATCCACAAGAATCTTCCTGAAAGTCATTTTGAGCAATGTTGGGCTGAACTATTAAAACCTTTTGGAGGAAAAGGTTACACTTTCTCAGTGATTAAAAAAAAAAAAAAAATTACTCTTCAACTGTGTTTTTGAGCAGGGGCATGAAGTGTGTCAGAGATCTGGATGAAAAGCTCACAAGATGCTGGAAAAGACAGCTTGTAAGGGGAAGGACTACAGACAAAGATGGAAGCTGGAGGAGAATGGGAGGGGGAAAAGGTTTAAGAAGTGCAAGAGTTCTTTAAAGTGGTGTTAAAGGTTTTAACTTTCCGAACTAAGCCAGAATGACCCCTAAAGCTGATAGCACTTATGCCAAAGGTGGTGCTTTCTAAGTGCCAGGCTCCCGTCCAACCATCTGCTTCATGAATGTCTCTTTGTGAGCTCTGTAAAAAGCTAGAGCATTAAACCTCTGTAAAGTGGGTAACTTCGATAATAATGGTTTGCAAGATGTTACCAAAAGGGAGGAGAGGCCAGTTATGGCTGCAGTTTGATTCTTTCTGACCAAGATCCATTTACCTGTGGAAGCCATCCCTATGTAACTTAATAAGTGCTTAATTTGCATCTTCACAGGCTTCAAGCAGCTGAGCAGAGTTGCAGCAACGTAAGGCCCCCTAAATCAGGAGGGCAGCTGTGGAGTGGCTGCCACGTCATCACCTTCACCTCTGTGCCTCGAGACTTCTCCACTGGAGCTGGCCTCAGACATACGCTCCTAGCTTTCCCACCACTACCTAAGCCTTTCCCTTCTAGCATATTACCTTTCACCCTGAATTTTATTGATTAATGACAGAAAATTTGGGTAACAGTGAGAAAGTCGAGGTACTCATAAACTCGTCAGGAGGGCTACAATTTGGGCAGATTGCAGGGAGTTAGGATATTTCTCCCACCGAGCTGCAAGGATCAGTTTCAGGGCTACTACAAGCGGCACTTCTCAGAAAATTTGCCCTGAAGGGCAGCGAGCTGCTGAAAAGGAGAGAAGACTCTAGGTTACCACCAGATTGTCATGTCAGTGAACTGCCACGTGCTGGCATGTTTTTTCTTAGTTCATCTTTTTTTTTTTAAGAAAAAAAAAAAGGGGGGGCAGGGATCTAGATTAAAGGAATATTATTGAAGTCACTTATTCAAAATCCAGGGAAATGTCAAAAGAAATATTGTCTATAAATGAGTGTAATAATATCCTTTATCTCCCAGGGTGGCTTTGAGAATAATTGATGTTTGTGAAGCACCCTGATAATATAATGGCAGTTGCAGTAGGAAAGGTCAGAGGAAATGAATAATTTTGTCTTCAGAGCTGGGTTGGAATAGGATGTTATCCAATATGGCAGTAGAGACCAGGATTACCTACCGAACAACAAGGCATCAGTACAGTTTGAACACCTGCCCGTTAAGGGCAGGACACAGCTCACCTAGTTTTAGCTGTGTAAAAGGTAACCGAGCTATGTAGGCTCTCTGTTGTCACTGGAGACACACAGGCACCTCCAGAGGGGCTTCATGCCATCCCAAAACAGTCTTCCAAGAATTGCAGGAAAAATAACCATTAGTAGCATCCTCTATTTCTCTGCTGACTCTATAAGATAATTAGACATCTGGCATAAGCTACATGCCTAATTGGTAGGCAGCTAAATTGAGATGCAAAAAATCTGTCCTAAAGAAGCATTTTATATCTTGTGTCCTGACAGATGGAAAAAGATAGCATGCATCCTTGTGATTTAGGATTATTTCATGATGTATACGGGACATTCCCAATACATGTTTTAATTCCAGAGATTGTCCAAACTTTTGAAACAGTGGTTGTTCAAACCCTCCTGTGGATCATCTAAAATAATGTTTAAGTTTGTTTGCAAAAATAAAATATAAAAGCAATCCAGAGCTTAAAATTATGTAATCCTCTTATTAAGGCAAGGCCCCAGGATGTACCTGATAAAAGCCCATATGATAGGAGATACAAAAAAAAAAGCCATTATAAAAAATAATGCTCGTCATCTTTGACTTATTTGCAAAGAATCTCTCGAGCAAAAATAAAATTAGAAGGAATACAATTTTCCTGCTCCAGAAGGTACCTTCGAATATTTTTACTAGCCCTTTCTTCTTGTGCTTTTTCACCAACTTCAACTCCCTCACACTTTCACATGTCAGAAAGCTACAAAAGCAGCAACAAAAATCAAGTATATTTCACATTCTTTTCCCCATTGTCAATACTACACAAGACGATCTTTCTACTCTGCTGGTCATATTTTATTGTGGTAAATGCTCCACGTTGACACCTCATAATGGGTGAAAGACCAGCTCCACTGCAAGGAAATGAGTCATTCTCACTTAATTTTTCTTTTGGCCCAAAGAACATTCATTTGCTTAATACAAACTCAAAGAGCCTCTATAAAACAGAATGAGAATATATCCTCACAATATATTATAATCCAAAAGATAAAGGAGAGATGGAAGGTTCAAGTTCGCATAAGGCACTGCTCTGAATAGCCATCTCTAACCATCAGGAGAAAGAGCAAAGCAGAATGATTCTCTTCCCCCTAGTTCTCTAAATGTACATGCTTTCTTTAGTAAAGGAGACGTCAGTAGTGTCCTACAATAAAACATTTTGCTTCTCAGACAAATAAGATGATTCTTCAACCATAGATATTTCAGTTTGCCAAAAACCTAAAAAATATAAATAATGAAAAAAATCATTTCATGTCACATCCAAACAAAAGCGGATTTTGAGTTAGCAATGTGTCCAGGAGAATGATGATCCAGGTTGGGTTGTGAAATTCAGTGTCTGAAGCACCAGCATTTCATATACCAGTGCTGCTTTACTTGGTAGCCTGTCCACTATGAGAAGAAATAGGGACGGCCTGGGAGGAAAGGGTTTGTCTATAACATCCCGTTCCTGTGTCCATCATCGGCAGCATTTATCCTGTGCACCAAGGTATTCTCAACAAAGAGCAGGAGCTTCCCAGACCTATTTCCCCAGACTCCCCTTCCCCAGCAAAAGTTGGACATCTGCCTCCAAACATGGAAAGATGAAAGACAGAAAGCAAGTGAAGATTTCCATTCCTGGGAGAAAGCGTCTGTATGTCCTGAGCGAAGCTGCTTTCAGGAGAACCTTTCTGAGGAGCTGCTCGCACTGCAGATGAATTTGAGGTAGGGCTCCCAGACGAATCCCCGCTGCTGTTCTTATTGCTGTAACTTAAGAGTCAGCCAACTTTTCTGCCCCTTCAGAAGCAAAAAGATTTAGAAGCCAAGCTAAGTTAAACATAATTAGGCCTGGGCACAGAGTTTGTCAGCTGGAAACAAGTTAGAGCTCAAACCTAGGCTCCGATCCAGGCTTCATACCCAGTGAAGCAGGAGAGAGGGGGAATTACACATGCTGCAGGTATAACAAAATTGTACAAAAAGTACACACAATACTGGAGAATAAAATTCAGCTATCTGGCCACAGTGAATGCCTTTTGCTGAAAAAACCTCCTTCCATGGTACAGAAAAGCAGTGGACTGTGCCATTTAGCTGCCCAGAAAAGAAGCAGGTGCTTAAGAGCTGGGGATTACAGTACTCCAAGATACTTCAATTCCTATGCAGTATGCAGATTTGTTTATTTGGAGTTCCTCTAACTGGAAATTGCTAAAATTGTGAAAACAGTTGTGTCTACCACAAGTAAAATGAGCATTAAAATGCAGTCAGCCCCCCACTGTCTGAAAACTACATCCTTAATCTCCAACTCCAATGGTTTGCGAGACATTGCTACATTCCTATTGGAAATAAAATGGAACAGCACAGCGTGAAGTTGATAAAGCTGATGTGATGTACAAGTCTGCTACTTCGCGGCTTTCCAAAGATAGAAACAAATTGACAGGGGCAGTACATTCGCCAATCACTGCTCATGAGCCAAAAATTTTCAGTCACTGGGCATTTAAGATTCACACAGGCATATACTGTATTTCTTGGATATACTCCAGAGATTAGCTAACCTTTCCCTGAAAACAGAACTGAAGCACGTACACGACAAAATTCACCCATCAGAAGACAATCCATGAATTTAATTCCATTTTAATAAGACCACTGCCAAATACACTTCAGACCTATCTGTTTCTTTTATACATGCCGGTAATAACCCTGTCAGAAGCTAGTAACTCATCTCTAAAATCTGCAGGAAAACAGGAGTACGGTTCCTCCTGTAACTCCTCTTAAGGCTGAGAGGTGTATTTTTGTTCTGCCTGAGTCAAAATGAAAACCTTGCAATCATTTTTTAAAGGACTTGCTTGAAAATACCTCGTCTCAAACAGAGTCTCAAAATTCATATGAGACTTGCCTGAATTAGGATGAAGATTTTTGGTGAGCACAAGTACGTTGCGGGTGAGGGAAGTAGTCTGAAGTTTGAGAAAATCTGTGAAGTCTCTTCCTAATTTGAAGTAGAATTTTAAGTAAGCAACACATTAAGTCCAGTTTAGATCTAGGTCTTGAACTGCATCTCTAGATCTTGGTGCAGTGCTACAAGCACCACAATTGATAGTAGAACTGAAAATCAAACATATTAGTTCCTCACCAGGCTCTATAAAAAAGGCAGAATCTTCACTCGTATTCTTAAATATTACAACCATCTTTATAAAAGCCTGCAAAATAGTCTATTCAAAGTTCATCTAGCTGACCAAGATATACATGAGCATGCAAATGGAGAGGCTGAGCTGATATTCATCATTTTCTTTGACTATGACCAGGAAGGCCACTCCTTTCACCCAGACATAACAGAAGCCAAAAGAACTCTGAGGGAAAATTATGACAGTCACTGTAGTGTTCATAGTTCAAAATCTGGAAAATGCTGGCAAAGCTAGACACATAATGGAACCTGAAAGCATCCAGCTAGTATAGAACCATGAGAAAGCTTTGATTAAGTTTATTTTGAGCTAAAGTACCCATTTGTGAAGCAAGGAAAGATCACATAAATACACAGAGAGCTGCCGAGTAACTTTTCAGCAGAGAGTGTGATAGAAGGTTGTCAGGCAAGAGGAGGCAAGGTGGGATGGCAGTCATGGAAAGAGGTCAAAGCAGCATTTGTTGAGCAAGATTATCTAATGCTTGTTGCACTTATTTGGTTTATAAGAAATAGCAATTAGAAGAGACAAATGACAGCTTCTCTGCAATTCTTTGACCAATGCTCAGCCTCAGAAGGCACCACAGTAGTGTCCCAATGCTACATACATCTGGTTTACATAAACCAAACCAAAAATTAAAATGATGACTTGGTATGGGATGGTTTAGTATTAGGATGGATTTAGTATTAGGATTTAGTATTAGGATGGATTAGTATTAGGATGGTGCTGGCGTCTTCTCAGTGGCGGCCGCTGATAGGACTAGAGGAAACGGCCACAAACTGAAGAACCAAAAGTTCCACAGGAACTTTAGGAAAAATTTCTTGACAGTGAGGGTGCCAGAGCCCTGGCACAGGCTGTCCAGAGAGGCTGTGGAGTCTCCTTCTCTGGAGATCTTCCAAACCCGCTTGGACGCAGTCCTGAGCCACCTGCTGTAGGTGACCCTGCGTGTGCAGGGGGTTGGACTAGATGATCTCTAGAGGTCCCTTCCAATCTATGATTCTATGATTGTATGATACATTGTAGGGTCAGGTCTCATGCCTAGGTTTCATTTGCAAATGAAAAAAAATGTTTGAGAACAATATAAAATACAGACTTGATCAGAAAATAGAGTTTCTCTCCTATTAAAAATTCTAACCCGTTAGCATTTGTTTACATATCAAATCAAAACGAAATGTTGAAGTACCTCCAATTTTTACAGAATGTAAAATTCTCCCCTCTCTCCAAGACCTGGAGGTGTCGAAACATTTTGTCTGAGCTCAAGCATAAAATGTACCCATTGTACATACAGAAATCCTCCTAGGAGGTGAAGCTGCTATCCCTCATAACATGGACCTTCTGACAGATGGTATTTCCTGCGACTACTGCGGTCATGGTATCACCACGATGCACACAGTAGCTGAACACAGGACAAAGCTGTGTCTTCATATAATGGGACATTCCTTCACATAATGTACCACCACTGTTTGGGCAAACAGATTGACAAGCAGACTCAAAATTTAAATATTTTAATATATTTCGAGTCAGCCCAAAGTGAAATATTTTGGCAGATTTTCTCAAAGCAAATGCGGAATTGATACATTTCAGCCAATCAATATTATCCTATTGAATATTTGACTTTTGTACAAAACATTATGCCAATCACCCAAATTTATATATTTTGTTACCAGTATTAGAATATATTCGTTGCTAATAATGAACATAAGTAACATAAGTGTGTATCCATGCCAAAAGATTTCAGTTAGCGCACAGTTAAAACACAAGTGCAATAATGTAAAGAACAATACAGCAGTGCTGATGCATTTGAATGCCGTGAGGATTTTATCAGGTTTACCAGAATTTTATCATTTTATCCATTAGATCTGAAAAATCAGATAAAAGTCATTAAAATATAAGAAAGCAAAAAGTACTATTGGAGGTATAGGTAACAATTTGTCTGATTCTGTACCATTTTTATAAACCTAGCTTTTGAGATTTTGTGGCCTTATATTCATTTAATCTGTTCTTTCCTCTTTCTTTTTTAAGTTGCGGAAAGTGAATACATTTAATATAAAAAAGATTTTGCTTTATTTTTTCAGGTAAGCCTGCTAAAAATAGAAAATACTTCACCTACTGCACACAAGAAAAGCGTAACGTTAAGCATTTGACATTAAATCTCGGTAGATAAATATCGTCTCTATTTAATTATCTATTCAAAATTGATGGAAGAAAGGTATCATCAGCTTTCAAAAATATCAGCAGCAAAACTCCCACTAACATCAGTGGGGCCAGGATCTTACTCAAAATTTTTACAATGATTTTTTTTCTCTTTGAACTAGCAACATCTCTTTGTGCAATAATTGGCAGCTATTAGTGTCAGTTTGGCAGATACAAGGATGCACGGGGCTGTGGGAAATTTATGCCTCATTTATGCCTCTCAACATACCATGCTAAATTTAAATTTGTTGCATAATATGCAGATTCATTGTCATGCATGTAACGCAGCTAAGAATATCTAGAGAAAGTTCAAGGGAAGTCAATATGTACACAGGTTAAGCACGAGGATTTAAATGCATTCTGGGTTTTGCAATACGGAATGAAAAGTACCGATGACTCCCTTTAGTAACAGGAGAGTAACTAAGTGGTACAGAGCTGTGCTGAAGTTAAAAACGAGAGACCAGAAAAGGAAAGTCTTCCTTTCAGATGCTGTTAAGCAGCGCTTTCAGTCCGCACTGCTGTTGCACGTGTTCAAAAGCAGTTCTGAGGAGCTCTGTTTCTTTTCCTCCAAAATTCAGAACTAAAGGACTTACTTCCATAGTGCCTCGCAGTATTCCAGAACTAAAAGTAAAATATTCTGTCCTGGCTGATCTTGTAAGACTTTGTGGAAAAACCTTTCTTGCAATGCAGCATTTTTATTTCTGGCTTGAATCCAAACACAAGAAAACACACAGGTGGGCAATGTGTACAGTAGCTAAACCTTTTCAGAACAGTGGAAATATCAGCTTAATCCTACATGGAGGTTCTGGCCATTTTTTTATTACCAGTCACCACAAAGAACCAAAATTAAATTACAAGGTTCAATGAAGTTCCATCTCCTTGGTCTTCATCTCTCATGAATATTCCGAAGTGGAAATTTCTGGAAATCTT